>WOXC01009475.1:0-330226 GCA_011680675.1 Gymnobelideus leadbeateri
ATTATATTTATATGCCAAGGTTTGTTCAGCTGTTCCCTAATTAAGGGCATCTATTTTGTGTCTAGTTTTTCAGAAGCAACAACAAAAAGTGCTGTTTGTGTGTGTTGTGTTTACCCTCTGTCTTTGACTTCCTAATTGGTCAATAATCATGACAACTAGCATTTATATCGCACTTTAAGGCTTGTGAAGTGCCTTGCATGTTATTTCATTTGATCATAGGTTATATACTGTTTAGTGACTTAGGGTATTTTCAAATGTCACAATTGATTTTATTCTTGGTTTATCAAATTTTTGTTTTCACTGTTGTGATTATCAACTGCTATGCGTCATTAAAACTGCCCTTTATGCCTAGCATGTAAAAATGGTTTTTCAGTTGAAATGGTGAACCAGCATAAATACTAAACTAAGTTATTAAAAAGCATACAATAAGTGAGGCCTCTAGATCTAATATAATAAATAGCTCTTTTTTTAAAAAAAAAATCTTTATAGAATGACAAGCATTTTTTTAACAGGGCAATAAAAAATGATTGCATATGAAACTGCCTGCTATGTTCCTTACTGATGGAAGAGCACAACCAGCCATTTTCTCATGACCTGTTATGCCATGCACTTTTCCCACCACTAGAGAGATCTTAAGAGATGACACTCTTGAGGGCTTATATGACGCAGTTTTGGAATTGTGATGCGGGCACCTGCACTGCCCAGATTGGGGAAGAGAGAGTGCCTTGGCAGAAACCCTAAACAGAGCTAGGTCGTTCTCTATCAAACTAATTCCAGCTATCGCTGCTACTGGAAGGGTGCTTCACTCAGCTTTCTAATGGCTCTACTCATCATCTTGGTGACCCACTGAACCATAACACCCATCCCCAGCCACAACTCCTCTCTTTGTTGACCCCTATTAGAACAAAAGCTCCTTAAAGCAGGACTATGTTATTACTGAATTTCTATTCATAGCAACTGACTCATTTATTCATTCAGTGACAGAAGACACCTTCTGGAAGTCAAGAACAGAGGCATCTGTGTGTCAATCTATATGAATCCCAAGAAGGTATAAATGGTGGAGAACATTTGGAGACAATAGAAAGAGCCAGGTCAGATAGGGAAAAAGACTGATAAGTTTCTGACAAAATTTGTACAAGGTAATATAAAAAACTTGTTACCTGCTTTGCTCAGAAGTCTAAGGGACAGTGTCTCTCTATGACCCTTTTCACAAGGAGTAGTTGATCATGAAAAGGTTAGGAAAAGCGGTTTTTGTGTAAAATAATAGACTTGAATTAACTGTAAAAAGATACTAGGATATTGCTGCTGTCACAGCTGATATATAAGCTCCAATATAAGTAAGAAACGAAGTTTGTTTTAACATATAGCTCTAATGTTTGTGTGTGAAGAAAACCTTCAGGGGGGATTTGAGCAGTTTTGAGGAAAAAACGATCTGTGATATGGAGGGGGGCTTGGATCTTGTATAAAGAACACTTTAATTCTGTAAAGAAAAAAGACATTTTACTTATTAAAAACTGAAAAACAAAGACAAACACATTCTTAACAACACCTATAAACTTGGCTTTACCTCTGGACTTCCCAACCTTCTACCACTTTAATCCCTCACCAGACCATCACCTTCTGGAGCAAAAAGTCCTTCCTCTTTGGCGTGCTTACTTCTATCTACTGTAGACTACTCTGCCCTCCCAGCCACTACACCCCACAGCTTCTCCCATACCCTCAGAAAGCTGCCAATCTACTGCTAAAGTCTGCCCTTTTTTCCCCCTGAGCTTTTCACCTGATACTCCTTCAGTTTTCTGGTACTAAGCAACTGGCTGTACCCAGTTATCTTTTCTAATAATATTCCCTGACTCACAGAATCAAGAGTTGAAGGCTCTTCAGAGAAGGGCAACTAGGACAGTGACAGTTCACAAAACTACATCTTACGAAGATCAAAGTGAGTGAGTGAGTGTACTTGGCCTGGGGAAAGAAAAGACATGAGAGAAGTCATCAAGCTTCACTTTAAATGAGAATTCATCCTAAGTATTGTTTATATACACATACACATGCACATAAGTGTGTGTGTCCTGCACTACTCTACTGGAGAGGCTTCAGACTAATAACAGATAGAAATTACAGTGAGGCAGATTTTCACACAACAGAAAGAAGTATTTCCTAATGATTACAACTGTTCAAACACACTAAAGTATTTATAAAAGCATTTCTTGTAAAAGCAATGAACTAGAAACAAAGTAGAGGTTCTTCACCAGGGAGAGAAAAGAAAACCTGCATGCCAAAGGATATTTATCAAAGTATCTACCTATACATCTACATATGTAGATATGTACAAGTATATGTGTATGTATCTATATATATTTTACAGTAGGCCAGGAGGTAAGAGGGTGCTAATTTGTGCCTCCAAATCTGTATCCTGGTTGGGGCAATATTATGGCCACACCAAAGACGCTTTTCTAAGCTTTCCCACACACATTATACTCTGTCCCTTCATAGAGTTCCTAGGTTGGTGATGGGTTGAGAGCAAGATGCTATGTGCTATCTCTGTTCCAAGAGCTATACTTGGGGATTTTTGAGCACAGAAATTGGTGGATAGGGATGAAGATATGAAAAGTAGAATGTTCCCTGGATTATTAAAGGTTG
Source organism: Gymnobelideus leadbeateri (assembly GCA_011680675.1). Classification (NCBI taxonomy): domain Eukaryota; kingdom Metazoa; phylum Chordata; class Mammalia; order Diprotodontia; family Petauridae; genus Gymnobelideus; species Gymnobelideus leadbeateri. The sequence continues at coordinate 2,638 of WOXC01009475.1, forward strand.
GCTAACAAAAGAGATTTTGAAGGTCTGATCTATGATGTCTGGGTCCAGATAGACACTTTATTTATGGGGTTGTTACTGAGAAAAGACAGAGACCCTTTTGGGGAGTGAAAGCAATAAGGAAAGGACTTATGGAATATATGCCAAATTATCTGGCAAGTGCCAGGTGGTTTTGAACTGTTCCCTAAATGACTTGTGTTATGTTGTTGTGCTTATGTCTTTCCCCATCTCCTTGGGATTCTACATGTGAAATGCTAACTAAAATTCCATAGGGAAGGGGGGATAAACTTGTCCTACAAAGGATCCTACCAAGGGGATAAAGACCTTACTAATTAACAGAGCTAACAAGCTAAACTTATTAACTAATTAGTTGACTAACCATTTAAATGCTAGAAATATCCATATAAAATTTTTGCATTATGAATAAACAAATGAATTTCCTAGGAAAGCATAAGTTTGTTATAATTCAGAATTTTTTTTAATCCAAGAAATGAACCAAAAACACATCCCAACTTGTTAATCTACACTCAGCCTTATAATTACTATATCAGAATTGTTGATGTTTGAGCTTAAATGTAAATAGTATTTTATTTTTTCCAATTACATGTGAAGACAGTTTTTAGCATTCTTTTTTCCTTTTTGGAGGGCAGTTGGGGTTAAGTGACTTGCCCAGGGTCACAGGCTAGTAAGTGTTAAGTGTCTGAGGTCGGATTTGAACTCAGTTCTTCCTAACTCCAGGGCCAGTTGCTTTGTTCACTGCACCACCTAGCCGCCTCTCAGCATTCATTTCTTACAAGATTTTGAGTTCCCTCCCCAAGGTAGCAAGCAAGCTATATACATATTTCCACATTATTCATATTGTGGAAGAAACAGAACAAAAGGAAGAAATCATAAAAAAAAAGGGGGGAATGCTTCAATCAGCATTCAGTCTCCATCAGTTCTTTCTCTGGATGTAAATAGCATTTTCTGTCATGAATCCTTTGTAATTATCTTGGATTGTTATATTGCTGAGAAGTGCTAAGTTAAAATCATAGTTGATTATTGCACAGTGTTGCTATTACTGAGTATGACATTCTGGTTCCGCTCATTTCACTCAGCATCAGTTCATGTAAATCTTTCAGGTTTTCCTGAAATCCTCCTGCTTGTAATTTCTTGTAGCACAATAGTATTCCATTACATTCATATACTACAACTTGTTCAGCCGTTCCTCAGCTGATAGGCATCCCCTCAATTTCTAATTCTCGACCGCCACAAAAAGAGTGATTATAAATATTTTTGTACATGTAGATCCTTTTCCCTTTTTTACACTTAAAAGAGATTTTTGTCTTATTGCTCAGTGATTGGAATTAGAAAACTGCATTGGGAAGTTTAAAATGAAGTAAATCAGTCTTTGAAAGCTTTATTATTTTCATAATTTTACTAATTTCATATACTTGATTTTGGATCACATTGACATTTTGTTATTGGAAGAACATTATTTTTGAAATTGCCCTTTTCTTTTGTATTTCAGATCAGGTGTTTGGTTCCAATCTTGCAAATCTGTGTCAGAAGGAGAACAGCACAGTGCCAAAGTTTGTAAAGTTATGCATCGAGCATGTTGAGGAAAACGGTAGGGAAAATAAATGCTCCTTAAAATAAGATAACCTACCATCTATTGCTTTACAGAACATTAATCTTTGGGAATTTTTTGAGTGGGGATGGGGAGGATCTTGACCTACCTTAAATTTTATTCAAGTTGCAAAAAGAATAGATTTAGGTTTTGTGATGAAAAGCATTTTGGCATTCAGAACAATGAACCCTGACTACGGATGCGCTTGTTTTAAACTAAACATAATACAATAGGTATTGAATCTCAGCAAATAATTTATGGAATATGCAGTACCCTTTGAAGCGGGTCTGAATTGGCAGTCACTTCTGATAAAGAAGGTGGGAGATGAGGTTAACTGTGGAGGAGTGTTTTGACTGTGGCAGATGAGTATAGGTCATGTTACTGAAGGGAAAGTGCATTAGCATAGTTTAACTTATTATGAAATTTAATAAACCTCCATGTTGATTTTGTTTCTTTATATGTAAGTATCTTGGTTAGGCTTAGTAGTAGTAGCAGTACATTGAAGGTATCTCTATTTATTGATTATACCAATAGAACACTAGAAATAACATGCTCAGATAAAATATTCAGTTCTTATCACTTTAATTCTTGAGAGTATCTCATCAACCTTTGAACTCTTTTCATTATGACAATAGTAATAGTAAGTTTTCCCACACGTTCTAATTGTTAAATGCTTAACAGTAGAATAAAATGTTCCTTGCAAGCCTAATACATATGTTAGCTTTAAAATGCCTTAATTTATTTAATTTTGTTGTGTAAATTTGAAGAATGGTCTAAGTCTAATCCTAAAAGTTCTTTTGTCAAATAATTCAACTCTTCTCATATTTACTTGGTTTCCTGATTTAATTAAATTTGAAAGTCAAACTTATCTTTCCTATGCCACTATTTTCAGCTGACAGGAGGTGGGACATATATTTTGTATGTATGTTTACCTTTTAAGATAAATTTAGGTGTCAGCCTAATTTTTATCAAGATTTTTTTTGGAGTTTATTTTTAATTTATTATTAGTGACAGCAACATTCTCAAATTTTAAAATGGCTGTTTCTAGTTCATTTTGTATATATCTCGTTTATACATAGTTGTTGGTATGTTTTCTCCCCCATTGGGCTGTAAGCTTCTTGAGGACAAAAACTGGTTTTGCCTTTCTTTGTATCCCAAACCCTTTGTATCCTGTGTTACTTAAGCCTGGCTTAAGTGCTTCAGTGACTAGTTGATCTCATCTGTTTGGAGAACAGGGGTAATAAATGTTAAAATTACACTGTTTTATTAACATTAATTTAGATTATTTCTTATGAAGTTGGCACACTATTAACCTGTTTTTTTCTTACAAGCTAAATCCAGTTTTTAAATTAAAAGTTGGCCCCCCCCGAAAAAAATCCATTTAGTTAAAGTATTTTCCTCTTTTAAGTTTTATTTAGGCTAATGTTAATGATTGATTTTCAAAATCAGGACAGTACAACCTGGAGAGACAAATGACCCTTTTAGCATAAACCCTGTGTGGAATTTCAAACACATTCTCCATCTGTCTCTTAGGTTTGGATATTGATGGGATATACAGAGTAAGTGGCAATCTTGCAGTGATACAGAAACTAAGATTTGCAGTTAATCATGGTAAGTATTGTTGTTGTACATTATACATTGCAGTGATATTTCCTGTAATTGGAAATTACCATCTTTATTTTGCTTCTTTAGTTTCTTCTAGCCAAGACAAATATTAATTTGGTAGAATTGGTTAAAATGATTTTTATTGAATTTATCATTTTTAATTTTTTAATTGATAAATTTTGTTTTAATACATCATGCATATGTACTCCCAGTAACAGCATCCACAATGTGCAATCCCTGAAAACAGTTCAGTAAAATAGCCTAAAAGTGATTTATGACTGATAGTCCCTGCAGCTTGACAGTTGAGAGTTCTCTGTTTATTAAAAGGGTCTGTGCTTTCTAAGCTAGTACAGTAATGTCCAGGGGTTTTGAGCTGAATTTTGTTGCCTTTTAAAGTTGTCTTCATTTAAATAATGTTTTAGTATGTTTTAGTTTTAGTTCAGCTTTATTCTCTTCTGTTTTATCATACAAGTATGCTCAAATGTCTTTGAACCATTTGTTGTTCTGAGTGATAGATTGATATTCATTTATATTCACAAACTACAGTTTCTTCAGCCGTTCCCCAGTTATTGGACAGTTTGTGTGCAGTTTTTAGAGGTTACAGACGTTGCTTCTGTGAATATTTGCATGTAACTAGGGCTCTTATTCTCAGTAACCTTTTTTTATAAACCCAGTAATGGGAGCACTGAGGCAGAGGGTATGAGCACTTTTGTAACTTCTTTGAATAAATTAATTCCTATTCTCACTCTCTTTCAGATGAGAAGTTGGACTTGAATGATAGCAAATGGGAAGATATCCATGTGATCACTGGCGCCCTCAAAATGTTTTTTAGAGAATTGCCAGAGCCTCTCTTTACATTTAATCATTTTAATGACTTTGTTAATGCAATTAGTAAGTATAAAATACATTCAGAAACGTATAAAGATCAGTTACGAATTCTATGCAGAAATTAATGTTATCTCTGCCTCTTTCCCGTGTTTGAAACTTAAACACTTAAGCTTTATAAAAGAATTTTCAAATTACAGCAATTTCAACTCTGACCACTAGATGACACTGTATATTACTGAATGTCCACTGCCTCCTACCCCTAACCCTCCTTTCCCTCCCCCTCACCCCCCCCCCCCTCGCCATGGTTTTTAACTTCCTTCAGAATTAGCTACAAAATCTTCAGTTGGCTTCTATCTTTTTCAGAACAAGAACCAAGGCAGCGAGTTGGTGCTGTCAGAGATTTAATTAAACAGTTACCAAAGCCAAATCAAGACACCATGCAGGTTCTTTTCAGACACCTCAAAAGGTAAGACAAATCTTAGAAAAAGAGGTGTTATTGATATCCCCTAAACTGAAGTTATGGAGGTTCTAATTTTTTCTTAATGATATAACTGCTGACTTGAAGAGTTAACTCTTCTGATACTGTAAACACTCCCTGAAAAAAATGAGGCAGTCTTTTTTTTTCCCCATAAGTTAAAAAAATGGCATGAAATGAGCAAAATGTTATTTGCAAGACTCATATGTCTTGAGGTTAGGCTCAATTGAGGAAAAGACTCTTTAATTAAAAAAAAAAAAGACTAAAATGCCATTCTGAAAACCTTCTTTTAGTGTTTGTAGCTACACATTCAAGGTTGTGCTTACCCAAAATAGTTACAGATGAAGCTGCGCTGAATGGCCACCTTGAGTAAGTGTGTGGTATTTGTGCTCGGCTTAGTAACTTTCTCCTCAGTGAAGGGAATCAGAATTACTAGTCTGTTTTACAGATGAAAACTACTGTCACCACCGTACACTTGGAAGAAAATGTTCCTCCATTTCCTGTTTATTTTTCCTTTTTAGCATATTGCTGGTTCTGGAAAAAAAAATGTGTTGTTTTTTTTCTTCCTCAGAGTTGTAGAAAATGGAGAAAAAAACCGAATGACCTATCAGAGCGTTGCAATTGTTTTTGGTCCCACTTTGTTAAAGCCAGAGAAAGAGACTGGTAACATAGCAGTTCATACTGTATATCAAAATCAGATTGTGGAATTAATTCTTCTGGAACTGAACTCCATCTTCGGGCGCTGAGGCTTATTGGAGATGGAACCGGGGAGAAATGGGAGTCAGAATCCATCAGATTGCAAATCTTTGTACATGATGTATTACGTTTGTGGACCAAGCCAACAGCTCAATGATTTTGCACTTTTTTTGGAGGGTAGGGGGAAGGACGGCTGGGAGGAGGGTCAGGGTGTGTCTGGGCCCTCATGTTTATTGCTGTTATTGCAAGTTGACATTTTTAATTATTGGATCTTTTTCATTGAATATTTTGGAGTTTTATCCTCTAAACATTTGTCAAAATTAAAATTTGCAATCATAGCATAGGCATATACACTGGATTTCTTGGAGAGAAAACAAAGATTAAGGTTGATCCCAGGCTGAATGGTCTGGATTTGTTTTTCTTCATTTCTAGGCTCATCACTTGATAGGATAATACCCACTATTGGTTACTTTGAGAACTCTTTCAGGGCATTTTGAGCAAAACAAAATGAATCAGTTTTTGAAATCTATGTATTCCTTTCCAGGATTTCTGCATGCAGTGGCCAGCTGTCAGTCTCATGCCAGTGCTCACAGTGGTCAGTGTAGTTTACAATTCCCCAGATAGAATCCTTGGATTAAGCCTTGCTGTCTTTTACTCTGCTGCACAGCATCCAGACTGGATGTCTTAGCTGCTTGATAAAGCAGCATGCTAATAGTACTTCAGACACTGAACTCATAAGGAGATCCATCAAAGGATATTTTCTGTGACATACTGGAGTTTTTCTCTAACATAAGTCAGTTGTTCAAGGTATTTCTTGGCCTGCCTTGTTTGCTATTCTGAATTACATCTAATAATCCTAATTAAATGCTGACTTTATCTACTGCCATACTGAGTTCTTGATATGACCCTGTGGTAGTGTACTTATTTGATTGTAAATATAGGTTAAAAACCTAATGACCTTCAGCTTGTGTATATAATTGTGTTGTATAGTCTCAAAGTACATTCTAGTCACACATTTCTAATCATGGTTATATTAGCTATAGGTAATCCTTCCAGTGAATATTAGGTTTCCTCCAAGAAACAGGCTATTATTTGGGAAAGCTAACTGTGTGCACTTTTAGATTATAATTACATTTGCAGGCAAATCACTGTAATGCAAATGGTACTGGAAAAATACTGAATAGGCTTGCTAAATGGTTAATGCACTACATGAGGAGCCTTTTAGGTTATTTAATATGTACAGAATACATTGGGAAAATGTATTACAGAATTCTAACTCTACAGTATAGTAGTGGAAACCCATGTGTAAATTGGCTGGTTGTTGAATGGAAAATGAGATTGCTAACTTGGGGAATTTCTTTTTACATTACTAATGTAGATTGACTTGTATAATAAAACAGGTTTTGGAAGATTTTGTGACAGGGAGCATGGTCTGCTGAAGATTTTTTTAAAAATGTATTTTTCTAGACTAACTGCTATATATGAGATGTCTAATCCAAATAAAGAAAACAATAAGATATTTAGAGATTTTTTTCCATCACAGATTTGCATGAATTTTTTTTGTTGAACTTGCAAGCATGCTTTATACCTCAGTTTTTTGTTTTTTTATCAGTTGAAACTGGTATTTCCTGTGGTAAATATCACTGTTTCCCCCATCTCATACCCTATCCATTTTTAATGTCTTAATATTTTGAACTGGTCTGATTTATAAGCAAATGTATTGTATTAATTTACAGGATGGTTTCTGTGGGGAGGGGGGATAATTTTTGGTATAATCTTTCTAAAAACCTTCCACCTGAGTTAAATGGTAAAAATAACGTTTGCCATTATGAAAGTGTGGATTTGGTTACATAAGCCAGATTATTTCCTAGCTGTCAGATAACTGATTGTTCAAAGGAAGAGGGAAGCAAGACAAATCATAGCCCTCCTATTTGCAAAAATTGTATTTAATGGCACAACGAGCTTTAGGGCTTCATAGCAGTTTCAGATGAGGAAAACAATGTGAGGCTTAAAGCATTTTTTTCTCTCTGTAGCCATAGAAATACTATGGAGAGATCAAAAGGTACAATTGTCCTGTGATTCTTGTTTGTGTATGTATGTTTTGTCTTGGTGTTCATTGTTCCACGGCTAATCTGTTTTATTGTAATATTGTATGTACAATGAATGTCTTCTGTGTTTAATCCTCTGTGAATTAAAAATTGCCAGTGTCACTTTCATTGGTAAACCTCAAAACTAGTAATATGTGTTCTGACCAAGAGGGTTTCATTTTATAGTAGAAAACATACTAAAAGCTAAAATCTGTTACCAGTAAAATTTCAGTTTATAATCTCTTTCTTAAAATGTCATGGGAAATCTAAATTTGGTTTCACATTTTTTAAAGGCACAAAAAAACAGACGGGAAAAGAAAGATGGTCTTAAATGTATTACCAGGGAAGAAAATGTCTTTCTTCTAAAATATTACATATATCAAAGGGATTTAACTATTTTTACCTGATAGTATTAATCATTTGGTGACATAATACCTCAGAATTACAGAAGTCCTCAGATAATAAGTCTTAGGAAAAGAGCAAAACTGGAATATTTTCAAGATAATCAGATAATCTGTATTTAAATCTGCATTGACATAGCTAAGCACAAGTGTTGGAAGGTACATGCCTAGGGGCATTTTTCTGTTTCTTAAAATATGTTCCTCTGAAATTACAATTGCAATTTTGAAAATTTAGTTAGTAATTAGCTTGTAAAGTAAGCATTTTCTTGCCAATAATGACTGGTTCTGCATATTCCTACAGGCTTTAGTTTAAGGTGGTTTTGTGTGTGGGGTGAGTGTGTGTGTGGGGTTTATTAAGAGTCCCACTTGCTTCAAAAATATAGCTTCAAATTGTCCAGATTAAAGTACTAGTTTCTATGGAGAACTGGAAAAGAGAAGAAAATTAATTTTATGAGTATAGCAATCTTCTGAACTTTAGTCTGCAGTTCCACTATAATAAAATCTGCTTTTATGAAAACTCTAGCTATTAAATGTAGTTTTTGATTGAGTTGGCTTGTATATAAATTTCCCTGTATGTTAGTTTAGGGGGGGATGGGGAGTTTTTTTTTCTTTCTACATTTATTCTATCCTAATGTAATTAATTCAGTTCCTTTACACGAAACTTTAGTAGGGAATCAAAAAGAAACTACCACCCCCAAACCTAGCAGTGGCCTATTGGAACAAGCCATAAACTCCAGCCAAGCAGAGTCAGACACTGGACTATGGGGAAGGGGGAGGTGCAGAATGCCTAATGAGGCATTGTGTGACTAGCAAAGCCTTAGGAGTTCTCCTGAAGAATCTCAATTAGCCTTCACAACTGCAGTTTTGTGGGCAAGCCATGGCTGCAGCTATATTTGGCCAGATTGAGCCATTACAAATTAGCTGCATGTGAATATGAAGTTTTAAATGAACTTGTTCACTAAGGGGTGGGGGGAACCCCAGTGCTTTCCTGGTGCTCTCATCAACAAAGTACTTGTAGAACAAGATCACTGTTCAGTAAATCACTACAACAATCATTTAGGGTAACTTGGGCCCCTCCTGTACCACCTTTTCCTTCCCCCGGGCTTTATTTCTCCTCTTCTTACAGTCAGTCCTTCAGAAGCTGCTCTTGGTGGGAAATATTTTAACCTCTTTATGTTGGTAACCAAAGCTTTTAGCCAGTTCTGACAGCTTCGGTACAGCAGGGATTGATTTGTCCTGTACTCTTATGACTGCAAGTTCTTTGGACAAAATCAGTAGTAGCTTATGCATTGGTATTGGAGACAAGCAGAATCTTTGGAGAGAGTGAAGATATAAAACCTGGTATCAGTAGTATGGGTTTCTTAGAGCTCTCAGTCAAGGGTTCATTGCCATCTTTCCAGTTATCTAGATTAATAATTTCAGTCATCCTCAATTTCCCTTGTCCCACATAAACAGTTATCAAATCTCAAATCTACCTCTCAAACATCTCTTCAAACCCTTCCCCTCTACTCATAGGGCCACCTTTGAAGGTCAAGCTTCCATCTCCTGCCTGGACTAGTATGTCTTCCATTTGGTCTCACTAATCTGTCCACATAGTTTTCAAGGTGATATACCTAACACCCAGGAAACTCCAGAGGCTCCCTGTTACCTCAAGATTGAATGGAAATTTCTGGAATTCAAAAATCTGCCCCCAACTGCCCTGTAATAGGTTTAGATGTTACTCCTTCATGAGCTCCACAGTCCACCCAAACCAGCCTTCTTATTCCTCACTCTCTTGACCCTTCCATCTCTCACCTCCGCTCCTTTTCCTAGCTTGTCCTGCACACCTGGAAAAGTCACTCTCCTCACTTCCACTTAATCCCTAGTTTCTTCTTTTATCCCTGGAAACTGCTAGCGCATGCTGCCCAAATCACATTGTATTTTTAAAAAATTTATTTACATGAACATATTCTCACTGTACAGAATATAATAAGCTCCTTAAGGGTAGAGACTTTGCTTTGCTCTGTCCCCAGCCCCTAGCACATAGGAGGTGAATAGTGAAGATGAATAGTTTAAACCCTGTAAGGGCAGTGTTGAGAAAAGGAAGGGGAAACCCAGCATAAGTCAAATGAAATCGAGGAAATTATACAATAGTAGTGTTGGAAGAGGTCTTAGAATAACATTCTTTTACAGGTGAAAAAGCAGAAGTCTCAGGAGAGGAAATCCTATCCTTAGGTAGTAGCAGTGACAGAGTTGTGATAGAGAAAGGAGGGAGTGCTAATGGGAAGAAATGTCTAGATTTAGTACCACTACTACCACTAGTAGTAATTTCATATATATAACACTTACCATGTACCAAGTGTGCTTTTGCACTACTATGTTCATTCTGCTTTAAAAGTCTTACAAACCCTAAGCAGCCATCTTAAGTAGTTGGCTTAATAAAATCGAACCATTTGACTTGATCTCCCAACTATCATGATCATCATGTATCTAAGAATAGAATTGATTTTGATAACTTTGAAACATGCCTCATTTTTCCTTTAATATACAATATGTATAGTACTTCTTTTGGGGATCTGTCTGGATCAGTGACACCAGTTCTTAACTGAGAAATTTTTAATAGAGAAGCAGACTGATTGCCTGTTTAATCCAACAGAACTCAAGGGAGCTTATTTTGGATTGTTTTCCCAACTGATTTCCTTGACCAATCATCTTGCGGGTCAGGCCCCTGATGTGTAGGATAGGTATGAGATGTCGCTTATTACCTAACTTGTGATGAGGGCCAGACAATAAAACTTGAACATGAGAAAAAAAGGCATGACCTCCAGAAATTATTAACTCTGCTAGTGCCTAGCTTCCTTTAACCTGTAACCCTTTTTTTGTTACTGATTTCTTTAAAAAAAAAAAATCTCTGAAATTTTGAGTCAAGCATTAGATGCATTTTGAAAGAAAAATAGCAGTTGAGATCACACTTTAATATCTCTGCCTAGTGTTGTAAGCTCTCTTTGGGTCACTTAAGATCCACTTCCAGGCCCTCTGGTGGTCACAGATACCAAAGTTCATTCAAATACTTTGGTGGCAGCCAGTTTGGAATTAAGGCTGAAAAGAATCCTTGAAAGAGGACCTTCTCGATTTTTTGCGCTCTGCGACGCTACTTTCTAGAGAGGCTCCGTTTCCAGATCCTCCTCTCCCCTCCACAATGGCCAAAAAAGTCATCCCCACTGAAACAGAGAGATGCATTGAGTCCATGATAGCTGTTTTCCAGAAGTATGCTGGCCGGGAGATAACTAACAACCCAAACACCCTTTCCAAGACTGAGTTCCTTTCCTTCATGAACACGGAGCTGGCTTCCTTCACACAGAACCAGAAGGATCCAGGTGTTCTGGACCGAATGATGAAGAAACTGGACCTCAATTGTGATGGGCAGTTAGACTTTCAAGAATTCCTTAATCTAATTGGAGGCTTGGCACAGGCTTGCCATGCCTCCTTCACAACAGCTGGCCCGCCCACGAAGAAAATATGAATGGGCCTCCCAGTCAATTTTCCAAATACATCCTTCTTCTAAACCAGCAAATGTGCACCCATTCCTCATAGTCACACACTGAACCCTAAGAAACAAAGGCTACAATACAGAGCCATTCCTTTGTAGCAATAAAACATGATTTAAAAAAAAATAAATAAAAATAAAAAAAAAAAAGAAAGAGGACCTTCTCTTTGGAGAACTTAGTATCGCTGAATTCTTATGGATTTGGTATTTTATAAGTTGGCCATGCCATATTTAGGAAGCTAGGTATATGAGTCTTTACTTACTGGGAAAGCAAGGGTAGGGAAGGAAGATCCCCTGGATTTATTGTCAACCTCTTGTCTAAACAGCCAGCTAAACAGATTATAGTTCATAATAATAATTCATCAGTTTTGCTTTTTATCAAAAATAACGCCAGGGTGTGGTAGTAGTAAACATTGCCTGCCTTCTCATAAGCAAGGTTATTTGTCAAGTGAGAACAAGACAACCAAGGGGTCTTAGATAAATTGATAATAGCTTCAAAGCATGTATTTGCCTTGTAATACTTAACAAAGTCATAGTGAAACTTCTGAAGGCCATTAGCAGCAGGAGTTGGAAAAAGAATGGAGCAGATGCTGTGGGTGGTATTTTACATTTTTCTTAAATCGTTTTTCCCACAGCTCTTTTTCTTTTACAAGATCTAGGCTAAATTCTTGGAGTAATAGAAAGTTCTCTGAATTTAGAATCGGCTGCTTTGCCTTCTGTCTCTGCCTGTGGGATATTAGGCAAGTCTCCCTCTGTCTCTCTGGGTCTCAGTTTTCTCATTTGTAAAATGAGGTTGAACTAGACTGCCTTTAAGGTTCTTCCCAGCTCTAAATCTGTAATCCTGATTCTAATTTGCATTGTTGATTTAAGAGTTACTCTCTTCATTTGAAAAATTTCCATCTCTCTGAAGCTCTTTGTCCCTAATAGAATCTTTCCATTTCATCGATTTCACCCATCAGCCAATGTAGCAAGGTTTGAGGTGCTGACATAATGGGTATGCTCCCCAGTAGTGTGCACTAGGCAGAGGTCATAAATTAACCATATTGATAAAAGGTGATGGTTCACCTCGAGTGGGGGGCACTCATGTGAGGGTGAGATCACAGCCGGCATTCTCTGCAGACCTGAAGCTTACTAGGTAACGACTAGCTTGCTGTCTGTAATGGAGTTTCTGTAACAATTCTATCTTGACTGTGAATGCTGGAAAAGGATCCATGGAGAACTATGGTTGTATTCTGGACTGTGAGGAAGCCTGCTCATCTGTCCTTCCACTTTAAAGCAAGTGAAGGGGCCCCCCCTTCAGTGAATCAGCTGTGTAGTCATGGAGATTGAAGTTCATACTACAAAGTGATGTTTGAGGGTGGAGCTTGTTGAAGAGCCATCTGACCCAGAGGGCCTGGGGAATTGGAGAGTTACAATACATAGTCTGGCTGGTGCTCCTAGACCAGGAGAGAAATCTTAGTGCACAGCCCACAACCAGTATTGAGGTGGTGCTTGTTTCAAGACTACTGCTAGGCCAGACATAAAGAGAACAATAACAGAATTCTTAAGTATCTCCTGGAGGGAGCGCCAAAGTGGGGAAGGGGCAAGCAGGGTACATAGAAGGAATGCTTAAAGGAGATTCGGAAATACAATGTCAGGGGATAATGGTAGGCAATAAGAAATGAATGGTGGACAAATTAACCTAAAACATACAAGAATTGTTATGAAACAACGGTGTAACCAAGAGCGAGACCAGTGGGCAAAAATGTAATTCATGACAGACTTTGCAAATTACAGTTTCTATGGCAAAATTAAGGCCCTTGTGTGCAGGTGTATCTTGCTTTAAACAAACTTGTTAGTTTTTCAAATGTAAGTTTTAAAAATCCTTTTAGTAGGAAGATTCACTGTACAAAAGGATCTGCCACACTTTCTTTAAACATCAAGCTTTGATGGGCACAGTAGTGATCCTAAATTAGGGAGTTAGAGCTGGTGGTGATCATTGATATATTTACTTTAGGGATGACAACTGTCTGCTCTTCCAAATGGCTAGGAAAACACGATGTGGTGAACACTGACAACCACTGCATTCCTGGTTTTGAATTTCTTCTTTCTATTGGTAGTTGAAGCTTAGAAGAAAAGGGAAGATGTGGAGAAAGACTAGCTGGTTACTTAGGTGGTGGTGATGAGAATAGAGCATCCCAAACACATAAGCAGCGGTGCTACTTGTACTTCTGGCAGGGGACAGGAGGCATCCAACAATACTTGATCTAAAGGGCACTGAGCTGAATTTTGAAAGCAAATTAAAGGGAAAGCCCAAACATGATTCAAGCCCTTTACTGTGGTAAATGATATGTGTAACATGGGAAAAAGCAATATACTGAGAGAAGTGCCTGGTTATTCTCATATAAACCTAATGGGAAACTGAGTTGGGAATATTACTCACAGCCTCAGCTATAACATAAAATATGGATAACAAAATGAACTTGAAAATGTAGCACAAGGGGAACATCACCTGTCTTTGCAAGGCCTACCATGACTTGCATCTTTGCCCATTGGTTTTGTTCTTGGTGACTTCTTTATTTCAAAAGAACCCTGTTGTGTTTCATGATGGATTGATTTGTCCATTCCTCATTTCCCGTTGCCTCCCGGTTTTCTGCAGCTATCTCTTGAAGCTTACTTCAACAACTCTTTTAAGCATTTCTTTAACTATCTGTGGGAATTGTCAGAATAAGTGTGATAACTGGAATGTGGAAACTGAAATAGTATTTTATTAAAAAGACACAAGTCTATTAGAAAGTAAAGAAGAATAATATGGTGTGAAAAGCTATTCACTGACCCCAAAATTCACGAACCTGAGTATTCTAAGTAGAAGAGGAACGTTTTTTACATTTGGAACAAAAGAGAAGTTACATGGTTCTGGTACTATACTACAGACTACCAACTGCATACAGAGGGTTATGGATAATACTTTGCAAATGCAGATTTCAAAATTTGTAGTCAATTATCCTGTCATTGGAAATATACAGGGGGAGGGTGGCTACCCATTTGTCAGTGATTACATACCATTTAAAAAAAATAAATGTTATTTATTTTTAACATTTTTTATATTTTGAGTTCCAAATTCTCTTCCTTCCACTGAAAAGGGAGGCAAAAATGATAGTAATTATACATGTGAAATCACACAAAGCATTTTTGTGTTAGCCACATCACCAAAAAAAGGCAAACAAAGTAAGAACATTATTCAGTTTTATACTAAGAGTTCATCAGTTCTCTCTCTGGAGGTGGGCAGCATTTTTTCCTTATGAGTCTTTTGGAATTGTCTTGGATCATTATATTGATCAGAGTAGCCAAGTCTTTCACAGATGATCATTACAATGCTGCTGTTACTGTGCATAAAGATCTCCCAGTTCTCACTTCACTCTGTACAGTTCATATAGGTCTTGCCATATTGTTGTTTTTTCCCCCAAAACCACCCTGCCTTGTTATGTCTTAATAACACAATAGTACTTCATTACAATCATGTCCCATGATTCACTCAGCCATTTCCCAATTGCTAAACAATCCCCTCAATTTTTAACACTTACTGACCGTGTGACCTTGGGCAAGTCACCTAACCCCAATCAATAGCTCTGCCTTCCCCCCTCCCTGCAAAAAGCCAAAAAAAAAAGTTTGTTGTTGTTTGCTAATTTTTTCAGCCTATTTCTTGACTTTAAATTTTATGTTAAAGTTAGGCTGTGCTCACTTGGGGGTGGGGAGGCACTGTCCTAAGCTTCAGGCTTTTTCATGCTTCTGTTTTCAGAGCTAGTTCTGAGAATCTGCAGGTTTTCAGAGCTTCCAAGGTGATGTGATCAGGGGACAGATGGGGGGTCACAGCCTTCTTGATCTTCCTTCTTGTCTTTACCCTACTACCCTGCAGCTGTGAGCTCTAGTGCTCCTTTTGACCTTGGAACCATGAGCAAGGACCCTGCTCCCTTGTGATCCACCCTCCAGCACTCACCTCCACCCTGGAACTGTGGCCCACAACTACTTGTGGAGAATAGAGTTGCCAATCAGCACCAGCTGTGCCCAGTGCCTTTAATCTCTTTCTAACCAGTTACCTGATCCTATTCCAGTGGATTCTTTATAATATAATGCACTGTCTGAAAGTTTGGGGAAGATGACATCTAAAGGGGCTTTTAATTCAATTGCATGGTCAATAGTATGATGTCTCACCAAAAACCAAAAGGAAAGCCATCTTAATTTCCAAGCTTCTAGCTTTTTCATGGGTAGAAAGCTTGATGTGATTTCTTACATTTATTTTTTTCCTATACATCAAACAGAGTCATAGTAAGAGGAGTGGAGGGGACCTTCCTGGAAACCATTACAGATACTGTTTTTACCTCATATATAGCAAGATTGCATTTCCTCAACAACCAATTCAAATGGGTAATATTTTAGAAAAGAAAATTTGCCATTATATCCAACTCAAATTCTTTCTGCTGCCTTCAAACCCATTTCCCCTTGTTTTCAGTGAATGACTGCCTGTGTATAAGGTTCCTTTTGGTTCTAGAATACTCTTTCCTCCTAGCTCTAAAATATGTACCTGCTAGAAGACTCTGGTGGAATAGGACACGCCAGGGAAGTGACCTGGAAAGTGTCTTCCAGTCTTAACTGCTCACATCTTTCTGGTTCAAGGTTTACATGCTTAGAGATTGGTGACAGGGGCGGTAGGGAGAAGAGAAGACTGCACCAGGTCACAAAAATCCATTCGCATGTGTGTGCTGGACTTTAATACAAATTAATAGATTCTTTTGTGTTTTGCATCTTAACAAACATTAAAGACCTACTGTGTGCTAGACACTGTGCCAGAAGCTGAGGATGCTCAGATACTCCTTATACAAAGGGATGTGTAAAGTTGTTGATCTGAATGTTCCTTCCCAACAGTGCAGATCTCAGAAACCCATTCCTTCCCATCCAGTATAGCTCTTCTCCATGCACTCCCACAAATTCACCACAAGGGGTCCCCCCAACATTCTGGAGGCTTTCCTTTCTTTCTCTTGACCTTGCAAGGATACCAGTGGAGCATTCAACTTGTCTACCTGTTAACCCCTGCCCTGGCTAAGTGACCAGCCCATCTTCCCCCCATCATACGTCCTAATGACATTCTTTATTCCTGTTCTTTGGAGTCCCTCATTGGTTATGCTTCGAAGCTTGCCTGCACCCACCATGCCCTCCTCCATTGCCCTCTGTGTGATGACTCTTTGCTCCATATCTCATAACCACGTAACAACACCCTAGAATACTGACATATAAAAAGATAAGCATTTGTTTCTGAAAAAGGGTCATTAAGACAGTGTTATTTCCCTAAGGCAATCCATCCCATTCTATTCTTCCTGTTTAATTTTGGACCCAATATGGTCCATCAGTATTCTTATAGAGATACTTGGCATTGGACTCTCAATAGGTGCCAGGTACACAAAGAAAAAAAGGTAACACGTCTTGGCCTCCAAGACCTTTGTATCCTACCAGAGGAAGCAACATGTAAACAGAGAAATACAATATTTATACAAAGTATTTACAGGGCAAGGGAAAAAGAGACCGCTAAGAACTAGGGGAATTGGATAAGGTCTCATGTAGGAGGTGGCACCTGAGATGAGCTTTGGTGGGAGGTGGGAATTCCAGGAGGCAAAGCCTTCCAGATAAGGCTTTCGAAATGAGACTGGAGTCAGGCTGGGTAGGGTTTGAGTGAATTGCCTAGTCATGAAGGTAGGAAATCGGACAGCTGGGATTTAATCAGGGGTCTTCTGACTCCAAATCCAACTCTGATTATCCGCTACAACCATGTAAACTTTATATTCATTCTCTCTTTTGATCTATGTAATGGAGTGAGTTAGGCAATCTAGGGATTATTCCCGTTTTATACATGAGAAAACTGACACAACCTTTAAAGCAAGTCATGGAATCAAAGGGGCTGAGCCAGAAGGAAGCTTAGGACACTGCCAGTCCAAGCCCCCTCAATTTACCAATGAAGAAAGTGTGGTCCTGGAGATTAAGTGACTTACCCAAGGGAAGGGAAATGGAATAAGCATTTACAGATCATTTGCCAACATCAAGCACTGTGTTAAGAACACTACAGGTAGTAAGTGTCAGGTAGGATGTGAACCCAGGTCCTCTGTGTCCCAAGCCCAAGTTCACTCTATTAGGTCTTTGGATACCAAATCTAGTCTTCTGTCCATTAGAATGTTGGTGCATAAAAGATGAGCCTTTGTTATCTTGCTGCCTTGAATGAGTTGCATATAAAATCCACAGATGGGGATTTTGAACCAAGAGTTGAGAAAAACTGTTAGTGTTATTGAACCAGGGTTTAAATAGTTTCTGCTTGTTCAACTAGTACTATTTTTTTTTTCTGGCTGATGAGTTCTGACCGTCAGGTAGTATCTGGCTCCCTTGTGCTCTGAGAAAAACTGTATTTGAATTTTACTGGGACTGGACAGTGTCCCAATGGATAGATACGTTTTCTAAAACGTGTAGATAGATATGTTTTCTAAAAGCCTAGAACAAGGATCTTTGATTCTTTTCTTATTCACATGAAACCAAGCTGTTCTTACCACGTTCATCTCAATTCAAGAAGCGCTAGGGAGAGTGATGGAGCATGAAAAGGTGAAAAAAAGTCAATAAATGATTAGTTCCCCAGCAGACCCTTCTCTCAAGTTTTCTGCAGCTTTGTGATCTTATCAGCCCCTCTATCATTAGTCTCTTCTGTGATTGGGGGGAGAGATGACTGACCTTGTTCATCCTTGGAGGCTGGGCCTCTCTCCTTCTGAACACACACATAGACACACACACCTCAGGGTCTCAATATGGCCCTGCCTACTTTAACAGCAGTAGGATAGGAATCAGACCCATGATTTCACTGGTGTGGGAAACTCCCTCCACAAATACATGTTGGCCCTTTGCTGAAACTTAGTCTTAAAGTATTTGACTAGAGTACTCACAGGTTAAGTGACTTGTCAAGGGTCACACAGCCTGTACATATCAGAAAAGAAACTTGAACCTATGGGGTTTTTTTTATGACTTTGGGGCAGCTAGGTGGTACAGTGGATAGAGTGCTGGGGCTGGAGTTAGGAAGAATCATTTTCATGAGTTCAAATTCATTCTCCTACACTTATTAATTGTGTGACCCTTTTAACCCTGTTAACCTCAGTTTCCTCATCTGTTAAAATGAGCTGGAGAAGGAAATGGCAAATCACTCTGGTATCTTTGCCAAGAAAACCCCAAATGGGGTCATGAAGAGTAAGACAATGGAACAACAACAACAAATCTTTCATTTAGTGACAGTGTGCATCAAAGCTGAAGCTTTCAGAAGTTGCCTCGGTCACCTGTAGGACCTTAGGCAAATCACAACCATTGGGTATCCTTTTCCTCAACTGTAAAATCAGGAACTTGGTCTAGAACTGGTCTCTAAGGCCTCTTTCAGCTCTAATCTGTGATCCCAAGGATCATATTCTGTGTGGGAGCTTGCATAATAGTTCATTCAGAACATATAAATCCCTTCTGAAGTGGAAAAAGCCAGGTTTGATTAGAGGGGAGTTATATTCCACACATCTCCCAGAGAAGGACAGTTCCAGTGGAGCGGTTGGAAAGAAAGTTGTCCCTAAGACAGCAGGGACATGTGAGTCACCAACTCGCCTTTGTTTGAAAGCCCAGATGCTGAAAAGTTGGATTGGTCTTGGGATCTGCTCAGACTCCAATCTCAGTCACCTTTCAGACCAGAGCTAGAAAGTCAGTTCACGAAACCTTCAATGACAAATTACCTGTTGAGATTTGAGATTTTCATCAACTTCCTCTTAGACCATTACTTTGTACTTGAAGTAATCCACACAAAGTAATCCATTTTAAAATGAGTATCATTTGTATCTAATGGGGTAGGGGAAACACTTAGACCCTTTGTTTGGTGAGTGTGAAAGTTATCCAGAGGGGGGTCTTGTTTCAATACATTTTGTCTAAATGGTGTTTACCAGCACTTAATACTAGTAATCACACCAGTTAATCCATGCTCCTCTCCTCCCCCCCAAAAAAGACACTTTCCTTTAAGGAGCTGAGACAGCTTAGAGACAGAGTCAGACTAATGGGAATAGCTGAACTCTTGAAGTTTTTCACTTAGAGAATAGTGATATTTTATTAAGAATAATTTTGCTGCCAGGTAATGGAAAATAAACATTAAACACTGATGCTATCATGCTCTCAACTTGTCTAATTTTCCTAGTTCATAATGCATTGTGGCCAGACTGATGAAATCAAACCATTAATGGTAAATTACCTGTCAGGTTGATTTGTCTGCGCTGTTCATTATCTTTGGCGAGAATACCAGCTGCAATACTGGTGTATATATTTCCTTCTTTAATTTATTTGAGCTTAGAGTGGGAGTTTGAAATTCCTATACGCTACAGAGGGTGAACTTTGGGCTGGCTATTTAAAGGAAAATGGCCATTTACTCAGAGCCTTTTTTAGTTGTCTATAAATAAAATTACTTGACTACTATTTCTGCTTGGCTTTTCCATCCAATACACAGGAGCTAACCTCTGTTAGGGCCCATCTTCAAGATATTCTCTCCATGCCTACTAAAGTGACTCCATATATGAAATTCACCCTCACTATTTGAAAGCATTTCTTAAGGATGAACTGCATGGTGCTCTATTAGATACCTTCACTGTTCTCAGAGAACTTTTGATAAAAGACCTTAATGACACACTAATTAATTAATTCTTAACCTTTTCTGATGACATCGACCCCTTTGGCAGTTCGGTGAAGCCAATGGATCCCATCTCATAATAATGTGTTTAAAAGCATGAAATAAAATACAAAAGATTACTAAGGACATTAATTATATTGAAATATAGTTATGAAAATATTGAAAAACAATAACAACCATCACCTACTCCTGTCGTAAAGAAAGGGGATGTAGTAGGGAAAGCCCCAGATTTGGAGTTAGAAGGACTGAGTTTGCATATTTGCTCTATGATTTATAATCTGAGTGCCCTGAGGCAAATCACCCCATCTCTGTGGGTCTCAGTGGTCACCATAAATATAAAATAAGGCAAAGATTTTATAATTGCCCTGGGACCTTTCGGCTCTAGATTCCTACAGTCCTGTGACTGGCACATAAAGGATATTCAGAGAATAAAATGAAAATAGTAAATTGAAACCA
Source organism: Gymnobelideus leadbeateri (assembly GCA_011680675.1). Lineage (NCBI taxonomy): Eukaryota > Metazoa > Chordata > Mammalia > Diprotodontia > Petauridae > Gymnobelideus > Gymnobelideus leadbeateri. The sequence continues at coordinate 23,028 of WOXC01009475.1, forward strand.
ACTGAGTAAAACATTTTTATCACATGGGGCAGCTAGGTGCCACAATGGAGTCAGGAAGAAGAGTATTCCTGAGTTCAAACTGGCCTGAGACACTTACTGGCTGGGTGACCCTGCACAAGTCACTTAACCCTATTTACCCCAGTTTCTTCATTTGTAAAATGAGCTGGAGAAGGAAATGGCAAACCACTCTGACATCTGCCGAGAAAATCCCAAATGGGGTCATGAAGAGGAGGACATCACTGAACAATAACATCAGGGTATTTGTGTTGGGAGACAATGGAAGCAAGAACAGAAATTTAGTCCCTAAGCCTACACATAAAATTTGAGAGAGGAGCTCCCCTCCCCTCCAAGCCTTTGTTAATAGCAAAGGACTTCTTCGGGTCTCTTACTTAGACCACATTGCTGTCTGAAGGGAGGACAAAAATAAATTAATCATCCCCCCTTCTGAACTGAGACAGATCAAGCATGGCAAGCTTTCTTTAATCCTCTGCTAGAAGATGGAGTTAAGGATGAATCATGCCTTTCGGAATAAACTTCAACTGTTAGATCCTTTTTAACCAAACTTGTTATATAATCAGGTACTGCGGTATCATGGTGAGCTACAAAGCCCATCTAATGAGGTGCTAGGGAAGATAGCTACCTGCAGAGAAGGGACATTCCACAGCCCTCGGATGTCAGGCCTTCTGATCTCCTGGCCTGGAAAGCAGGAGGCTTAAAATAGGACTGGAGAATTTAAGAAAGGGCCAAATAGCATCAATTAATGCATCTATTAATTAAGTATTCCTATCCATAAGGCAAAGAAAATAAAGATGCGAGAATCAATTATGCCTTGAGATTTCTAGAGTTCTTTCCAGACAGTCAATGCTAGTTCTCAATCCCCTGCTGACTAATACTGGTTCTCTCTCTACGACTGTCTCTTGTGCCTTTTCTTTATCTCTAAACCCACCACAACTGCCCTCATTCCATCCTCATTGCTTCTCATCTAGATTGTCGGACTAACTTCTGAGCTGGGCTTGTCATCTCCAGTCTCTTCTCCTCCCAGCCCAACCTTCTCATTGCTGCCTGCATAATCTTGATGTTCAGTTCTGGCCAGGTCACTCCTCTTGTCTCAGAGCTTTCTGTGGCTCCCCAGTATTTACCAATTAAAATATAAATGACTGAAGTTTTCTTTCTTCTTCCCTTTCATCTTGGTTTTGCTTCCATTGTCCTCCCCAACCTCCATCAATCATTCAAGACTTACCACAGGTGTCTCCTCCTCCATGAAGCCTTCCCTAACTGCCCTTCAAGGCAATGTGGTATGGGGGTAAAGAGAGCTCTGAGTTCAGATCCTGCCTGTGGTATTTCCTACCAGTGTGACCTTGGGTAGGTCTCTTAACTTCCTTGGGACTCAGTTTCCTTCTCTGAGGGGATTGGAATACATGGCTTCCAATGATGTCCTTTTGGGTTCTAGGTCTGTGAATGGAATAGCCAACATTAACATGGTGCTTTACAGTTTCCACAGCACAGTTACAAATATTAACTCTTTATTCTCACAAACACACTGGGAGGCAGGTGTGAACAGTGATGATGATGACTAACTTTTATGTAGCTCTTACCATGTGCCAGGTACTTTATAATTATCTCATTTGATCCCCACAACAACCTTGGGAGACAGGTACTACTAATATCCCCATTTCATAGGGGAGGAGACTGAAACTTGCCCAAGGTCACATAGCTAAGAAGCATCTGAAGCCACATTTGAACTCAGGGCTTCCTGACTCCAGGTTCAGCACCGTCTCCATCGCCCCACCTTGCTGCCTTCATGATCTCTGCAGTCCATTACTGTCTTTTATAAGGTATTTGATAAATTTGTATTGGGTTGATTGGCCTAGAGACCTGAAGGATAAAATGTGGGAGAACAGTGAAGTAAAGAAACAAGGTAAATGTTCTTCAAGGGTAAATCCCTGAGGTTGAGACCCCCTGAACATTACTTGCCACCACTCCACACTGCCCACATTCTAGAATCTTAAGCTCTGAGTTTCTCTTTGATGAATACAATTTCCTGCTCTGTTTCCCATCATTCCCTTAAGCCTACACCTATGTTCAAGAACCCTTCATATTCTCCCCTGTTGTGAGTTTACTTTTCTCACCTTGACAGCCAGAAGCAGCTAAGTAGCAAAGCAGATAGCAGGTTAGATCTGGAGTCAGGAAGAGCCGATTTCAAATGTGGTCTTAGATACTGGGTGACCCTGGACAAGTCACTTAACCTTTGTTTTAGTGAAAGTATTTCAGTAAAGAGATAGAAATAAAGTCCACCACTATCAGGAGGGAAATTAAAGTCAACAGAAATAACCAGTCCTAATCACCTATTTTCACAGAAGGCAAAATGGAATTGGTGATACTTTCCTGTATATCTTTGCAAATCATCTGAAAACAGTCTAATTGGGTATACATGGATGGAAGGGAGTGTATATTCTTCAGGTTCAAAATTAATGGGAGTTTCCTTTGATCTAATTGGCCATTATGCCAACATTATTGAAATTATGTTCCTCTCTAAGACACTGGGCCACAAGAACAGAAAAATTACATCTGTATCAATGAACAACAGAAACGAGAATGGATTGATTATATTTGCCTCCATACTTCAAGGGTCTGTGATGTAACTGATGAGGGTCCTCCCTTCATGGACTCTGACTGCAAACCTTCTGAACGGTCCGAAAAACATGGTGGCCAGAAATGTCATCAGCCTCTTTACCCTGCCTGTTGTCCTTGGACAACATATCTCTGGCCCACTGCAGGGCAGTCTGACTCTAATTTGCACATATTTTGCTTTTATTTGCTTGTTCCTTCCAGTGGTCCTCCCTGATTAGAATGTAAACTCCTTGAGGGCAGGTGTTATCTTTTTTTTTTTTTTTGCTTATATTTGTACCCCCAGCACTTAGCATTGTTCCTGGCACATAGTAAGGACTTAATAAATAAAATTTTTTCTTCCTTTCCTAGGCCCCTTGAAGACAGTTTCCTTTTTTTTTTTTAACTTTGTGTTCCGAGAAGCTAGGATGGTATCTCACACCTCGAGAGTGTTTAATGACTATTTGTTAAATTGAATTGAATCAGTTTGATCTAATAATCCTTTCCCCCAACCCCTTTGCCCTGCCCCTAGGATCTAAGCAGGGAAATCTGAGGATCTCTGCTTTTTTTCTCCTTTTTCACTCTCTGCCTTGGCCTCCCTCCATTGTTCTCCCCTTTGTTTCTCCAGTATTGGAAGTCAATACAGCCTGGGATTGTTTACTTCCTCAATTATGCATCAGCATCATTGACCAGGCGTGCCACCTCCCCTAGTGTTTGAGGACGTACAGTGATTAATTACTGTCTTTGTGTTTTCCGGAGGTGATTGGGGAAGAGGAGGGAAAGAGATTTGTGAGAAGAAAAGTGAAATGTTTTCTTCAAATAAAAATTATTTTAAAACAATCTCCCAGGTTCCTAATTCATCATTATGAACTCAGATGCTCATGGGGTAGAGAACATTTCGGGCTAGTCTTAGAGTCAGAAAATTCTTCCTCTGACACCTTCTAGCTTTAAGACAGGGAATAAATTACTTAATCCTTAAGGGGCCACAAGCGTAAGGTTGCATTAGTGAGGGGAGTTTCCATACCAGGTGGTCCCCACACAAATTAAATTATAGGCTTGGACCAAAAGACACCCAAGCACCCCCTCCTTTTTTCTTATAAACAACTGAACTGTTGGGGCCCTCATGGTCTCCAAGGGTTGCCCTGTGAGGATTCTGGCCCCTTGGGAATATCCAGAGGGTCAGGCAGCATAACTTTGGTTACGTTTGCCTCTGTAACCAGTGTCTATCTCTGCTGAATTCTCCATGCAGCTGTGGGCGCCATTACAAACCAAGATGCACTGCCTCCCCACATCATCCATCCCTCTCTGGCCTTTGTTTGGCCCAGAGAGCCACCCAGGAGGAGGTCAGCATCTTCCAGGACTTTGGTGTAGCAGCAGCCCACGATGGTCACGTAGACAGCTTGCTTCCCTGCTCATACACAATTTACTATAGCAATGGTGAGTAAAAGCAGCTGATAAACAATGAGCCATGGGTGGTAGCATTAGCTCTTAAAAATCATAACTATCTCTCCAGGTGGCCTTTTAAACTTGCTCCCGGCCCTTCTTTCCATCTATAAGAGTCTGCTTGCGAGAGTGCTGGAAGCCTGGCAAAGGTGCCTCGGTGTTTACTTGGCTTGTCGAGCCGAGGTAGGAACCAAATTCCTCTCCCTGATCCGGGAAGGTCAAGATGTTGTGGAACAAGGGGTGCTCAGGCCCCAATCTCTGAGACCTCAGGCCGGCTAAAGGGAGGTGCATTAGTGTGAAAACAGTCACAAATATATCACCTTCCGTTCTATGCTTGGACAGCTCCAGAATCTGGGATTTCCGTGGATACTCATTTCATTAGAGGAAGTTAGATGGCACCATGGTGCATAGAGTGCCTGGCCTGAAGGCAGGAAGACTCATCTTCCTGAGTTCAAATCTGACCTCAGACACTTTAGCTGTGTGAGTCACTTCACCCTGTTTGCCTCAGTGTCTTCATCTGTAAAATGAGCTGGAGAAGGAAATGGCAAACTACTTCATTATCTACCAAGAAAACCCCAAAATGGGGTCACAAAGAGCCAGACATGACTGAACATGACAATGACTCATTCCATCAACACAATTTACAACTCTTAGTAACAATCTTCAAGAGTTGGTCACCCCAAAGTCAATCTGGGGATAAGTTTCTCCAAACTTAGTCTGGCTCCCAGGCGCATCTATCCCATTACTGGACCATCCTACAATCTTTACAGCTTAGAAGGACCTAATAGAGTTTGTCAGCTATTGGCCCTGTCAAAGTGCTTTACTTGGAATCGGGAAGACTTGAACTCAGATCCGGCCCTGGCCACTTACTAGATGTGCTACCCTGAACTTAACCTCTTAATCTCAGCCTCAGTTTCCTTATCTGTCAAATGAGGATAATAATAACACCTACTCCAGGTTTGTTTTGAGGAACAAATGAGATAAAACATGTAATTTGTTATTTAAGGTTTTTTTTAGTCATGTCCAATCCCATCTGGGGTTTTCTTGGCAAGGACACTGGAGTGGTTTGCCATTTACTCATCCAGCTCATTTTGCAGCTGAGGAAACTGAGGCCAACATGTGAAATCACTTCCCCAGGGTCACACGGCTTATATGTGTCTGACGCTGGATTTGAACTTAGGTCCTCTCTGCCTCCAGGCCCTGCACTCTCTCCACTGCACCACTTAGCTGCCCTTAACACATGTAAAGTGCTTTGCAAAGCTTAAAGTGCCCTATTATTATCACTATTTCCTTGTGATTTTACTATAGATTGGACATCAGAGAAGGACTTTCTATTCTATATCATAGTTGTATCTGTCTTACCTAGACCATAAACTCTTAGAAGGCAGAACTATGTCTAATCTATCTTCTGTTTTACATCATCATTATTTATGCATCTGTCTGATCTAGACTGTAAGCACTTGGTAGGGAGCACTGTCATCTATCATTGTATCTGCCTCAGGCCTACACACTAGGCATGAAGACTAATGAATGTTTGTTTAATTCAATTTAGTTTGGACAGTGAACTCTTGAGCCCCAGCTCTCCTCACATGGAAATGGTTTTATCTTTGGCAAAGCAGTACTCCTTGCTCATGTAGAAGCAGAGTTTGGTGAGGACCCAGCAGGCCAATGTTTACATGGCATGATTTCTTTTTTTGAGGCAGTTGGGGTTAAGTGACTTGCCCAGGGTCACAAAGCCAGTGTCTGAGGTTGAATTTGAACTCAGGTCCTTCTGACTCCAGGGCTGGTGCTCTATCCACTGTATCACCTACTGGTATGATTTCAAAGGCAGAAAAGAAACATTCCCAAAAGGTCCTCCCTTCCTAGTTGACTGATCCAAGGGTGGGCTCAGACTTTTCTAAAAAAATGAAACTGTCACAGGATAAAGAATCAAGAATCATAGACTTCAAGCCAGAAGGAACCTTAGAAACCTTATAAAATATATCTCCTTATTGTGTAGGTGAGGAAACAGACTTGGAGAGATTAATTAGGGAAGCATTGTAGTGCAGTACAAAGAGCTTAGTCCCAGGATGTGAGTTCAAATTCTGCCTTTAATTATTACAATTCATGTGACCTTGAGCAAGTCACCCACCTAATGGAGGTCCTGCTTTCCATGTGGGGGCTTCATTTGCTGGTGCCTTCACCCAGTTCTTTCACCTCTCAGATCCTCCCTCTCAGCCTTGAAGTCCTGCTGTGATGAATGCTCAGGGTGACACTGGCTCTGTCCTGAGTTCCAAATGGATGTCTGCTGTTAACGTGGACAAGACCAAGTAAGCAGATGACTGCCCTTCTTCTGTCCCCCCGAAGAGATGAAATGTGGCGGGGGCGGGGGGGAAGAACACAGGAACCTGGAGGAGGAAGAAAAGCACGAGATTTAAAAAGAAAAAGAAATTTGGGAGCTGCTGGCTTGGGGCAGTTCTTTAATTCTCCCCAGATGTACAGATTTATTTCTCTTCTTTTCAGCCAGGGAAGAACAACTGTCTGTCCTTGACATTCAGAAGATGCTAATCCCACATCCTTGGCACGTGGGGGTTTCTGTGCACTAGGGCTTATGAAATCCCTCCTGGGGGATTGATGTTATATAAACACATGTCATTTTTTAGACAAAAATCGTCATTGGGACTGACCTGGGAGAGACTTGTCAGTTCCCATCCCTTCTACCCACCTCACACATATTGTTCTGAGGGGCCTTCTTGCTGCCAGTTGACCACTCAGGGCATTCCTAAACCTGCTTTCTCTGATCAGAATTCTCCTCCTCATTCCCCTCCCCCAACAAAATGGATACTTGTCCTGGATCCCATTCCCCAGAGCACGGTGGGAAACCACTGTTGTCCTACAAGATCCAGTGTCCTGGAGATGGAGCACCAGGTTTGGAGTCAGAACCCCACCATCTTCCACTTACCACCTGTGACCTTGGGCAAATCACTGAATTTGCCCAAATTTGTAGATTTCTCTGGACCTCAGTTTCCTCATCTGTGAAAGTGAGGAGGTTGGATTAAATGATTTACTAAGTCTTTTCTATCTCTTATTCTTACGATCCTTCCTATGACCTTCAGTCAACCTCATAAGCTAAGCTAATTTGTGCCAATAAGTAAGGTGCTTAACTCCTATCTCTGAATTTTCTCCAGGATAACATGTATACTTTAACACTGGCATTTATTTCAAGCAATATTTGTTAATTATCTACTTATGAAAGACACTGTTGTTAGGTGCTAGGAATACAAATTTTTTTAAAGCAATCCTGCCTTCCAGGAGTTACTGTTGAATTAGGGGGAATAAGATATGAACACAAATGAGAATGCTAGAAGGTAGAATATGATTGGGGCAAGTTGTATACATAGGACCTTGCCTTAACCCTGACAGACTATGGTGTCAATTCCAGGCCAGGCATGAGGAGAACAGAATTTCCAGTCCCTTGAGTATAGTCAGATGGTTCAAGGATTCCATCCCATGCTGTTGATGCTTAGAATGTCCAGGGATACAAGAGGAAGGAAAAAGGCTAGTTGCAATGAAAGGGTAGAATGTAAACTCCTTGAGGGTAGGAATTATTTCATTCTTTGTATACCCAATGTCTAAGGTGACTGGCACATTTTGTTGTTGTTCAGTCATTTTTCAATCATATCTGACTTTTCATGACCCCATTTGAGGTTTTATTGGCAAAGATACTGCAGTGACTTGTCATTTCCTTCCCCAGCTCATTTTACAGATGAGGAAACTGAGACAAACAGGGTATAGTGACTTGCCCAGGGTCATCCAGTTAGGAAGTGTCTGAATCCAGATTTAAAGTCATGAAGATGAGTCTTCCTTTATCATTTTATCACTTCTGCCCATGACTGATACATAGTAGGAGCTTAATAAATGTTTATTGGTTGACTTAGGAAGAAGACAACTTCTGCTAAAGAAGACCTGGGGTTCTTAAATACATAGCCCCTAAACCTTCACAGAAGTTAGGAGCCTTCCCTTTTCACACATTCTTTCTTACCCAAGTTGCCCCTTTGGGGGTAACATTTCCTTGCGCCTGATTTCACTTGTTTGCATAGATTATAGAAGTGAGTGGAATATACAATATAATTTGCTTTGGATCCACCACCTAAGGCTGGTTGTCTATGTACTCAGTGCTGGGGTGAAGAGATATTTCAAGGCAGTTTGGCAGACCCCACCTCCTTCCCCACCAATTGAATTCAACCAATATTTATTGAGTACTTACTGTGTGCAAATCATCATGCTGGGGACTGTGTTGGATATAAAACTATATCACTATATAAGGCATAATTCCTACCCTCAGGGAGCTTACAGTTTAGTCACATGCTAGTGGAGACTTATCAGCATCTGGGGTTGGACCTAATTGGCACAGAGAAGGGCCATTACAATGAGTTCACCAAGAGCCTCATGCAAAAATATAAAGGCCAAAACAACAAGCAAGTTTCCATTGGGAAAAGCCCAATGTTGAATATAGGCCCATGACCCTTGGAGATGGCTGGCCCCCAGGAGGAGCTTTGTTTCTGGAAATCTAATCTGTGGGATGATGATTATTTACACACTGCTGTCTCACAAGGTAAGATTTTGCATCTGTACATCAAAAGCGAATGGAAAGAAATATTGTCCTCTAGGCCCATGTGGAACACATTCATCTCCTGTTGGAAACATTGCCTGGGCAGGAAAGCTGCTTTCCCAATGAGCATCCTCAGGCCAGGAATCAGGCTCCTATTCCTGCCTTGCACAGACTTTTGCTACCAAAGTGAAGCAGAGCTTTTCACCAGACTGCAAGAGAAATCGGATTATCTGAGCAACTGCAAAGGGGGGCCGTTTTCACCCAGAGCACAGAACCAGGAGTCAGGAAGCCTAAATTCTAATCTTCAATCTGCCACTAACTAGCTGTGTTGTTGTTCAGTCGTGACCTCATTTGAGGTTTTCTTGGCAAAGGTAATGGAGTGATTTGCCATTTCCTTCTCCAGTTCATTTGACAGATGAGGAAACTGAGGCAAACAGGGTGAAGTGACTTGCCCAGGGTCACACATTTATTAAGTGTCTGAGGCTGGATTTAATCTCAGTTCTTCCCAACTTCAGGCCCAACACTCTGTCTACTGCACCACCTAGCTGTCCTAAAATAGCTGTGTAGCTCTGGGTCAATCATTTAGTTTCTCTGGGATTCTATTTCTTCCATATACAAAATGAGTCGGATGGCCTATTTGAAGAAATAAGACTAGACGTGTAGAAGGAACCTAGTCCAATCCCCTCATTTACAGAGGAGGACCCTGAAGCCCCCAAAGATTAAACAACTTACCCAAGGTCCCAAGATGTTAGGTGACAGAAACAGAATTTGAACTCTGGTCCTCTGATTCCAAAGAGAGTATTTTTCCCAGTGTATAACATCACCTTCCATCTGAATCATTTCTGTAGTGGGCCACAACATGAAAAATGCAGGAGCATAGGCTGCATGAATTTTTTATTGATAGCTGTAGAAACCTGGTAGCTATTAAAAAACAGAGACTTTTAAAATCAGTAATTCAAAACATTTTAATCAACTTTATTTGTCCAGAAGTCAAAGCTTTGGGCCTAGCACTGTCCATGTTATTATCAAGTCAATGAGAATGCTAGTATTTTAAGGGATTGAACCATGCTTGAGAACTATGGGATATATTAAATCTAGGCTTGGCTCAAATCCAACTCCAAGGTTATGTAATGAATGGTGGCTCTCAGCTTCAATTTCATAGAGACCCAAATGTCACCCAAAGTTTGGGTACACAGGAAGGAAAGAAGGAAGAAAAAAAAGGAAAGAAGAAAGATAGAGAAGAGAGGAGGAAGGGAGGGAGGGAAGGAAATAAAATATTAAGTGCCAACTATGTACCTAGAACTATGCTAAACACTTTACAAATATCTCATTTGAGACTCATACCAACTCTGGGAGATAGTTGCTAATATTATCCCCATGTTACAGTTGAGGAAACTGAGGCAGACAAAGTTAAGTGACTTACCCAGGGTCACATAGCTAGTAAGTGTTTGAATCCAGATTTGAATTCAAATCTTCTGGACTCTGGACCCAGGTCTCTATTTACCTTGCCATCTAGCTCCCTCCACACAGCCAAGAAAAGTCCAAGATGTTTAGACTGTTAGTTAAACCAGAACTAGCTCACTTCTCTAAGATACTTTATTCCTTTTCCTTTCTCCTAACAGTGCTTGTCACATAGTAGGCGCTTAATAAATATTTAATGAATTATTGGATTGGATTGGATTCCATCCTGTCCCAGGTGTTGCTCCCTTGGGCACTTTGGGTAGGTGGGGACTCTACATGGGCCTCCCTTGTCAGGCAATGCCCCACTCCCCTCTTCTTCCCATCTCCCAGACTTTGAGACTCGATGAGTTGGGCCATCTCTCCCACACAAAAACCAAGAAAAGCTTTTGAACCAAAACAAAGACCTGGCTGTGTCTGTATTGGCTATATGTGAATGTGACAATTACTGGAAGGCTTCACCAGCCAAAAAGGCCAGAGCCCGAGAAGCCTGGCTGTGTGAAGGTCATCGCTGGGGAAATGGAATCAATGAGGAACAGTGGCTTTCTGACTTATTTATATGAAGCTTTCCATGCACTTCCTTCTTCTCCCCTCTGGCATCTTCCAGGCACATGGGGAGAGGCCCCGTTCCCAACCAGCTGTTGTGCATCATTTGCTCAGAAACATTCAGGTGGATCCTTTGCAGGGAGTGCTGGCCAAAGGGGAAAGAATTTGTCATGGGAATTTCCAAGGGGCCTTTTCATGTTTAGCATTTCCAAGATCATGTGCTTAACGAGCTCAGACCAGCTCCTCTGCCCTGTGGTCATGGGCTGTGCACATAGAAGAGCTGTCCCTATTGTACAAGGGGAAGGGAAAACCATTTTCCAAGCTCCAAAGCAAATCAGGAATCAATCTCTGTCGCCCCATTGTGGAGCTCTCCTTCAAGGCTGGGGGAAGCTCCTCTTCCCAAGCAGCATCTGCTCCTGGAATCAAACACTTTGTGATGGATTTAATTTGTCAGATTAATGGCTAATTTCCTCACAATCAATCAGATCAACTACCCAGCAATCTAGATTTGTCATTAGGTTAAATTAAATTCAATAAACATTTATTAAGAATGGACTGTCTGTACTTATTCACTAACCAGTCACTTCTTAACCCTGAAACTTAGCTCCTACTCTTACCATACTTTTGAAATGGCTCCCCTTCAAGATTACCAGTGACCTAGCTGCCAAAACCAATGGTGGTTTCTTCCAAATTCTTCTCCTTGATCTCCCTCTGTCTCTCTGCCTGTCTGCTCTCTCCCCCTTTCTATCTCTCTCTGTGTCTATCCATCCTCCCCCTTCTCTCTCTCTCTCTCTCTCTCTCTCTCTCTCTCTCTCTTTTCCCCCATCTCTGTGTCTCTTGCTCTCTCTCTTTCACTCTGTCTCTCTTTTAAATAGCATTTGATATTGTTGACTACTACCCCCTTCAAACACACCTGATGCTCTCTCCATCACTGTATTTTGTGATACTTCCCTCTCCCGGTTCTCCTCCTCCCTCTCTTCTTCCCATTACTCATGAAAGGAAGACCAGTCCTTCTTTGTCTCTTTTATGGACTCTAATGACCCTGGAGGAGAAAGCCAGGCTGGTGACTTTGCACAGCCCTGCCTTACTTATTTCAATTCACTTGCAAGACAAGCCATCACCCTCCTGATGTCATAGGTCCTCTTTGAGAACAAAGGATGAACAACGTCTTCCTTCTCTCACCCTTAATGTGGGTGTCCTCCAATGTTTTCTCTTCTCTTTCTCCGGCCTCCCTTGGCAATCCCATCTATTTCCATGGCTTTGGCAGCTCTGGAGGCCTTTGACTCTGGTTCAGATTTCGTCTCTAATGTCTGATACTGATGTTGCCCCTTTATAATGTGAGCTTCTTGAGGGCAGGGAGTGTGTTTCTGTTTTCCTTCGTGTCCCCAGCACTTAGCACAGGACTTGGCACATAGTAACAACTTACTAAATGCTTTTTGTTGTTGTTGTTGATGATGATAATGAGTTGGAAGTTAGTCATGTAACCTCCCTGGGTCTCCATTTACTCCGGTATAAAATGAGGGGGCTGAACTAATTGCTCTCTATTGCCCCTTTCATTTCTAGATCTCTGATCCATTGATCACGTCCCTGAAGAAATGCACACACACACACACACACACACACACACACACACACACACACACACACCCCTTCCCTAAACTCCAGTCCCCACATTTTCAAAGACTGCCTGCTGGACGTCTCCACCCAAATGTCCCAAAGATGCTTCGGGCTCCAATGTTCAAATCTGAAACCATCTTCTTCCTCCTAAAAACTGCCTTTTCACTCTATTTCTCTTGATAGCTTTGTTATTGTTCCACTCATCCATATTCAAAGATGGGAATTCATTTTTGACCGTGCCTTTGCCCTTAACCCCCACATCCAATCAGCTGCCATATCCTGTGGTTTCTATCTCCCCAGTATCTCTGACCAATCTGTCTACTCATTTCTCCTCACACAGCCATCACCTTAATTTGGGCCCTAAATTATCTTTCACTCGACTATTGTAATGGTAATTTCTCCCCTCCCCCAATTCATTCTTCACACAAGAACCAAAGTAATCTTCCTAATGTATAGTCCAGACCTTATTAGTTCCTTGTATTACCTCTAATAATTCATTATCACCTACTGAAAGACAAAACCTGAGCATTTTGTCTGGTATGATAGTTAAAGCTCTCCACAGTCTTGCTTCAGTCCATCTCTCCAGGATTTTTATCATACTGGATACCAGAGATACCAATCCAAAGAATAAAAGAATCCCTACTCTCAAAGAATTTATATTCTAATAGGGGAGGCAAGAAGTACATATATATGTATGTATGTGTTTGTGTATACAGATTCAATATAGAGACTGGTAGTTTTGGGAGGGGGTAGAGAAAATGCTTGTGTTGTATCTGGAAGGAAGAGGAGTCTATGAAGCAGGGGTGAGGAGGGAATGTATTCCAGGCATGAGGGATGGCCAATGCAAAGGCATGGAGACAGGAGATTGAGTGTGATATATAAGGTACAGAGAAGTTCAACTTGACTGGATCATGGGGGTGGGAGGGGAATAATATCCAATAAGGCTGGAAAGGTAGATTAGGGCTGGGTTGAGAAGGGTCTTAAAAGCTGTATTTTAGCTTTGAGGTGCTATATGGGTTGATAAAAAGTAAGGAGTCAAGTATAATTCCAAGTTTATGAACCTGAGAAACTGGAAGGATGGTATTGCCTTCAAAACAAAGGGAAGAGTCCAATCACTGAGGACTGAGTGATATAGTATTTTAATGTAATAGAATATTATAAAATCATAAAATATGAAGGATTTGAGCAAATATAGAAAGTTTAAAATCAATTGATGTAAAGATAAAATCAGAGAAATAAGGAAAACAGCATACATATTGACTCCACCAAAAAAAAATGTCAAAGAAAGTGAATCATTATTTAAAATAGGAAATGGAGCAAATTTAAAAAAAAAATGTGTTGAAATTCATGCATCTTTGATAATGGATCTATGATCATTTTAATTTGGGTACTTCTTCTGCCAAAGTGAATGATAGCCTATCAAAGCCTATCTTGAGTGATTCTTGTTCAGGAGTTTCTATAAATCCTTCACAGAGGATCTACCCAAAACATTGAAGGCCTTTCTTTAGGTCTTTGAATATTTCATGTACAATCTATCTTTTTTTAAGTATATTTTTTCTTTTTAATCAAAATATAAATTTTATTTGGAGATTTACTCTATTTTTGCTTTTTATTATGTTTATTATTTGTTGTGAACATTAAATTATACTAAGAAAGGCATGTATCCAAAAAAAAAAGGGAAGAGCATCAACTCTGGAGTCAGGAGGACCTGAGTTCAAATCTAGCCTAAGACACTAGCTATGTGACCCTGGGCAAGTCACAACTCCAATTGCCTGAGTCACAGGCAACTTTCTAACACTTATCTTCCTCAATTAGAGCCAGATTACCATCTACAGCAAAATCACAGATCTTTGTCAACATATTCATCCCTCTAATAAATTATAATAATTTTCTTGAGATTAAGATCTTTCTTATTTTTCCATGTTTGCTATCACTATACCTGGAGTATAGAAAGCTCTTAAATGTTTGTTGATTGATCTTTGCCTAGCACAGTGTTTTACACACAGTAGGTGCTCAATAAATGTTTGTTGGAGGTTACAAAGAAGCTTGGGATATTGTTGGTATCCTTAAAGACAGAGTAAATTTCAGAGATAAGACATAAGAAATAGTTGTAGAATGATACAGGACTGTATATAATTAATACCTCTAGGTACTCCCTGGAAATCAACACAGTCCAAGAATATTCAATGAAAGCAGTAAAAATGCAGGCATCATTGTGTTGTCTACTTGGTTCAAAGCTCCTGGACTCTGAGTACCTGAGGCTAGTGGAAATCGGATCATCTAGCCACACCTTCTCCACATTTTCTAGCTCTATTTTCTTTTTCCACCTTCTAATTATGAATGTAGCTCACAGCTCAATGAAAAAAAATTCAAATGGGAAAATGATCAGTAATTTATTTTAAATTACCTTAAAGACTAAGGAAGATGAAAGAAAATATAATTTTAAAGCTCAAAATGCTAAAACTATGTAACAATGCATATTGTAAACAAATGTTATATATGTAGCATTGATGTGAGCCTGCTTATTCCAAAAAGAAATGAGTGGAGATGGGAGAGGGAGTGGAAGGGAGACATTTTATAACAAGGTCAAGGAAAAGAATTTCCTGCTTGAACTTGTAAATGTGGTTCCTCTTCAATTCAGGGTCTGGGTTGAAACATATAGCTAGCCTTTCAGCCTCTAGTCTCTCCTCCTTGCATTCCATTGCAATGGAGGTTAATCTTCAAAAAAAAAAGCATCTCTTTATGCATACAACCTGATTACTCAAAATGTTTTAGTATCTCCCTCACTGCTTACAGAATAAAGTTAAAAATTCCTTATTTTGGCACTCAAGTCTCTATGTAAGATGACCTCTACTTGCCCTTGCTCCAACCAAACTGATTTAATCACTTCCCCAAATCTATCTTGGGTATTCCTACTTTCCTGACATTGCTCATGTTTTCCTTCCTCCCTGGGATTCTCTCATTCTTCTTTTATGCTTATCTAGATCCCAAATCCATAAGCAGCATTTATGGCACTGAAGACAAGCATGTTCTCAAATTGACTTTTTTTAGAGTAACTGAACCACCTGGTAGAGTCCGATTTTAACTAATTAATCTTGCTAACTAGATGCTAAGCTCAGCTGATTGTGTGCTGCTGAAGGGGTGTGCAAGTGCTGCAGCTTCCTATAAATGTTGGCACCTTGGCACAAAGCCCTGATTGCTCCACCCTAGTTATAACTGTTAAATTCTATCCACCTTCAAGTCTCAGTTCAGTTCTTTCACTGCTCCATGTGGCCTTCCTTTCCTAGTAGGTCCAGTCTTCAGTGATTTCTCCCTCCTCTAAACTCTTGGGGCATTTATTATCTATGCCTCTCACTTATCATTCAGTATAAGCAACCCTATAAGATTAATTATTTTTTTGTTGTGTGTGCCCTGCACCCTCAACCACATTGTAAATTCCTCAAAGGCAGTAACCTGCCTTTGTTATTCTGCATATCACCCTCAGTAGCCTAAAATTTCTGTCCTTGGTAATTTGGTGTCGTTGAGCCTCAGTTTCCTCATTTGTAAAAATGAGGGAAATTGGACTAGAGAAGCAGAATTGGTTAGTATACATTTGAAGTCAGACATCTGGTTTCCTCCCTGACGCTTCCTACTTTTATAACCTTGGGTAAGCTGATTACCTCGGTGGGATTCTGTTTCTTCGCCTGTAAAATAAGACCGGACTACCTAACTCTTATCTCGGAGCGTCTGTGAAATTCCACGGAAAATAATAGGTGATCAATAAATGTCTATTGCTGAAGAGGACAGGCAAGCAGCCACTGACAATGTCTGGGGCCCAGAGCAAGGAAGACCTTTCAGAGTACACGTTGATCCTGGCATGGATAAAGCCGGAGAGTCTAGGGGAAGCTAAGATTTTGCAAAAGGATTTTGCATTTGTTCACAAATGGATTAATTTTTGGTCCAGAAAAACCTTCCTCTGGCTGGCTTTGCCAGTAACCGGTAGTGCAGGATCCAGCCCATCTTTTTAGTTCATTTTTGGAAAGAGAAAGGGGATGGCTCTGAATGAAGCCCAGCTTTGGTCATTTGGAAGGAAAGTGCTTAGGGCTCAGACAAATCCTGAAATCAGACACTTCACGGCCACCCTGGGGCCTTTGTCATGTTAATTCCAAAGGTCTTTAAACCCTTTGAAATGTCTGCGAAATCAGCTGCCCCAGATCTCCAGAAGGTTAAACCTCCACCCAAGGTTAGAGAGGGCTGCCGGCTGCAGCCTTAGGACTCCTTTGGTGGGCAGGCTTTCCCTGCCAAATTAAAGAAAGTTTCTGCCCAATTTCTTCAAGGAACCCGCCTTTTGGGGGAGCAGAAGGAAGTCAGTGAATTGGTTACGGAGTCATTCACGTAAAAACACCCAAATTTCGGATTTGAGCGTTCCCAAGCAATTGGTGAAAAGACTGTTTGGTGTGGTGGGGAATATGAAAAGTAGACTTTAGAGTTAGATCGGGGCTCTTCCGTTTGCTAGCCTCGAGACTTAAGCCATCAATTAAAGCTCTTGGCCCTCAGTTAGCCTCATCTGAAGAATGGAGTCTGACTACAAGAGACTCCAGCTTTAGAATCCCTGGTTTCTATTAATTCCGCCCCCCATCCTCCACCTCTGGGGCGGGGCACGGAGCTGGAGAGAAATCCAACTCCCTGGCAGATTAAACACCTATTGATTTTTATCCTGGGCAGTCTGGGGAGAGAACCGCCGCTTTCTCTGCAGACAGAAGCAAAGAAAAAAAAATTCAAATCAGCCTCCCCTTTGGTGCTGCGGCCGCCAGGGCCTGCATGCTAAACAGTGTCTGCTCCCAATCCAATCTGTTCTGTGCCCGGCTAATGATTATTCTCCATAGAAACCCGACTGGAGTCAGTTAGCATTCCGCGATCAGGCACTTGTATCGCTCCTGTATTTATATAAGATTAAGTAGTCCCTGTTAGGTTTTTACGTCTCTGATTGGGGCTTATTTTAACCTCAATTAAGCCATCAGCCGGGCTCTCGCAAAGCAGAGCAAAAATGCTTTCTCTGCCCCCCCCCCCGCCCAGCCCCATCCCCCCTTTTGCCTTGCTCCTTTTCTCCCGCTTTTGTAAGGAAATCACGGCGGGGATTGGTGACTTCGGGGATTACCCCGGGCCAGGGGACCAATGGGGAGCGGCCGAGAGGATAAATGGGGTCCCTCCTCGCAGAGGTGCGGCGGCACTCGGTAATTATTGTTGCAGACAGCTGAAAGCCGCGGGGCTCCGCTCCCCCTGCTCGCCCGCAGCCTGCCCTGATTGCTGGCACCGAAAGCTGCTGATTATAAGTAAACATTAATTATGCCCTGACACCGCGTTGCTGAGGTGCCGAGTTCGGAACTAATACAACTCCAGCCCCTTATCTAGATTAAAAAAAAAAAAATCCCCACCCTGTAAGGTGCATCCTTATTTTCGAGCTTTTAGTTAGTAGCTGCAGCAACCAGGTCGGAATGTTGTTGCGGTTTTCTTTTCTAAATCGAAGGGAACATATTTCCTTGCTCGGATCCTAACAGATTTTCCTGCTAAAGTGGTTGAGCATCCAACCCCAGCGGCTAGAGATGAAGCGGAAACCATTTTTTTTTTCCTGAGCGATTTCACCTAGACCTCACCTAACTGGACCTCGCCACAGAGGCACGTTGCCGCCCCCCCCCCACCCCCCCCGCCCTTGCTAGAAACCCGACTACGAACTGGAGGGAGACAGGGCATAAGATGCTTGGAGGGAGACAGGAGGCTCTTCTGCTTATCCCCCGACATTCTTCCATGAAGCCATCCAGGCGGACACACCCTTCCAGTCAGCCTCAACCTCCTACGCCCAAACAGCCCTTCACCCACACGCACAGAGAGCCCAGCTCCAATCCCAGCTCCACCAAACCACACAAATCCAGACACAGTCCTCCCCTCCCTACAGGTACCCCAGATACTCCGACCCCCACAGGTAAGCTTAGATGCCCACCCACAGGTACACACCCAAACCCTCTCCTCTGCGCAGGAACACATCTCCCATCTCCACCACTAGCATTAGGGTTTCATTCTGTTTGGGGGGTAAGGTAACGCAGGTTCCTCTTCTAGTCAGGGGAGATGCATAGGAAGAAAGCGACTGTTTGGGCTAAGCACTCAGATGTCCCTCGGTTCACATGCAGTTTCTTTTTGCTGATTGCATTACATCGCAGTGAAATGGGCCCGGTTTGATTACCTGGCTGTTCTCTCTTTCGTATTTACAGCCCTCCTGACCTCCGCAGAGAGGGGCGCCTGGCTAGCCAATCCAGACACAGGCATATCGAAAGGTCAGAAATGGGCCATTCACTTCCATCATTCACCGACCCCAGCATCTTGCTACCCTATTCTCATGACAAAACCTGGCACTGCTTGGTGCTCCTAATGTGAAATGCATTCTCTCTCCACCCCACCCCCTCCCGTCGCTGCTGAAAGCCAGGATTAACCCTTTCCCTTCTCCATCACCTCGGCCCCCTGACTTTGTCCTAGATGGTTGTAGAGGATGCTCGTTCTAACAATAGCGTTGGGACCCGCCTGCTCCTTGAAAGAAGAGAAATGAAGGCCTTTCTTGGATCTTACCACAGGATGCCAAGAGGAAGGGAGCAGGTCTAAGCTCAGTATATTTACTGGATTATTCCCAGCACATAGCAGAGTCTGGCACTTGGTAGGCCCCACGTAAATGTTTACTGATGGATTTTTTAATTTAAATTTCAGGGTTATTTTCCTCTCCTCTCAATTTTGTGTAAAATAAGTGCTTTTCCAGCTCACTATACCCACACAGAATTATTTCAAGTGGAAAATAAGATGTTAAATGTGTAATATTCTACTGAGGAGCTAGGGAGGAGGAAGAGTGGGAGCATATGGGATGATGCCAAGGAAAGGCAAGGACAGAAATACACTATGGGGGGCCTGACATCCCTCAGAGAAGATGGTCCATCACGTACAGTGGTGGGAAAGGTGCTGACCTGGAGCACGCTATGGTCCCTTAGCCTCTCTAGGCCTCGTTTTCCTCATTATATAATGAAGGGATTGAACCAGATAACGCCTAAGGTCATCTTATGAATATAGAAAATGACCAGAGGTTTTATGCTGGAAGGGACTTTAGAAGCCGTCAGACATACCCTCTCATTTTATAGCCAAGGAACAGAGACTGAGTGGTGAAGGGACTTGACCACAGTGACAGGCAATAAATAGGGAGCTGGTGCTTGGACTAGTCCTCTGACTCAAAATCCTGGAGGCTGATCACTCTTCTACTAATAAACAGACAATGGATTGCTTTAGCCTAATGCACTAAATCCAAATTCCCCTATACTGGCCATCAAGGCTCTCTCCACTTGTGTTATCTCTGCTCATTTTCCATTAGCTGCTCTGGTTGGTTTTGATTCCATGAATATCACATCCCAAAGCAGGGACCCTTTGGTACCGGCCCCCAGCTTCCTTTTATGTAGTGTCTTCCCCTCCCTCCTTGAGGGCAGGAGAGGCAGCTAAGTGTCAAAGTGGATAGAGGTGTGGGAATGGTCCCAAATATATCAACTTTCATTCTATACTTGGAACACTTCAAGAATCTGGGGTTTCTGTGGATATTTGTTCAATTGGGGCGGGGCAGCTAGGTAGCACAGTGAATAGGCTGCTGGACCTGGAGTCAGGATGACTCATCTTCCTGACTTCAAATCTGATCTCAGACACCTAGTGTGACCCTGGGCAAGTCACTTAACCCTGCTTGCCTCAGTTTCCTCATCTGTAAATTATATAGAGAAGAAAAAGGCAAACCATACCGGTATTTTTTGCCAAGAAACCTCCAGATGGGGTCATGAAGAGTGGGTCATGACTGAAATGATACAACAAGAGCAGGGATATCTTTCTTTGCCTTATTTATAGCCCTAGGACTTAGCATAGTGCCTGGCACACAGGACGCCCTTAATAAATATTAATTAAATGACTATTCAGAGCATTCTCTTTACCAACCAAGGCTATCCTGTTTGTTCTCACCTTCAGGCCCCTGCACTAACTTTTCCCCTTCACCTAGTCCTCTCCTCTAGGGATCCTTACCCCATACTTCAGAGCCCATCTCTATTGGCAGCTTCCATAGACTTTCCTTCAGCAGTGAGAATCAGTCCCACCTGATTTAGCCATTTCGAAAGTCTAGACAGAGTCTGGGTACACAGGTTGTCTTTCCATAAACACAGGTCATAACTCTTTTTCTTAATAACTTAGTAGCTGGTCTCAGACCATTAAGGTAGCTCCAAAAT
Organism: Gymnobelideus leadbeateri; assembly: GCA_011680675.1. Classification (NCBI taxonomy): domain Eukaryota; kingdom Metazoa; phylum Chordata; class Mammalia; order Diprotodontia; family Petauridae; genus Gymnobelideus; species Gymnobelideus leadbeateri. The sequence goes on from WOXC01009475.1 coordinate 43,557, forward strand.
ACATTTCCTTTTAGTCAAACTGGTGACAAGTATTTATCCACTTAGCTAGGGTAGTCCTTGAATATCATCATCATCATCATGGCCACCACTACCCTTTATATGGCACTTTAATGTTTGCAAAGCAATATACAAATATTATCTCATTTTATTCTCATATCAACCCTGAAAGGTAGATGTTATTATTATCTCCATCTTACAGAGAAGGAAACTGAGGCAGACAGAGGTTAAGTGACTTGTTCAGGGTCACACAGCTACTAAGTGTCTGAAGCCAAAATCCTGACTCTCAATGCATTACTCTATCCCAGTACAGAGGATCTGCTTCACCACTTAGACAATAGACTATACACAAATAACCTGTACTTAAAGCTTCAGAGACCTTACTGAAATTTGTTCTCTTTGGGGATGTATACTGAGGCACTGAAAGGCAAGATCCTCCACTAAAATTAAGCACTTAATTGTTGGCCATGTGTTATTTTTGTCTTCCAAATTATATAGTAAGGTCCTTTTGAGGATAGGAGTATTATGTCCCCCCACTGTGCTTTTCACATAGTCTGTACTCAGTAAATAGTTGTCCATTGATTGGTTCAATTGGGCGGGTCTGTCTACCATATCAATGTCAAATGCCTTGAGGGGCTGGGATGTGCTGAATGAGTAGGATTAGATCCTATTTTGGGATCTGACCAAGTAACAATTTAACCTTTGTCTAGTTATGTAATAGTCCTGAGCTTTTATGACCCAGTAAGTGCTTGAACTGTGATAGAATGGGGTTTCCATTTCAGTTCACTGTGCATGGATGGGTGTACACTATTCCAGAACATCCTCTACCTTAGTTCTCTTCTATTTAGTACCTCCCCCATTTCTTGTCTGGGGCAGCTAGGTGACCCACTAGATAAGAACCAGACCAGGCCTGGAGTCAGGAAGATTCATCTTCATGAGTTCAAATCTAGCTTCAGACACTTACTAGCTGAGTAACCCTGGGCAAGTCACTTAGCCTTATTTTCCTCAGTTTCCGTCATCTGTAGAAAGGCTGGAAAAGGAACCACTTTAATATCTTTGCCAAGAAAAAGACATGATTGAAAATCACAGAAAAACAACAACCATTTCTTATCTGGAAGAATGGGTCTGGGAAGATGGGAACAACAGTGTGAGTGATAAGAAAAGCTTCCCCAAGCTCCAGGTCCACTTAATGACATGAAAATGTAGTTGCTCAGTATTACTTTTCCTGACACAACACACATTCCTGAAAAGTTATGCAAAATAAGATTTTTGTAAATCAAATCCTGTTTTAAATGCACAAGAGAAATATTTCTATTTAAAGGAATCTTCTAAGTTGGTACAGTAAACTTTTATCACTCTGCCTTCTTAAGCCTGAACACTATTCCAGGAATGGGTTCCTTTCTCAGTCAGAAATTCTCTGAACCTTTTAGCAAATGCTGATAGAACATTGTGTTTCCTCTGAGTATCAATCAGCAAACCTTACACAACTTTTCTCATGGGAGGGAGAGGTATTGCACAAGGATTTGTTGGAACAAAGGGAACCTAGTATCTAGATTCAGCACAGAATAAAAAAAAATCAACTTATTAATTTTGCACTTCAAGTTTTTACGAATGACTTTCCTTACAACTAGCTGTGTTTTCTTTTGGGGGAAAGGAGGAAGGCAAGGCAATTGAGGTTAAGTGACTTGCCCAAGGTCACACAGCTAGTAAGTGTTAAGCATCTGAGACCAGATTTGAACTCAGGTCCTCCGACTCCAAGGCCGGTGCTCTATTCACTATACCACCTAGCTGCCCCTAACTAGCTATGTTTCTGCAAAAAATGGGAACTACAAGAACTAGATCTCCATTTTATAGATGAGGAAACAGGTTCAAATGGGATATTTCCCACAGTCATATGACTGGTAAAAGTCAGAATTGTAACCTAACCTAGGTCTCCTGATTCCAGTTCCAGAGAGCTTTCTAAGTCACCTTGATGCTCTGTGATATCCTTTCTAATGTGCCTAGCCAAAACAAGTCAAGAGACTACAAGTTCCCCGAGGGCAGGAACCATTTTTTCATTTTGTCTTTGTATACTCAGGACTTAGTACATAGTAGATGTTTCATAACATGCTTTGAAATAAATTTAATTTGGAAGGAGTTTTGTAATAAATCCATTCAGTTCATAAAGGGACAGCTGTTTTTCCACACCTTCTCATGAGGACCAAGGCTTTATGGCCTTGGATATTAGCCATTCCTAAACCCTTCTAATATGACATTCCCCACTCCTTGTCCAACCCTATCCTGGCAATGGCCCTTCTCAGGACTGACTGTGGCCTTTGACATGTCTAGTTTCAAGTTCTCTGGGTTTAGCCTATTGGTAGGTTTATAATCAGCCTCTTCTCCCTGACAGTCAATCAACCAGATGATATTAATGTCCCTCAGCCTCCACACATGGTCCCTACCTCAGGCAGCATGGCTGTCTCTGCCCCATCCTTACCTAGGGGGCATCACTAAACCACATGTCTCATAGATTCACAGGCTATTTCCTCTATCTGATTGCCCCATAAAAATCCACAAAAGACCCTTATTTTTTTCATAGACCCCCTCAAAATGGCAGAGAGAGAAACAGGGGCTCTGTTCCCTTTCTGGTAACAGAAATAAAAACTTTAGCCACCCAGCCGTGTTTCTATTTCTATTTTCTCCCCTTATATTTTTGCATGAATATCTCCCCACCTTTATATAAATCCATACTGTCACATAATCCACATTATCTCTGCAGATAGCACCACTTCCAGGTCCCCATCTATGAGGCTCTCCTGCCCACCCTCAAGATTATCAGGTTCCTATGCTATTGAGGAAAAGAAATCAATACCACAGAAGTGGGGCATGTTTTCTCATATGACTAATAATTTGGCAAAGGCACAACCTGAACCCAGGGTTTTCAAATGCCAAATCCAGGACTCTTTCCTATTACAAAGATTCTTAATCTGGGAACTGTGTATTTATTTGTTTTTAAACATTTTTGATAACTATGTTTCAATGGAATTAGTTTCCTTTGTTACCTCATGTACTTTATTTTATGCATTGAAAAACACTGTTCTGAGAAGAGCCATAAGCTTAACTAGACTGCCAAAGGGGTCCAGAAGACACAAAAGATTATCGAGTCTCCACACACACCATGTAACCTGGGCTGTGAGCAGGATTGCTGCTGACAGTGGCAATAGTCTGTGTCATTCCAGGTCTGGGATACAGTATACCTGGGCTGATTCCATCACTAATTTGCTGTTGGATTTAGAGCCTCAGTCTTCCTATTGTCAAATAATTTCTGCTGTACTTATCAACCATGCTTGCTGGGAGAATGAAATATGGAAACATAGGTAAAAAAAGTTGTAAGACTCCTTAGTAACTTGCTTGTTACTAAGAAGGACTGGTTATCTGAGAAAACCAGAGAATGGGCAAAAATGCATTTCTGATTAGCCACAGTCAAGTGAAAGGTGAGACTGAGGCAGGACTTCTGGGAAATCATGAAGGACTTGTTCCTCATCAGGGACTGATTGGGCTCTTTTGGGGATCTAGCCTGGACGCCATGATGATTGGGAACAAGACATCAAAATCATTTGGTGGCTGCACTTTTACCCCTTAGATTTGTGACACTGGTTGCAAATGGCTGAGAAAAAGGGAGGGAAACACTCCACGCATAACTTGAGCTCAGCAAATGTGGCTTTGTCTAAAACAGAGGGAGAGAGAACTTAAAAGTAGATTTGTTTGAACAGTCAGATTCTGATAAGGGTTTGGTATCTAAGCTATGTAAACAATTAACACACACATCTATACATGTATACACACAATATACATATATACACAAATACACATACATATATATGCACACACACATATTTGCATATACGCATATATGTATATATGTGTGTATTTATATGTGTATATACAGGTAGGTGGCACAATGGATAGAGTGTCAGGCCTGGAGTCAGGAAGAGTCATCTTCCAGAGTTAAAATATGGCCTCAGATATTTATTTAGTTGTGTGACCCTGGCCAAGTCACTTAACTCTGCTTCAGTTCCTCATGTGTAAAATAAGCTGGAGAAAGAAATGGCAAAGCACACCATTATTTTTTCCAAGAAAACCCCCAATGGGGTCATGAAGACTTGGACATGACCAAAAAATACTTTGTATATACTATATCTGTATACACACATACATGTATACATATGGATACACACATATATGGATATATGTATACCTACATATATACACATACACATATACACACATATATGCAAAAGCTATCCCCCAAAAGATAACTGGTCAAAGAATATGAACAGGCAGATCTCAAAAGAAAATTATAAAGCATTAACAGCTACATGGAAGGATGCTACTTTTACTAATATTGAGAAAAATATAAATAGAAGCAACCCTGATATTTCACTTTATAACAAAAGATGGCCAAAGATGGGACAAGTCAATATGGGGGAGGGTTGTGGTAAGATTGGCACACCAGTGCATTGCTGATGCAGCTGCAAATCAGTAAACCATTTCAGGAAGCAATTTGAAATTATGCAAATAAAGTGACTGAAATGTCCATAGCCTTTGACCCAGAAATTCAATTGCTAGGCTTTTACCTTAAGAAGGTCATTGATAAAAAGGAAGTCTAAATATACACCAAAGTATTTATAGAAGCTTTTTTTTATAATAGCAAAGAACTGGAAATAGTAGATGTCTATTGATTGGGGAATGGTTAAAAAAATAATGTTACATGAATGTAATGATACAATACTGCTCTGTAAGAAATGATGCATGTGACAAATATGGAGAAGCAGGGGAAGATCTATGTGGACAAATGCAAAGTGAAGTGAGCAGAGCCAAGAAAACAATGTAAACAGGTGACTATAACAAGGTGAACAGAAAGAACAAGCACACACAAAACTCAAAAGTGAATGTTGCAAAATAGAACAAGGATGGCTCACAAGAAGGGCTATAAGAAGACACTCCCACCCTACTTTGCACCTGTTTTCAAACTTTTTCAAAGTATTGATCAGTTATACTGATTTTCCCCTCTTTTTTTCTTTAAAAATACTATCTGTTCTATAAATTGGATCTTTGGGAGGGGGGTGGTGACCACAGCCAAAATACACCAATAAAACTTATTTTAAAAAAAATAAGAAAGAACTCTCTGCCAAAGCAGATGAACACCTGTTCTGCTAAGTAGAGTCTTAGCAAGTGACTGGATCTGTCTGCCTCAGTTTCTTCAACTGAAAATGGGAATATAATAGCATCTACCTCCCTAGGTTGTTGTGAGAATTATTTGAGATAATATTTGTAAAATATTTAGCATATAGTAGGTGCTAGATAATATTTGTAAAATGCCTGGCACATAGTAGGTGCTTCTTTTTCTTCCTTCCTTTCTTCCTTCTTTCCTTCTTCCTTCCTATAAAGTGACAGAAAAAAAGTCATTACAATTTTTTCTTCTCCTCATTGGTTCTTCCATCACCCACCTTCCTTTCCCTTCTCTTTAGTCTTTCTCCCTCCACTACACTCTCTACTCTCAGAACCCAGTATCCTGGCCATTAGCAGCCCTTTTGGTTTACATATTTGCTAACTTCCAAGCAGGATAAGGGGCAGTTTAGAACAAAGCTACCTAACTACTGGTGAAATTAAAACTGATAAAGAGTGATTTTCCCAAGGTTACCCACTGAGTCAGTGAGTCAATCAGTAAGGATTTGTTAAGGGCCTGCAAAGCTGAGGGATACCAAAAAAAAAGACAAAAGACAGTCCATACCCTCGAGGAGCTCGAAACTGAAAGGGAGAGAAAACATGCAAACTATATACAAGCAAGTTATATACAGGAGAGATAAGAGAGCCAAGAAATAGAGGGGAGAAGCCAGGGCCTGCTCCTTTCAAGAGAGAGCAAGGGCAAAATTCTGGCTCTGCTTCTTATGTGTAACTTTGGGGCCCTTATTTGACTTCTCTGAACCCAAGTCTCCTCATCTTTAAAACGAAAGGGTTAGGGGTGGCTAGGTGGCAAAGTGAAGAGAGCACCGGCCCTAGAGCCAGGAGGACCTGAGTTCAAATTTGGTCTCAGACACTTGACACAAAACTAGCCATGTGACCTTGGGCAAGTCACTTACCCCCAATTGCCCCACCTTCCCACCTCCAAAAATGAAATGAAATGAAAGGGTTGGAGTAGACAATCCCTAACATCACTCTAGTCCCTAACACTCTTTAGTAAAATCTATGAAGTGCTAATATGATTTGTGGTGAATTATGGTAACAGAATCATAAGATCGTAGACCTAAAAGGTACCCCCGATTTTACAGATGGAGAAACTGAGTCCCAGAGGAATGAAGTGACTTGCTCAAGGTCACACAGGTGGTAGTGTCAGAGGTGAGGTTTGGATGTGGACCTCTCATTCTTCAGCCAGTAGCAGGAAATCCAGCCTTTTAACTGAATCCAAACTTCAGAGAACAAATCCCCTTAACAGAAGGATTTGTTCTCTGAAGTTTGGATTCCTAAGGGCTTCAAATGAGGATGTAGAAGGCCATATGTGACCTCAAGGCCACAAGTTCCCCACCCTTGCTCTAAGCCCAGGACTTTTTTCAGGGGTGGGGGTGAGGGAGGACACTTCTCATGCCAAACTACTTTAAAGACTAGAGTTTCCGTGCTGTTTCGATGTTAATTGCCATTAATGGGATGGCTTATTTCTTGTTTGTGGACCAGTATGGTCTATGACTCAGGGAGGTGGTTAGAGGGCTGGGCCTGGAGTGAGCAGGACTCATCTTCCTGAATTCAAATCTGGCCTCAGACTCTTAGTCACCTCACCCATTTTCCCTCAGTTTCCTCGTCTGTAAAATGAGTTAGAGAAGGCAATGTCGAACTACAACAGTATCTTTGCTAAGAAAACCCCAAATAGGATTATGAACTCAGAATCTGACAGGACTGAGCAACCAAAACAACTGAAATGGGGCTGTAAAGATAGAACACTGAAGTGAAAGTCAGGGAGATTTGGGTTAAAATTCCACCTGCCATTTACTAGCTATGAAACCACACTTGTTCTTGAGGTCTCTGGGCTTCAGTTCCCTTATCTGTAGAATGGAACTAGTAAAGTCGGTATCAGCATCTGGGAGGACTGTTGTGAGTTTAAAATAATAGTAAGCTAAACACTTATACAGAGGCTAAGGGAGACCGAGAGTCTTGCCATTACTAAGGGTCTTGGGTGGGAGTCACACTCAGGGCTTCCTGACTCCAAGCCCAACCCAGTTCACCCAGCGTTGTAAAGCACTGCTTTCTTTCCAGCCGCAGAGAAATCAACGCCCGCCACTATTTGTGGGACCAGGGAGTCTGGACAGCCCGGATCCCATCATGGAGGAGGAGCCAAGCTTGGCCCTGGGTGAGCAGGAGTCGGGAGGCAGTCTCTGTTCCGTTAGGCCCAGGCTAAGCAGCAGCTGGAGTGGGCGGTGCGGGCTGGGAGGCACCAGGCAAAGCTAGAGGAATGTTTGAAGGCAGACAGAAGGAGGAGCCCACGGGCAGAGGAAAAGCGGTTTCAGAAACTTGAGGCCGGCGATAAAAATAGCGAAGAAAAACAGCCCTACGCAACCGGAACAAAACCAAACCCGCCAGGAAACTGTAACCTCTCTCCAGGGCAGGATGGAAGGCGGCTCAGGAAGCTCTGGGGCAGATAAGGCAGTCCAGTACACAAATGCCCAGCCCTGGAGATGGGTGGGTTTCGTTCCCGGGGACATGAACCTCGGCTCGCCTAGGCGAAGCAGGGAGGAAGGATGCTGGCTCCTGGATTAACTTCCCAGGGTGAACGCGGGCCCTGCTGTCCATCCCACAGCAGCCCCCAGGCGGCACAGCCCCGCCTGACATCAAAGCTAGCTCCGGAAAGCAGGGCAGGGGCTGCGCAGGTACGATAAAGTGAAGCCAAACAAAGCCTGAAGGCGGGGCGCAGGAGTGTGCGCCCCGAGACGCAGGGCGCAAGGCGCAAGGCGCGCGGAGAGCGGAGAGCTGGAGATGCCCCGGGGCGGAGCGGGAGCGGGGAGGTCTAGGAGGGACTGAATTAATGGGCACGTTAGAGACCTGGGAGTGCTGGCTGCAATCTAGGCCTGTCTAGAAAACGTGCTGGCCAAGTTAGGGTAGGGAGGAGACCGCGAAGACAGGAGTGGCGTTGAGAGGGGCTTTGGGGGGATCCTGGCTTTAGATGACCCTTCCAGTTACTCCAGCTAGACAGTCTAAGGACTGATTAGTTCTGAGGAAGTGCTGTGAAGTGGCAAAATGCTCAAGGTGATTTTTTTTTCCTGCTGACACCACCTTACGTGACTGAAACCGGAGAACCGTCTGAGCCTTGGATCCTGGCTTGGAGCGCGCTCTGGGCTGGCTTCTGAGACGCCCTAAGGTGCGGACACTCCCACAGTGCTGACCACCTCCCCCCCACAGTTGTTCCCCTCCCCCGGAGGCCTGAGGAAGGCCCAGGTACGCTGCACGCCTGAAGTCAGCCTCTCTACACCCAGACTGCCAGACTTTCCCAAACCCGAGACTTGAGCAAACGAGAGGCGCTGTTCAGCTGTCACTTTCCTCTTCCCAATCCCCACCCCAAGAGTCACACATAAAAGCAGACACACTTGGACAGGTACACCTAGTTACAAGGTTCTGCACGTGGTAAGCAGGGGTTCTGAACCATCTTAATATCATGGACCTCTTCTCAGAATAATGTTCTTAAATGCATAAAATACATAAGGTTACAAAACCCCCAATTATGTAGAAGTTCCGTTATCAAATTATTAAAAAAAAAACAATTTAATGACGTTCAGGTTAAGTACCACGTATGGAGGCATATCTACGCAAGGACACAGAGAAACTCATTGGCAGGGCACAGCTCCGGAGAGACACTGGGGAAGCGATGGCTGGTTTTTTTGGGGGAGAGGGAGAATTAGGAATCCTGAAAGATCGGGCAAACAGAAGCGGCTCAGGCGGCCGTTGTGAGGGCAGGGGTGGGAGTGGCTCCCTGAAGGGTGGGGATGCTGAAAGGGGAAAGGCTGGAAAAGAAAAGAAACTGCCTACTTCACGGTTTGCCTGCAGCCTCGTCCTAGACTCGGGGGGAAGGAATCAGCCCCTGGGGCTAGGGCAGGAAGTTGGTGAGCAGGATGTGGGGCTCGAGGGGGGTGGTGGAGGGAGGGAGGATACAGGTTGTGAGATGGGAAAGGCAAACACAAAGGAGGTGAAGGGAACCGGCAAAAGCAGGATGACCTGAGGATGGGAGAAGCTGCCTACCTTTTAACTCCACCTTAGTCGTTATAAACAATAGTCATTGTGAACCCCAGGAGAATGGCCAGCACACTGGTGTCCGGCCGCCCTAATGGAATTATAAATAGAGAAAGAGGAAAGATTACAGTTTCTGGAAGGTTCTGCTCTCTCCCAGAGACAGAAACACGGTGGTGTCAGGTCTGAAACTGCAAAGGCAGAGAGCTGCTGCAAGGTTCTCTGGGAAAACAGAAACTTCATAGGCATCACAAAAACTGCCAGAAAAATAAAGCTAGGGGAGCATTTCAAACAAGAGACTCAGTCCTCTCAATTACCACTATTCAAGACACAGACATGTCTGCCCAGGCTAGGGTACTACTCATTATCTCTTTCTGACAGTGGCCCAGTCCTGATTTGAATCAATAACAGACAGGAAGGTCCCAGTGTAATCATTCTGCTGTAGGCAGTTGGATTTTGTGCAAAATCACAGAGTTCCCCAGGGGAAAGGACCAAACTTGGGCGTGGCAAGATGGAATTATGGAATCTTAGGGACTTTCCCCAACAAGAATCCCCTCCACCACATTCCTAGTGGCTTGGGTTTGACCATTATGATGATGAGGAATTCACAATCCACCTGCCCCATTACATTTTGGGACAGTTTTAATTGCTAAAAAGGTTTTTCACTAAATCTGTACTAAACACCTCTAAGAGGGCTTGTCAACTCTCAACTTCTGGGGTATTATAATCCTACTCAGAGTTTCTTTGTGTACATGAATCCATCCATTAAAAGGTCTTCCTACTCTATTAAAAATTATTCCTTATAATGAGCCCAAATAGGTTTTTCTGTATCATTGATCCACTGGGCTTAGTTCAGCCCCTCTAAGACTGCATTAAAACTCACTTCCACAGATAGTAATTCAGATATCTGAAGATGAGATGGTGCTCTACTTCCTAAGGTCCTTCTAGTCATTCTATCCTCATTTCTTTCAACCTTCAATGACACTATTTCTGGACCCTTCATGGTATCCTTTTCTCTGTGATTTAATGGTCATAGTACCTTAGCAGTAGAGCCATCAAATTCAACCCTCTGGTTTTACGATGAAGAAACTGAGGCCCAAAGAAGTTAAGTAACTTGTGTAGGTTCACACAGGTACTATAAACATCAGAGGTAGGATGTGAAACCAGGTCCAGTGGATAGAACACCACGCCTGGAGTCAGGAAGACTTGAGTTCAAAGGTTAACTCAAACACTTCCTAGCTGTATGACCCTGGGCAAGTCACTGTACCCTCTTTGCCTCAGTTTCCTCATCTGTAAATTTAGCTGGAGAAGTGAATGGCAAACCCCTCCAGTGTCTTTGCCAAGAAAACACCAACCAAATGGTGTCACAAAGAGTCAGACACAACTGAACAACAACCACCTCTGATTCCACAGTTGATACTCTTTCCATTGTATCATGTTGTCTCTTAGTGCTAACACCTAGAATTAAAGACAATACTCCAGATCTGGTCTGACTGACATAGAGTACAGTGGGAACTTCTACCTGCCCTGTATTTCTATTAATGTGATCTAATGGCATTAATTTTTTTGTAGCCACATAACTTTATTGACTTGTAGAAGCTTTCAGTCAACTAAAACTCCCATGTTTTTTGTTTGTTTTTACAAAATTGTTAAACCCTATCTCCCCTATTGTTTTTGATGTTTTATCACCCTGGTTGGATTGCAGCTGCAAAGCAGGCTGGGAAAATTCTCATTTGGAGTAGTTAGGGGCGACAGGTTATCCCTCTATCTAAAAGTGAAGATTACAAGTTGTGTTCCCCCAACACACACACACACATATACACACTATGGGGAAAAGCAACTGCCTATGTGGTCTCTAGTGTAATTTCTCTCCACAAAAGACTGAAAGATAACCTTTGTTTTTGAGATGTTTTCTTTAGGTGGGAGGAACACCCAGGAAAATGTTAAAAACCTTATTTGCATGGCTTCTCCTTTTCCCATTTGGCACTTCCTCTTACTTATTCCTCCTGTTTTCCTCACCAAGCTCAAGCTACAGGACTGTACCCTGGCTCCCCAGAGGAGTGACTGCCTGAACACCATCAAGATCCTTTACTACTCCCACCCCTAAAAGTCTCACCTGCCAGCCAGGCAAGGATGCCTAGAATTCTATTATTAGAGATAGATTCCTCTGGAATAAGTCAGTTGTTAAAATGCAAGGCAAAAAGTGTCAAAGTAGATGATCTCAAAAGTCCTTTGTAGCTTTAAAAAAATTCTTATAAACATTACCAGTGTATAATATGTATCCATGAGGGTTGTTGAAAGATATAGATATGGCGGCATGGAAAGACAGAGTCTGAAGTCTGGCTCAGTTCTGTAGAGAGGAGAGCCAAAGACAGGCTTGCAGGCTGTGCTGGGAGGGGCAGGATTGTGTCATGAGCTCTGTGGAAGTCTGGTGCTATTTCCTTCAGTCTTTAAGAGAGATTTGGGCCAGAATAATTTCAATCTGCCCTCCTCAAACACTGGTAGACTAACAAACGATAGAGTCAGAGCAAAAGCCTCTCCCTTACTGCTTTTTAAATGGGGAGGGTAGCCCTCACCCTCTATTTTCCAGCTTAGATCAGAGACAATGATGAGCTGGTTCCAGAGAACGTTTGGGAAGACACATAGACAAGGGACATTCTGTGAAGGTAGTGAGAGAAAGAGACTGTAGAAAATGAAACATATTGGGGACCTAGCCCCACATGTCCCTGGACTTGTTCGAAATTCTTGAGACTATTGAGAATGGATTTTCTCTGGGTGAGATTATTCTCTTACTCTCTTGGTTTGAGTTCAAATTTTATCTTGTTACCAGATAAAGAGAGCTAATTCACTCATTCTTTGGCATATTAAAATGTGTATAGCTTTTTCAACTTCTGTTTACTGGTTTGCATGGATAAAAGGGTTTACTTGATATTCACTCTTTGTGATGGTCTTTTGTGTAACCAGAAATCAAAGCTTCTCTGGATGCCTTTCCCCCATGCCTACTTGAATGGGAGTCGGGTTATACCAGATATTATTATTGTCATTTGCCCTTTGTTCTTGAAGAGGACTAATAACACCAGGAGGGTTATGTCTTGATTTGAAAGGGAATTGGATTTAAGTGAGGTAGAGCTGTGCAAAGTCACCAGCCTTATTTCTCTTCATTATAGTCATCAGAGTCTAGTGGCAAGTTGGGGGCCAAGATGACCAGTGATGGCCCGGATGCAGTGGGAGACTGGCCTTTTCAAGCCAGGTCTTTCCCAGGTCGCAGCTTGTCTCAGGCGATGCCCATTCGATAATTAAAGGCTAAAGAATCGAGGTGAAAGATGGCCTAGTTTGACTTCACAAAAGAATCTGTCTTGGAGAGGAAGACCCTCAGAGTTTCTGGCCAGAACAGAAACAGTTGCTATGTATACTCACTCTGAGCCATCAAAACACAATGGACAGATATTAACACTTAAATTTATCAAATTCTTTCTGAGTGGAAGGAAAAATGCCTCTAAGGGAATGACTTAGGAATAGAAGGAAGGATAGGAGAGGTCTGGAGCTAAGGCAGGTGTGGGTGGGGCGGGGGAAGCTGAGGAGGCTGGGCATCTTCCAGAGAAAAGAGAGTGACCAAACCAGAAGGGGAAGTACCTGCAAGCATTTCCCCCTTCCTTGGCTTTCAGTGATGTGTATAGGGTGGCATCAGGAGGGCTGAGGGAGCCAAATAAGATCGGGCAAGGAATATAGGAAGAAGAAAGAATTCTTTATCTTTCTTCTACCTTGATTACCTCTAACATTCTATTCTCCAATGGACTCCTTTTGGAATACCAAAAAAAAGTATGCCATGAGTTCAGCTAAGTGTTTTTAAAAATTTGTTTCTTTCTGTTAAAAGCTTTATACTTGGTATATTAAAAATACATAGTCCATTTGCTTTGGTACAGACCACAGCCTTGAAACCCCAGAAATCCATGTCAGGGTGAGGCCTCTAGGCCCTGTTCCTGGCAAGCAGTGTGGTCTTGGTTTCCATTAGGGCTTGAGGAGAAATAGTGGGAGGCATGATAATTTTGAGGGTAAGAGGAGGGATTTGGGGTTGAAAGCTGTTCAGTTGGGTTTAGATTAGAGGAAGAGGCATGGAGTCAGATAGTGCCACAGGAAGAGGGCAGAAGATAAAGATGGGGTGGGGAGGGGATGTTTACACCTGTAACTAGGGTAAAGGGACTGGACCTTTGCCCCAAGGAGATGAATTTAGAAGGTGCTGACACTTTTGCTTCAGCAAGACAGAAAGAACAGAGAACTTTGAATAAGCATAAAAAATAGGTAATTTAGGACAATGCCCCGAGTAGTGGGGGAGAGCTCCTGCCCCACCCCCTCTTTGCTCTGTCTCCAAGATCCCATGAGCAGCGCCATCGAGGGTCAGGCTCCTAAGTCTTAGGATAGTGCCAGGCAAATCAGGAAAGTACTGGGTAGCCTTTATGTGGCACCTTCATGTTTGCAGAGAGTGTTTAACACTTGCTTTTTGATTGTTTCCTTCCCCTTCCTCCCCTTCCCCGCCCCCCCCCCCCCCCATCGCTCCCCTCCCCTATCACCTGTGGGTACACTTAGTCTGGCTTGCCCTAGTCCGAGGTCAGGGTACTGGGCGTGATGTAAATGTCCTAGTTCTGGCTCTAATGACAACACGCCCTTTATTTGGCTGCTGTGCAATCCTCACCTGAGTCCCTTCCCCATCTCGCACTGAGCTCACGTAATGCCCATATATTTATGACTCTGCTGGGGGCGGGGGGAGGAGGGAAGATTTCCTCACACCTCGTGGTTATCGGAGGTCCAGACGGATAGTCAATAAGAGAAAATGCAAATGAGCTGGGGCAGAGAAAAAGTGCGTTTGCACCCAGCTCTGTTTCCCAGCTCTGGGGGACTCTCTCCCTGCCCAGACCTAGAGGGAAGAATGTTGCTGTGGAGATAGACCAGGAGGGGCAGCAGCCCCTAAGGTTCTACTGTCTGGGAATTTCTCAGACAGCATCTGACATGTTTCTGAATCACCGGAGCTGATGGGGTGGGGGTGGGGGTGGGGGGAAGAGAGGGGAGGGACTGCCTGAACTGCAGAATCAAGCTAGACTAGGAAGAAAGTGGGCAAGAATAATTACGAAGGGCAGGGATTAAAACGTCCAGGCGGCCGGCATGGGAGGGAATGGCCATCTTATCGCCTGTCATTTCACGTGGACCTAGGACGTATGGAGGGCTGGTCCCCACCCCTGTGGGGTTTTTAGATGTCGGTTCTGTGGATGCGTGCTTGGGCACCGTGGTTATCCTGGGCGAACAGTCCGTTGCCACTTAGCTTGGTGTGACAGTAACTGAGCTTCTTGATAAGAAGGGGACATGGGACTCAATTGGTTAAGAGAAAAGCTGTCACCTATAATTAGTCATAAAGGGAAGGAGATTCCTACAGGGCACCTGGCGCTGAGAGATGGTCAGCCTCTCCTGGTAACCCTCTTATACTTTCCGAGAATTCTAGCATCTGGGAGCTCCGAGGTAAGGGACTCAGGTGAAGATTCTACAGGAGCCAAACAAAGGGTGAATTGTCACCAGAGGCTGAAGCAGGACATTTTGCATCCATGACAGATGCCACAAATTATGACTGGGACGAACAACAAACCCTTGATTTTAGCACCTTCCCCAGTTAGCTCTAGGGCTTGGGGGAGGGGCAGGGACAACCCTCTCCTTACTTCCAAGATTGGGGTAGGAAGGTGAGTCCTGACCAGACAAGTCTTTCAAATTAAGTTCTTTCTGGCAGGGCTAAGGATCACAAACTGTTAGATTCCCTGTCCCCTTCCTTCCCCCATCACCAAACGGTGTCTATCAGAAGGAGGTGCCAAACTTTATTTGTTTATTTCATTTTTACTGCTAACCAACTTCAAAGAAGTGGCCAATCCCTCAGCCCACAGGGGAAAAGAAAATCCCCAGAACCCACGGGCACTGAATCATAGACTCAGTGTTGGAAGGGAAATCTGAAGTCATCTAGTTTCAGCTTCTACTCACTGGTTAGGAGAGAGGGCAAAATCTTCACCCAGGCAGGGGCTGCCAGCCTTTTGGGCTATGCCCAGGGACCTAGGAAGCCAGGTCTGGGATCTCTGGGGAAGTTTCCAGACCTTTGATTTAGAGCAAGTGTGGGATATCCCCCTCCCCTCTGCTATTTCCTCCTGACTAGGTGCTAGTACAAGTGGATTTTGGGCACGATAAATATCTCATTAACTAATCAACCCTCCCCACCCCCTCCTACCCCTGCCATCTGCAGGTGGTGGCAGGCTTGGCAGAGGAGAGGAGATGGGAGGGCAGGTTCCTACTGATGACTTATTAGGAGACCCTGCTGGAGTTAACCCAAGAAAGTGACTCTGTGTGTGTGTGTCCACATGGGGACTTTTAGGAAAAAGACATACTCTAGGCTTGAATTGGGGTGGCAGTGGGATTTCCAGGAAGGGACAGAAGACTTGTCAGTTACCACTCTGTTTCTTTGCTCAAAATACCTTTCCTCCTCCTCCTCCTCCTCCTCCTCCTCCTCCTCTTCCTTCTTCTCCCTGGAGACAGCAGCTGAAGGTGGGGGTGGGGTGGGGAGGGAGATCATTGAAAGGAACAGGCTGCTTCCACCACCAAGGAGAGAGCCAATGCTTGGCAGGATTCCCAAGCTGAGGCTGCATTGACCAACAAAGACCCCCATTCCTCCCCCCTTACATCTTCCCA
Organism: Gymnobelideus leadbeateri; assembly: GCA_011680675.1. NCBI lineage: Eukaryota > Metazoa > Chordata > Mammalia > Diprotodontia > Petauridae > Gymnobelideus > Gymnobelideus leadbeateri. The sequence continues at coordinate 59,517 of WOXC01009475.1, forward strand.
CTCAGCCCAGGTGGCCGGGGAAGCAGATGCCTTGCCTGAGAGGCTCCCCACCATGACTGTGCCCCTCCCCTTGGCCTCCTTCCTTTCCCCCTTGAAGTCTGCAGGAGGTAAAACTCACTGGGTAGACAGTATCCCAGACCAACCGGAGCAGAGAGATTGCTTGCCAGCTGTTGGGACCCTGCTCCCCACTTGACCTTGGTCCTTGCCTTCTACTTGCCAGGTGTCGAGCTTTCACCCTCTGCAGCTTGGATTTGAGAGACTCCAGCTATGAATGAGGCAGGAAGCAATGGGGGTGAGGGAGAGAGGAAACAGGGTAGGAAGAAATAAGGGCCATTAAATGAAAAGAGGTTTGGGGTGTATAGATGGATACTCATTGGATATGGGTCTGGAGATATCTGACAGATGATTCAGAAGTCAATGAATTCTTATAGTCTTGGACTAAGATGTAAGCTACGTACACACTCACATATATACATATATATATATACATACACATATATATGAGTATATAAACACTAGGAAAGATCTTGATTGTATATTATTCTGTTCCTAAGGTTGCTAGAAAAAAACAAGATGTACTATTTCTAGAGAATAATGGATAACCGATGGGCAGCTTTCATGCTCCGTGGCTAGAGATGCTTGGCAGTTACCAGCTCTGTTTCTTAGAGCAGTTTGCTCAAAATACCTTTCCTTCTCCTTCTTCATTTTCCCCCAGTGTTGGGCTAGAACCCTATGGAAGATTCACAGCAGGACCATGGACCACAATTATGATCTTTGGCAGAGACACTCATGGTGAATGAGATCAAAGATCTATCACTTTATTGAAGTGCACCCAGAACCTGGCACAGTGCCTCACACATAGGAAACATTTAATAAATATTGAATTGAATTGAACAGAGCCAAGCATATTTGTGGAAAAGTACTTCTGGAAGTCAATGACAGTGAAGGAAGACTTTTTCTTACAGCATAAAGAACTATACAGATGAAATTGTATGATAAAATTATTAATAATCTCACATAATATGTATGGATTATATAGTATATAATAAAATAGTACCTTTAATAATGTCTTTAATAAAGGCAAACTGGCTATTCATAGAATTAAGACATTATTATACTGGAAGGGAACTCAAGAAACCATTGGGTGCAGCTCTTGGCTTTCTGGCCAATGACCAAATGACCAAACCAACCAGGCTTAATTCTCCTCCTTAAATCTCCAAGGTATAGCCTCCTTTCATTGCTTATTCCCATATTTTGTCACCTAGACAGTCTTATTAAAATCACTTCTGTTTTAATTGAACTTAAGTTTCCTTTTGTTTGGTCATTCATGAGGAATGATAAGTTAACTCTTTCTCCCTTCCTAAAACTTTTCAGCTACTTGTAGACTAATCAGATCACTCTTTGATGGCCCCTTCTTCAATTCAATTCAACTCAACTCTTCCTCTGAGCAAGGTACTATTATGATAATACTTTAAAGCATTTTACAATACAAAAATGACTTTTTGCATGCATGATCTCAGGCAGGTACTATTATCACCCCCCTTTTATAGATGGACTGAGGCTGGGGGAGGTTAAACTACTTGCCCAATGTCTGAAATGGGGTTAGAACTCAGGCCTACCTGGCTCCAAGTCCAGTATCAGGGGAAATTGTTTAAGGAGAGAGAAATACCATTTACTTTGGTGATACACTTAAGGAGTTAATAATAGCAACAATAAAAATAATAAGTTATTTATATTGAGCTTTAAGGTTTGCAAAGAGCTTCACAAATGTTATGTCATTTTATCCTTATAACAAGTCTGGGAGGCAGTTTCTATCATCTCCATTTCATAGATGAAGAAACTGAATCAGACAGTACTTAGGTTACTTATGCTGGGCCACACAACTAGTAAGCTTCTGTGGCCAGATTTAAACTTATTCCAGGTTCAGCACTCTTATCTTCTGGGCCGTCTAGCTGTGTCTGCTCCTTTATAGGCTGATAACAGCACCATCTCTTCCCTCAACCTCTCTTGTTGCAAGTCAAGCCTTAAAAAGTTGGTGCCCAGTGGTTCTTGTAGAACTAGTTCTGAGGACTGAGAGGCCTTCTTCCTGCTCTTGAAATCATGTCAGTGCCCATTAACTGGGAAATGGGTGGACAAATTTTGGTATATGAATGTAATGGTATACTGTTGTGCCATATGATATCATGAAAGGGATGGCTTCAGAGAAATCTGGGAAGACTTGCATAAACTGATGCAAAGTGAAGTAAGCAGAACTAGGAGAATTATTTATATATTAACAACATTATAAATATACCTTCAAAAGACTTAACTCTGATTAATGCAATGATCAACTATGCATAATTCCAAGATATCCACGATGGAAAATATTTCACCTCCTATTGGAAAAATGATATTCAATATACAGGATGAAAGAAGTGTTTTTGGATATGATCAATGAGGGAATTTTAATATACCAATTTGTTACAAGGGTTTTCTTTTTCTTTTTTCTTCTCCCTCCTCCCCAGGGAGTAGGATAAGAGGGGGTAAGATAAATGTTTGTTAATTTAAAAACATTTAAAATAGAAATCATGCCAGTATAAGACTGCTAACTCTCCCAGTCCCTGGGTGGAGCAAATTCTATCTCACTGGAAAGACAGAGATAAAGTGAGGGCAAGAAGGAGGAGTTGAAGTGAGGGGAGGGCAGGACTGGAGGATGTCTGTTCCTGGGACTCCTTGGGACAACTAACCAACCTACCAACCAACCAACATGTGAAACCATGTCTTTTGGTCTGAATTAGTGTGTCATCTGGTTGGTCTAGTAAAGGGATATTAGTTAGGGGTTATAAGCTATGCTTTTGTGAGTAGAGGTGAAACCAAAGTTTACCTTGAACATGGGGTGGCCATGCGAGAGAGTCCCTTGGCTACAATAGGCGATCCCCAAAGACAACATCATTGTATAAATTCTCTTTGAAAGGTAAAGATACAGAGGCACTGCAAAAGTAATTACATAAATGTATTGTATAACAATATTTACCGTGAAGGTTTTTTTAAACACTTGCTCTCAATGCAAACAAGGATATCTTACTCATTCTTATTTCTACTCTTTGTCCTCATCATTTCCCAATCTTCCCACAATATGTCATCTTTACTACCATCTATTGCATAATAAGAGCATAATTATGAGCTGTGCTTTGGTTTGCGTAAGCCAGATTTTTTTTTTAAAGTGTGACTTGTATTTTGATCAATAAAGGAATTCATTACCAGATTTTGAGAAGTACCTGAAAAATATCACAACAGTTGGGTGTTAAGCCAGTCTAGACTCTGGGAAAGAGTGGGTTAGGAGATACAGTATTGTGGTATGCAGAAAGAGCACTATATTGGGAATCAGAAGATTAAGTTCCAATCCGGGCTTTGCCACTTATTATCTGTTTGACCTGAGGTGAATCACAACCTATTTGGGCCTCAGTTTCCTCATCTGTGATGAAGGGTTAGACTTTAAGACCTCTAAGAACCTTTCCAGTTCTAAATTTATAATTCTGTGATCTCTAAGGACCTTTGTACCTCTAAATCTCTGGTCTTGAATTCTACATGGCTGGACATTGGAATGATTTTTCCTGTTATGAATATAGCCCAGTTAGTTAAAAACTTCAATCTGGGGAAAGCACTCAGGTCAATTGTTATGTATAGTAGGTAATCCCTGATGTGACAACCTTGAGAGGATTGACTATCTCTTCATTGGCTCCTGGCTCCAAGGGTAACCTCATTATCGATTGGTTTCTCCAGTTCCCTAATGGACAGAAGTCCAATCTATAGTGTTTGTTCCAATCTACCTATACTATAAACTATAGTTATAGTATAGTGTTCATAGTGTTTGGCTTCCATTTTCCAGCTTCTCTTTCCCTCTGCAGAATTCAACTCTACACATGAATAGGTTAGGAATGAAGCTATAAGCACTCACAGCTGTTCTCCTTGAAATCAAATTTTTGTCTTTGTTTTTGGTAATAGCTTGCTCTTCTCTGATTCAGCCACCAAATGAAAGGGTGCCTGCTTGTCCGTGGAACAACCTTGGGGTGGAAGGCAGGGGCTTTCTTCTGACAATCCTGTCATTGTCTTCTAGCATGGACCCACTCTAATACTAGGATATTACTGCTCCATATAGAAATCACAGTCTAGGACCCTGGAGACTACTCATGCCCTGCAGGCGCAGAAGAGGTGAGGAAGAAGAAGGAATATATTTTGGATGTGGATATTTTAAAGCAGTTTTTGAAGAGTTGCCCTTCATCAAAGGTTCTTTTTTTGATAACTTTATTTCAATGTTATTTGCTTTCTTTGCATTCCTATATATTTGATTTTATATATTTAAAATGTGATTCTGAAAAGGGGTCTGTAGGCTTACTCAGGCTGCTATAGGGGTTTATGACCCCAAAAAGGTTAAGAACCCCTACTTTAGATGGTTGTCTGAGTGACAAAGGTCATGAGTCTAAGCTTCTTTTCTGCTCAATCAACCCCAAGGGTAAGAGCTTTTTCTCCTCAAAAATAAGTACATGTGCTTTAAAATGATTCCCTTTTTGGTGATGCCAGATTATGGCCTGGCCAGGGACAGCTTACCTAGCTGGCAGTAAGCTCCATGAAGACAGGGAACTACTTTTCTGGCTTTGCATCCCCAGAACTAGCAGAGCAATGCCTTGCCCATAGTAGGCACTTAATAAATGTTTGTTGAATTGACTGGAATGTGCATAGTGGGACCTGTTTATTGTCACAGCCTAAGGAAGACAAGACAGTCCTCATGACTGGAGCCTGTTGGATGATGTACTCTGTGGTCCTGGTTTGGGTACCTGGCCTTGAGTAATACTACCATTTCTGCTACTTAGTGGGATTGCAGGTGAAACAGGCTTTGTCTGTGGGCCTGAAAGAAGAGATGGAGGAGGAAATCCCGTGAAAGCCACAGCTGCCGGACCCATCATCTCCCTTATCTTCTAACTCTCTAGAAATTCCATGCATTAGCTGTTCTAGCTTCTTGGGGTTTTAGGGCCTATTTCTCATTGCCATTCTCCTTCCCCTACTTCCTCTGCTGCAGGAAAGGAAAGAATACTCAGGGAAGAGGGGATTGTTGAATCACTGAGCCACTGAAATCATCTTGGAATCTTAGGCTAGAGTTGTAAGGGACCTCGGTGCCATCTATTCAGTCCCCTCACTTTATAGACAAGAAGGAAAAGGAGGCCAGGAGAGATTAAACTACTTACTCTTAGTCACACAGGTAGTGAGTAGCAGGGCTGGGATTTCAACCTAGTTTCTCCTCTGGCTCCAAATGCAGTGTGCTAACCTTCTTACTGAATCAACAGCCCTTCTGTCTGAGCTGTCTTAAATTCTGTCAGTCTCCTAGGCTAGGGGATACTCTGGCTCTTCAATAATTTTTTGCTTCTCATTAAATCTTTCTCCTATTTCTGGTCTCCCTAGAAAACTTTGGAATAAAGGTTGAAGGGAAAGGGGAGAAAGAGAAAAAGGTTCTTCTCCATAAAGCATTTGATTTAGGACAGAAATAAAGCAGCTGGCACCCCACCCCACTCCGACTCCAAACAGATAAGCTCTTTGGGATCAGGGAGAGATGAGGATTAACCCTGTTTATTTCTGTTTCTGAAGATAAAGTTGGTTTTTTCCCCCTCACTAAAATAGTGTTAGGCTGGGATAAATTCAGATCAATTCAATGCAAGAAATATTTATTGACTAGCTACAGGTGAGGCTCAGAAGGCTCAGAGAATACAAGGAGGAATTGGGCTTAGTTCCTTGTCTTAAGAGAAAGAAGGCCTGTACATAAATCACTAGGGCAGAATATGGCAAATGCCATCAGTGTTAGCCAAGTGCTACGTGGGGCACAGGAGGCTGAGCTCCCTTCCATCTGGGATGGTCAGGGAAGAAGCTATGGAGGAGGAGACATCTGAGATAGTGGGGCCTTGAAGGTTAGTAGAATTCTGGCAAGTGGAGCTGGGACAAGGGTATGCTAGGTAGAGGGAACAACACGGAGACAGGAAAATGGAGGACCTGTTTGGAGGATGGCAAATGATTAGTTTTGGTTGGAACATCAGGTGCATGAGGGAGACTAGTGGGATAAAATATTGGAAAACTAGATTGGACCCAAATTATAGAGGCTTGAAAACCAGACTAAGGATATTGGCCCATTTTTTAAAGCACCCTGGAGCCATCGAAGCATCTGAGCAGTGAAGTGATATGAGAGGTTAGAATGGCTCTTATAACCCTGATAAGGAGAGGAGAAAATTCATAGAAACCCAAAATCAGAAGGGATCTCAGGGGCCATGCACAGCAACCCAATCTGAATAGAAGTCCCCTCCACAACCTCTCCAAAAGAATGGCCATCTAGCCTTTGTTTAAAGACCTCCAAAGAAGAGAGGCAGACCATTCACTCTTGGATGGTTCTGTTAGGAAATGCTTACATATGCACATACATATACATACACATACATACATACACATATACACATACATATACACAAGAAATATTTATATATGTATATGTGTGTATATTTATGTATATATGTATGTACATATATATGTACATATATATATAGGAGAAGAAAAAATATTTTTTCTTTGTACTTACCACAGTAGTAGATATTTAATTAATGTTTGTTGACTTGATTTGGCTTGGCCCACATGTGCCATGGATAGAAAAATAGAAATTATCCAAATTGTTCCATAAAGGAGACTTTAATTTCCTACTTTGCAGAGAGGAAGCCAAGAGTTTTCCCTTCATCATCAATAGCCTCATTGGGGAGGGGCTGGCAGGATCCAAGACAACTCTGACTAGGCAAGCACTTCTTCACTCTCCTATTTCCAAGGGGGGTATTGGGCTAGAATTCTATCTATCACACTTCAAATATTTGTAGTCTAGATATGGTGTTCTTATAGGGGTTCAGAATAAAAGCCACTTTTCCCGGTCACTCAAGAGAGGGTCACAACTCTATTCAGCTGAGTTCCCTCCCACCAAATGCTTATTACACAAAAAAAGATCTTAGATAGGGAGCAAACCCACTTACCTAACTGAACAATAAACAGAAATCAGGTAAGCTATTCCGATTAGAGTAAGCAGAAGAAAACACAAAAGTAAGATAAATCTAAGTTCATCTAGAGAGAGGACAATCTCACTGGAGAAGTTTGTTCTTAACGGTCTCTGGGGGTACCGATGTTGGGCACAAGGGCCATACTCGGGGTGCAGCCTCTCCCATATGTCTTTAGCTATTCAGATCTCACCAGCCCCATCTCTCTCAAACTTCCTTTCTCTTTCTCTTTCTTCCAAAGTCTCTCCACCAGTCACCAATCCTGTCCCCTTTATGCACAGCCTATAACAATGTCACTGGCTCAGATGTCTCTCAGCTAATCATACATCACAGGCTGGCCTTCAAGGAACAAGCTACCTTAGAGTTTGGGTATTATACTTACTTTACACTGAAATCTTCTCTGCATCATCACTCCTGCACCTGCCTTGTCAAGGGTCTTGAGATGGGGCAGCACAGGCACCTATAAAACCAGTTCCTTGGGACTAAAAGAAGGAACAAAGGGGGAGACCAGCCTGTTTCAGTTTTTGTTCAGGGGTAAGAGGAGGAATGGGTCTGAGAAACTTCCTGGGTTTTTGTGTTTGGCTCTCAGAGAAGACCATTGGGAAGAGAATGAAGTGGCTATACTGGCTTCAAGATTCATTGGATGTATGTGGGCTCTTGCAGCTGGAGAGGAAGTCAGAGGAAGCTCAGCTCCTCCACTGAGCAAGGCAGGCAGCTTGGGCTAGAAAAGCAACCCAGATCTTTCCCACGCTGGCCCCAAAGGCAGCTGTCCGTTCCCACCCCCACCCCCAACCCAGAGGGAACACCAGCTAGTTCAGCTCCTCTGTTGGTGGGCATAGGTGTAGACAGTGCTGCCCTTCCCTCCCTTCTCCTTGACTCACTCTTCCTGTCCACTCCAACCCTACAGCCCAGGCAGGGACTCGTGAGGTCACAGCCCAAATTGAAGAGCCGGGTCTGGAAACCTGATAGTCCAAACTGGCACTAATTTGAAGCCCTTTTCAGCCTCCCTTTTCTATGGGTTGTACTAACACCTCGAGGTACAGGAAATGTATTTGTAGAAAATGGAAACTTTGTTTTGTTTTTGTTTTTGTCTTTTTAAAAAAATCAGCCCATTTCCAATACTGTGGGGAATGAGACTCTTATTGATTGTGGCATTGATTACCTACCTTTCTCCAAGTGGCTGTTTCATGTGTCTATAATAACATCTGGTCACCTTGGAAGTGAAGTTGGAAGAAAGAAATACAGTATAGTTACAGAAAGGGAATTTTTGGAAATTGCTGGGGTGTAGGCAGTAGTGTGGTGGTAATTGTTTAAGGCAGCTAGGCAGTGAAGTGGAAAGAGCACTGGGCCTGGAGTCAGGAAGATCTGAGTTCAGATTTGAACTCAAATCCTTATTATCTGTGACCCTAGGCAAGTTACTTGACTCTGTTTGCCTCAGTTTCCTCATCTGTAAAATGAGCTGGAGAAGGAAATGGCAAACCACTACAGTATCTTTCCCAAGAAAACCCCAGATGAGGTCACAAAGAGTTGGATACAATGAACAACAATTATTTAACAATCGGCTCCCCTCCCCCAAAGTGTATACATGACACACTTTGAAGTTTAATGTACACTATTGCCATTTCCTCCATCAATATCTTAATTCTAGACAATCAACAAAGTAATGTATCAAACCTTAATTTGCAACATTTGCCTATTTCCAAGGTATAAATATTCACACTGAAATTTAACAACCAGATCTCTAGCTGGTTCCAGTATATCCCTGGATATAGGGGAAAGATGCCTAGACATGGAGTGGGAAGACAGCTTTGATTTCTGGCTTTGTATTTGCTAGCCATTCAGCCTTGACAGGTCACTGAAGCTTCTCTGAGTCTCATTTACTACCCCCCTCGAGCTTAGTGACATTTCAGCCCTAAATTTCCTCATCTATAAAATGTGGACAATAACAATTGCATTATTTACCTAACAGCATAGTGATGAGAAAAGCACTTTATAAAATGCATCCATGTAAGCTATTAGAGGATTAATTATTCATTGCTGTTGACACAAGTCACAAGATCATAGAAATAAGACTGGGGAGGAGTCTTAGCCATCTATCCCAATCTCCTCACCTTACCCACGGGCAAACGGGGTGTTTAAATGACTCCTCTAAGATCACGCTGGAAGGAAGGGGCAAAGCCAAAGATTTGAGCCCGTTTCGAATCATCTGACCAACTCATCCCCCTTCTCCCTAGAGCAGCCAAGTTTTCTAGGTCAAACTGTCCATTGAAATGGATCCACGATTTAGGGAAGAAGGCCCCCAAGGGTATGAGCTGAGCCCTCCATGATTACTGAACGAAGCATCTGTGAAGCTGCAGTTCTGAGGGGCCAGAATTCATCTGTAAGCCAGAATGAGTGGCCTGTGTGAGGACAGGTCTGTGAGCGATGAGCCCTGTTGGTGATCACAGCTGGAGTCCCTTGGAAACAGAACTCACATCTGTCAGTCCCAAGGCTCCCTGGCTCCCTCTCTTAAATTTTTTTTTTAAGTGCATGACCTTGGTCCCAAGGGCTTCTTCACAAATGAGGCCCCAGTATAAGTAGTTTTTCTCTCAAAAGGAGAGAGAGGCCAAGTAGAGTGTCAAACTATGTTCCTCCTGCATTTTAGGAGAAAACCTGCATCCCCATTTAAAACCTTTTTATAAAATCAAGTCCCTGGAATAGGATGGCTAGCTTTTTTGCGGATGGGGGTAGGAAACAGGTCTGGTAGGGAGGCCTAAGGATTACAATGCAAAATTGTCTCTCAGCAGCCCTTTGGGATCCCTCAGGGGTCCTTTGATTTTTTTTTCCCTTGGGGATGAAGTAAAACCAAATGAAGATTCCTCTCCACACCCTCCCTGCCCTTACCCCCCACCCCCTGCAGGCTTTCCCTAGACAGCCCTTCCCGGGGCTTTCCTTAAGAGGGTTGTCAAGGAAAATTCAGCCCTTATAGTAAAACAAGGTATGGGTGGGAAGAGGTGGGGACGGAAGGGGGAGGAGGGCAGGATGTTGTCTAACTTCCAGGTATTCTTATAGGATTTTTACCTCCCCCCCTCCTTTTTTTCTCTTCTTCAGAACTAAGGTCACAGAGCTGTTTCTAAGGTTCAGAGACATCTTGCTCTAATAATTACCGTTGATAGGGCCTGAGAGGGATTCTTCCGATCTAGATGGGTGAAAATGCATGCCCACCCCCCAGCCCTTGACCTTGACCAGCAGCTTGGAGATTGCTCAGTGGATGGGGGAAGGACAAGGAGAGAGGCACCAGCTCTGGGGATGGAGAGGGGTGGGGCCCTAGGCCCCAGACTGGGTCTGCCTGCCTCACCGAGCTGCTCCGTCACTCTCTGAATGGGCAGACTATAATGAGTCAATTCTCCTGCCCTCTGCTATTTAAAACAACAGGTTCCTTCCTGTTTCCTATGAGCTGACTGAAGCTTCTTCTGTATCGGGAGAAAAAACACACATGCACACACCCACCCAAATAAAGTGGCTCCTTTGAAATTGAATGAACTACACATCTCTGTCCCTCTATAGTACAAAGGCCCCTAACTGTTTTATCTGTACAGATGGTTTTAATTTGGTTTTAGTAGTGAGGATCTGTAAGCTGAGGTCCTAAATACTTGATTTATTAGACTGGGAAAAGCAAAACAAAACCCTCCCCGCACCTCCTCTCAACCCCCCCCAAGTCCTAGCCCCTTCTTGCATAGAAATATTAAGAACCAGGACTCTAGCTGCATGTAAATTCCTTGCAAGGGTATTTGAATAGTCAAGCATTAGCTCTGCTCCAGGAAGGATGAGAAGGAGCCTGATGACTTCCAGGTCAGTTGGGAGGAAATTAGCCCTTTGCTTTTTCCAGCCTGGGGCAGGGAGGATGCCTTGAAGATACTTTCTTTGTTCCCAGGCTTTAGCAAACTAAGGTTCGGCAGTTTCAGAGTTTGACTTGCTTGGCTCAACCCAAACTCCATATGTTTTCTTTCAGGAAGGGATGGTCGGTCAGGTACAAAAGGACAGTGGCAGTCCAAGTAACTTTTGTTGTAGAGAGGGCAGCCTGGATTGAAGCCCCCACAGTGGTTAAGTTGGCATACCTTGATAGTGTCTGTGAAAGCTTCACTAACTTCCTGCTTTTTTTGGCAGACAAGCCATCTAATTCCTGGCCTGTAAGTGGCCAGTAGTCACAGTGAGACAAGGTACTCGCCCCTGCCCTGGGTAGATTTGGAGAGGGTGGGATTCCCATTAGTTTAAATTAGTTTTGAGAAACCTACTTTGGTCCTAAGCCTTTTTGGGCATGTTATTAGTATGTTGCTTTTGGACCAGACCAGAGATTTCATTGGTATGGGGAACTCCCAGTGAGGAACCTCCCTTTACCACTGAGGATTGCCCGACACTCCGCCAAAAACTCAGTGACTTCCTCAGGGTCAATAGCTAGGATATGTCAAAAGCAGGTCCAGGATCCACATCTTCCTGACTCTGAAGTCAGCTCTCTGAACTTTACTGTGTTTCCTCTTACTTTTACTACTACACTAACAATAATAACTCACTTTCCTTTAGCACTTTATGGTTTTTAAAGCACTTCGTTTTTTCCATTTTCTCTTTAAAATTTTGAACTTAACTAACACCAAATACAATGAATATTTTTATGTATGTTGTCTAACAGAGGTACATGAAATGGCCAGTCTCAATTATGTTGGAAAGAAGGAAGGAAATCTGTATGTAGCAGGTACTGTGTTAAGTACTTTACAAATATTTTCTTATTTAATCTTTATATCCATCCGAGGAAATAGTTGCTATTATTATCCCCATTTAACAGATGAACTGAGGCTGAGAGAAGTTAATAGCTAGTAATTTTCTGAGGCTGGATTTGAACTCAAGTCTTCTTGACATCAGGCCCAGTGCCCTATCTGTTGCACCATCAGGCCTATGGAGCCTGCTTTTCTTTTTAAATATATAATAAATTCCACATGTGCTTTTTAAAGCTATCCTTGTCTTTGATTCCTTTGCTTTATTCACAACAGCTCTGTGAAGAGACGCAGTTTTTTGTTGCCCCAACTTTGCAGAGGTCCAGCCTGGTTGTAGGTTCTGTCCAATGCTTTTTGTAGGAGACTCAGATTGATACTAACCATTGAGGGGGTGGTGAAGTTACCAGCACCCCCAGGGATCCAACTGAGCCTGGGAAGGGACTGAAGATGGGGAAGGGGAATTGTAGGATTTCCAGATTAAACCTCTGGGATTTAGAAGGAAAGGTGGGACAGCACCCCCTACACTGTCAGACCGGCCCACGGGGCTAAAGGCAGAGGGAGGACTACTTGGGGTACCTGAAATATAGGAGTCTGATGAACATTGAGACAGAAACCTGGGAAGTCACAGAAATAAACATTTTATAGATACCAGAGGCCAGAGCAAAATCACAATGGGATATACAATAACTAGGTCCAAAGTAAGCAAAACAAAGACCACTCAGCTGGTGGAGGATCTGAAGGGCCATGAAATGTTGATCTGCAGGAGCTGGAGGAGGGCAGCAAGCAGGGAGTGTAAATGAAGGCCCTTTGCTGGCACAGTCTGAGCTGCCTTGGTGAGGACCAGTCCTGAGTGAGACCCACTTGGAGGTTTGGACCAAGACAACCACCCAGAGCTGGGTGGGTAGGAAGAAAGCACAGGAATGGGGAGAAGACATAGTTCTCAGGCAGAGGAATTCCCATCTGGTGGATCCCATTCTAGGTTCTCATGGTAGGAGTATCTTTAGTGAGGGGTGAAGAAGCATTTTGAACCTGGACTTGGGAGACCTGGCTTTCCATCTTGGCCCTGACATTTAAAAATTATCATTACTCATTAACTATGGGCAAGTCATTTAGCCTCTGAGCCCTAGTTCATTCATGTATGAAATGGAAATAATAGCTGTTTGACCTACCCCACAGGTCCTTGTATGGGGATAAATGTTGAGTTATTTACTGATGTGAACCAACAACAAACTACTCAAGTCTAACCATTTCATTCCTACGTGGACTGGATCTGAAGTTCTCCCCATGATTTCTTCCCTTAACCCTCCATGTACTTGGTTATCCAGTAATCCTGGTCTCCGTGCTGTCTTTTTTTTTTTTTTAAGGCAATTGGGGTTAATGGATTTGCCGAGGGTCACACAGCTAGTAAGTGTCTGAGGTTGGATTTGAACTCAGGTCCCCTTAACTCCAGGGCCTGGCACTGTATCTGCTACCCCACCTAGTCTAGATGTTTTCCAAACAAGATACTCCATCTCCCACCTTCAGTCATCTTCTCTGTCTGTCTGCATTCCTGGAATCCTTTCCTTCCTCACCTTAACTTCCTGTCACCCCCAGCTTCCTTGAAGTCCCATCTAAAACCCAACTTCTCTAGGAAGCCTTTCCTGATCCTTCTTAATTCTAGTGCCTGTCCTCTGCTGATTATTTCCCATTTATCTTGTATATAACCTGTTTTTCCATAGTTGTTCCCATGCTGTTTCCCCCATTAGATCAAGGCCTTTTTCCTCCCATTGTATTCTCAGCACTTAGCACAGTGCTTGGCATGCAAGTAAGAAGCTTAATGCAAGTAAGGAGCTTAATAAATAAATGTTTATTGACTGACTTCCTATATCTGACTGAGGATCTTCTCTCCAATGTCTTCATTGAGTGGACATTCAACTTTCTCTTGTGCTCCTTAAATAAGCAGGAAACCTCCTGAAAGTCCATTCCTCTTCTGGATAGCTCTATCAAGGATGGGGAACCCATACTAGGTGCTAAGAACTTTTTCTTTACATCAATCTGATATTTGTTTCTTTGAAACTTCTGTAACTTCTACCCATTGCTTTTAGTTTTGTCCTCAAGGGCCAAATAGCAAAAAATTTAGCCCCATTTCCATGTGACAGTTCCTCAAATACTTGAGGACAGCTGCCATGTTACCCCTAAATCTTCTTTGGGTTAAATATTAAAAGTTCATTCAATCTCTGCTCCTATGGTGTAATGGTGGTGGTGGTAGGGGCTTCATACTCTTGGTCACTTTCCTTTAAAAGTTCTGAAGATCATTAACATCCTTCTTGAAATGTAGCACCCAGAACTCAATGCAATAGAGACCAAGTACAGTGGGACAATCACCTCTCCTGTTCTAGATGTCACAATTGTCTTGATATTGCTTTAGGTCCCATTGGTATTCGCCATATTGTGTTTTTGACCTTTCAGTCTATTAAAATCCTAGAACTGGGTCTTCTGGTTCAAACTTCTCCTGTTACAGATCAGGAAAATGAGGCCCAGATAGTTGAAGACTTGCCCAAATTCACACTTTTATTTACAGAGTTAGGTAGGTGATCTCAAAGGACTTTCTTTGGGATATTAGAATACACATTTGTGGTGATGAGAGTCCTGAACCTCAGAAAGCAGTGGGAACCTCCAAGGTAGTAAATCTGCATGGCCTTCTATGCTTTTTCTCCTACCCAGCCTGAATTCAGTCTCACTGACATTGTTTGATTCCAATGGGAAAAGTCTCCATTCTAAGGAAAGATTTGTGGTGGCCCCAGGCTGCCTGTAGAATCAACGCCCCACAGTGCAAGGGGAAAAACCTACAATCAGTTTATTAATTAGGGGACAATTTTAACTTTTCCCTGATATTTTGATTTAAGGCCAGAACTCTTCAAGAGTAGGGAGAATTTTTTGGGACCAGGTCACCTCTTATCATTTTCCTCTGAGAACAAATCTTTTTCTTTCAGAGTCAAACTGAGATTAGCAATTTTGCTGTCCTGTGCAATGAGAGAGAGAGAGAGAGAGAGAGAGAGAGAGAGAGAGAGAGAGAGAGAGAGAGAGCATTAATTCCTATGGGCTATGATCCTATTGATTCCTATGGGCAGAGGAGGCCACTTTGGGGAATGCTACCACCTTGGCAGAGGCAAAATGCGAAGATGACCTGGGGTGTAGCTGTGGCAGATCCACCATCTTGTAGTGCCTTATTTTAATGAATTCTTCCCCCCCCCCTCTGCAGTTGCATTTATTAACATTTAATTTTTTCCAATTACATATAAGAACAAATTTTAACACTCTTTTCTTTTGAGGGAATTTTGAGTTTCAAATTCCCTCTCTGAGAAAGGAAGTACTTTGATATAGATTATACATGTTCTGTCATGCAAAACATATTTCCATATGAGCCATGTTGGAAAAGAAAACAGACCAAAAAGCTCCCAAAACCAAGAAAGAGAAATTAAAAGAATATGCTTCAATCTCCATTCAGACTCTGTCTAATGAATTATTCTTGCTAAATTAAGTTCTAAGTTCAGCTGCTCCTTAATTCTTGAAGGAGTACAAGCCTTATAAATTATAGCACCCTGGGTCAAGGCCCTGTTCACCCTGTACTAGTTACAACTCTACTCTCCGTCTTCCTTTTCCCTTTCCTCTTTTTTTGTCAGTTTCTTTCCCCCACCACTTTCTCTCTTACCTTCTGTATCCTATTCCTTATCTCTCCTCCCTCTGTCCCAGCCTTCCTCTTTTCTCTCTCCTCTCTTTTCTGCTTCTTTCTTTATATTTTCTTCACTCCTTTCCCCCTTCTGCCTCTGTTTTCTCATACTCTGCTTATAGCCCTCTCTGTCTCTTGCCTTTGTTCCCTCTCCCCTCCCAGAAATTTAGTCCTTATAGAGAAGTTCAACACTAAGTGATTCAAACATCTCATTTGGTTTCCCTAAAGAGGCAGGAGTAGAAGAGACAAATTCTGTGTTTCTCACTGAATGGGGCCCTATAGGACTTGGCCCGGTCTAGTAATTTATGTCCCGACCTCTGTTTTTACTTAGCAGTTTAAAAGTATGGAGGATAACGAGTTTTTAGGAAGCCTCACAAAGTCATGGAAAACTGGGTGGGGAAGTCACACAGAGCCTTACCCAGGGAGGCAGAGGCGACATCCTTGGCTCTGAACCTGGGAATTTTCCACTGTGCTAACAAATGCATTGTCAAGACAAGCCACAGGTAGGCAGCCGGGGAACGGGTGAAAAATGTGATGGAGAGAGGTGCGATGACAGTTGGATTTTCATAATGCATTCACCTGCAGGTACCTGAACAGCTGCTATACAGCCTGGGATTTTCTGCTGTTTTTAAAGGTCATAAAGCTCACCAGTGGTATTCCCCTTATAAGCCACATGTTATCAGAGCTCTTTGAGGGGTCAGCACCAGGACTGGGGGACTTGGCTGAGGAGTCAAAGAGTTCTGACAGTATGAAAAGGCGGACAACACTTGTTGGATGTGGAGGCTGGGAAAACCTGCCAATGCCAGGGAGAAGCTGGTATGGAAACAGTGGGCAGGCTATTCCTCATTTAGAAATCATTTGTATTTCCTCTGCCCAGGTGGGTGATAGCAAATGCTTTCAACAAGGGCCAGGGCCAGGCTTCCTGGGGAAGATGACTGTGGGACTGGGCCTTGATGTGGCATCTTTCATATGCTGAAGGAAAACCTCATAGAATCACAGGATCTGGGAAAGTGGAGGAATCTTACCAACTATCTAGTTCAGTCCATTCATTTTACAGATACAGAATCTGAGCCTTAGACACGGTTGTTGGTTTTTTCTTTTTTTTCAGGGAGGCCAGTGGTCACAAAGGAAGTAAGCAGTGCAGTGGTTTGAACTCAGCTCTTTTAATTGTAAGTCTAATTTTTCCCCCCCAAAAAACATATGCAACTTGATTGCATCCATTTGGAAGAATCAGGACCTTCTGGGCCTGAGAAGCACCATTCTCTCCACCCAAAAGCTGAGCAAGGGCTCCAGGAGTATGAACTGGGACTCTCCCTAGAGATCACAAATGAGAGGTCAAATATTTTCTCCTCAGTTCCATTCCAGGGAATGTTAGACATAGAATGGGAGAGCTGAATAAAACTTCTCTGGGGACTCTCTGAGGATTAAAAGGCCAAGAATTTAAAGGGAAAAAACATATATATGTACATACAAATGTATATACACATACACACATATACATACATATATACACACCTACATATACACACATATACACATATATAAAAAAAAACTATGTACTAGGCACCGTGCTAAGCAAATATCATCTCATTTTATCCTCAGCAAACCCATGAAGGCAGGTCCTATCATTATCCCCATTTGAGAGATGAGAAAAGTGAGGCAAACAGAGGTTAAGTGAAATGCACAAGGTCACATAGCTAGTAGGTATCTGAGGCTGGATTTGAACTCTGCTCTTCCTAACTCCAGGCCTGGCTCTATCCAATGTGCTGGCAATGGAAAGAAAGTGGGAAGGAAGGGGGTCTAGTAGCTTCAGATCTCAAGCTATAAAATATACCTGTAAAACAGTCCATCTCTGAAATTCAGACCTTTTCCCTGGCTGTCCCTCATACATGGAAAGTTCTTCCTTCTCCCTTCTGCCCCTTGGCTTCTCTGCCTTCCTTCAAGTTCCAGCTAAAATCCTACCTTCTCCAGGAAGCCTTTCCCAATACAGCTTGATTTTAGTACTTTCCCTGTATGGATTATTTCCTACTATTCCTGTATATAGCTTCTTAATACATAGTTGTTTGCATATTGTCTCTCCCTTTAGCTTGTAAGCCCCTCCAGGGAAAGAACTACCTTTTCTTTTTTTTCTTAATGTGTGTCTCCCCAGCACTTAGCACAGCACCTGGCATATAGACATCATTTAATAAATATTTATCGACTGACAATTTAGAACTGGTTAAAAAATAGTGAGGTCAATAAGTTGAACAGGGTAAGTACAACGTTAGGCACATACTACAAACCTAGTAGCCTAGTCTTAGTTAAACTCAAAACCCCCAAGGCTAAGGGGATAAAGCATCATTAATAGACAAAAACATTTGGGAAAACTGGAAAGCTGTCTTGCAGAAATAAAGTCTGGACCAACATCTCAACCCTTATACTAAGACAGAGTCCAAATGACTTGGACATAAAAGGTCACATCATAAACAAATTAGAGGAACAAGGAAGAAATTACCTTTCATCTATATGGCTAGGTGGAAGAGTTCTTAACCAAATAAGAGATAGACACGATCACAGAAGATAAAATAGAAAACCTTGATTATATAAAATTCTAAAAGTTTTTGTACAAACAAAACCAATGCAGCTAAGATTAGAAAGGAAATTGTTAAATAAGGAAAAAGCATTTCAGCAAGTTTCTCTAGTTAAAATTTCCTTTCTAAGATATATAAGCAATAGACTTGAATTTACAAGAAAAAAGTCATTTCCCAACTGATAAATGGTCAAAGGCAGTTTAAAGGGAAGAAATCTATGCTTTCAACAGCTACATTAAAAAAATGTTAATAATTGGAGAAATACAAATTAAAACAACTCTAAGATTCTACCTTATATTTATCAGATTGGCAAGATTGATGAAAAAGGAAGATGATTTATTCAATCAATTAACATTTATTAAGCACCTGTTAGAAGCATTTCTGGAAAACAGATACATTAATGCACTATTGGTGGAATTATGAATTGTTACAGCCCTTCTGGAAAGAAATTTGTAATCCTCCCCCAATCTAAACTGTGATGTGACCCAATGATACCACGAGTAGGCCTATACCCCAAAGAGACCAAAGAAAGAAAAAAAGGACTTATATGTAAAAAATACTTATGGCAGCTCTTTTTTTTGTGGTGGCAAAGAACTGGAAACTAAGGGGGTGTCAGTAGTACGGGAATGGCTAAATTATATGAATGTAGTGAAATACTAGTCTGTTATAAGAAGCGATGAATTCCTCTTGATTTCAGAGAAACCTGGGGAGGTTTTTCTTAAGTGATATAGAGTGAAGTGAGCAGAACCAGGAGAACTATATAGGTAATAACATTGTAAAAATGAACAATTTTGAAAGATTTAAGAACTCTGATCAACATGGTGACCAACCATGATTCATGGAAACCAATGATGATGAACACTACCCACCTCCTGACAGGAAACTGATGGATTAAATATGCAGAATGTGATGTGTTTTTTTGACTTGACTAATGTGGGGATTTGTTTTGCTTGGTTATGTGTATTTGTTACAAGGGTTTGCTTCTTCCCCTCCCCCAGAGAGGGGGAAGAATGTGGGAGAAAGTGAAAATAAGTATTTGTTAATTGAAAAAATTAAAATTTAACTTTAAAAAGAAGGGAAGCTATTAGAAATGGTATATGAAAGATCTGTTGTGAAGAGCATCTTCCCACCCTGGTAGTACTATGGATGTGCACCCAAGCATTCTCTTAGATTGCTGAAATGGGAACAATATTTTATAATTTTTTTCAGTTATCAAGCATTTATTTTATCTTCCTGCTACCTCCTCTGCTACTAAGAAAAAAAGAAAAGGAAAGAAAAACAAAACTCTGGCAACAAATTCCCATATTGGCCACGTTAAAAAACGAATGTCTCATTCTGCATTTTTAATTTGTCACCACTGTTAGGAGGTGAGTAACATGGAGCATCACTGTTTCTGGTGTCGTGATTAGTCTTTGAGCTGACTAGAGTTCTTAAGTCTTTCAAAATTGTCCATTTTTATAATGCTGCTACTGTATAAGTAAACAAGAACAATTTTAATTGTCCATGTGGTTTCTGAGAGTGCTAACATCAAAAGGTATGAACAACATTGACAGACACTTGGGGCCCAAAGGCCTTCCAGAGCGAGAAGCTTGATGAAAGGCAGAAGGACCATCCATGATGATTAGTGATGGGGTGAAGGGCAAAGACAGAGAAAAAAAGGAAGTTTTTTAGGAAAAATTGGAGGTGAGAACAGCTTTTGGTCCAGGTTGAAGGAGCTGAAGGACAGGTAGAAAGGACATCAGATAAGTAGCCCCAAAGAAGTTACAAAAAACTTGAAAAGTGAGGGAGCAGAAGAAAAAGGAAACCCTTGTAATGTGTTACATCAAGCAAAACAACTTGAGGTAAAGGGAAAAAAATACTTACTAATTGAAAATAATTAAAAATTGACCTCTATTTTTTAAAGGAAAAGTAAAGGAGCAGATTGTGAAAGTTGATCAAGGGTTGATGTTCAAGGAGATTGTTCTGTGTAGGGGAACAGGGAAGGATTACCCTTTGGGATGTCCCACCTGACTTTGAATATAAAGCCTGGAGCAGGGCTTCTGTTAACCAGGGCTCTGTTAACTTGTTTGTTTAAACAATCTTTTGATAATTATATTTTAATGCAATTGGTTGCCTTTGTAATCCTATTAATTTTATTTTATGTATTTAAAAACATTATCCCCAAAAGGGGTCTGTCCAAAGGCTTCAATAGAGTGCCAAAGGGTTTATTATACAAAAATAGCTAAGAATCACTGGCCTAATGGTACAGAATGACTTGACTTTCTTGATGACCAAGGAATCAAAAGAGAGGAAAAATCAAAGGGTAGAGATATGTAATTAAATGAAGTAAAAAAATCTGTAAAAACTTGGTTAACTTGAATTGCATTGCATTTAGCAAATAATGTGTGCTTGTATACTTTTTTGGGGGGACAAGATCTTCAATTTCATCAGTAAAGAAAATCCTCTTTGAACCTGCTTTGCAACTCATACTCAGAGAATACAGAGGTTAAGTGACTTGTTCAAGGTCACACAGCCATTATGTGTCTGGGGCAGCTCTTGATTCCCTTGATGGCCCTCCATCCATTATTCCTTATTATCTCTTTCAATTATTTCTATATAAATCACATGTATTACAGTATTTTCTTATATTGAGTAAAGTTTTCCCATCAAAATGGCTGGCTTCAGACGTGTTGCATTAGAATATCAGTGTATCAGAGGATGACTTTGTAGGATAACTCCTTCTATCTTTGGGAGGCAGTACCAAAAAAATTACTGGTGGTGGAAATCTAATAAGCTTTCTGTCTGGGTATGCTGGGTCACATTTCAGTGTCCTTTTATGATAACCATCCCATAGAGAAGACTGTAGCCCAATAATCCTTCTCTGGAGTCCTGGGAAGGAGGACAAAGTTTTCGAGGTAGGATATAAGACCAGAGATTTGAAAGTGGTGCATAATGTAGAAGTCCTGAAAAGGGGTGAGATTAGAAGCATAAAGCTGGCAGTGGATGAAAGTTCAGGTCTCTGGGAGAGAGAGGGAAAAGGAAGGATTGTCGCTGAAGGGAGTACATACACCTCAGTGCTTGTCTTGTATCTTACATCAACCAGCTTGTTTCACACTCAGTCCTTTTATCCCCCCAGGCCTGTAGGAAAACATGTGCACTCATTCCAGAGACTAAAAAAGGCAAAAAGGAGAAAAGGGAAAAAAAAACCCAACACACAGTTTGTCATTGCTTTCTGATGTCATGCCTTCTCCTAAATAGTTTGTTGAATGCTGAAGGTCTTCCTCATGCTCTCTCTGGCTAGGATACTGAGGCTGTTGCCCAGCAGCCTGAGAGATGGAAAGTTATTCCTCTTGGCAGTTTTTCTTCCCCCTCAAGAAACCCAGAGCACTTCAGAATACCTGGATGATGTCCAGAGCTCTCAGGCTTGGGTTTGCTGCTGCTCGGTTTTAAAAGCTGTATTATCATCTCCCAAAGAGGCCTGGGTTGCCTCCCTTCTGGCCTCAGTTTCCTTGTTTGTAAAATGAGGCCGATGATCTCTGTGGTCACTGCTCAATGTAAATTTTAGCATCTTAAGTCTTTTTGGTCCTCATTCTCCTAAGTTGCTATCACCGGAACCCTCCTTCCATTTCTATGTTTAGAACTCCTCTTTTCCTTACAGGCTTCCAAGCCAGGTTAACCTTTGTCTCACAGTAGATCCAAGTGCCAACTCTTTCCCTTCACTTTCCAAAATGGCAGCTCTTCCTTTCTCTCTACTCTTTGGAAAGGACCCTCTGCTTTCCATTCCCTTTCGACTTCAATTTCTGGCCTTCCTGAGAAGTTGCTTGGTTTAGTGGAGAGAATAAGGAACTGAGTATGTAATTGCTTCCTTAGGAATAAGGAAGATGTGGGTTTAAATCCTGTCAGACATTTAATGACCCTGAGCAAATTATTTAAACCTTCTGTACCTTAACTTCTTCATCTGTAAAAAGAAACAGTTGATTTTGATGACCTCTGAGGTCCCTTCCATCTCTCATACTCCACTTGATCTAGCATACCCTACTCACCAGGTTCCCCTGAAGGAATTCTACAGAGACTCTCCAAAGTCCACCCCTCTCCCTCCAAAAACCCTTTTCCTTAAGGTGCCAGATACCCAGTTTCTTTTCAGGACCAATGTAGAAAGTCAAAAGTCTGCAACAGCCAAAGTATTAAGATTTTCCATAGTTATTGGCAAGATCCAGACCAAGAGAGACTCAACAGAGAGGAAATCTGTGTTTGCCTGTCATGCATTCCAGTCCCTGAGGATTCTGCCAGAACTGGCCTTCCTCTCAGTTCCCTCACCTTAGCTTTGGCCAAAGCGAATTCTACCCTCCTCAGTCCCAGAGGATCCTGGAATAATGCATTTCCCACCCTTAGGAACAGCCTGGGCTCCTTGCTGGGCTATTGCAGAACTGGGAGAGGAGGGCAGAGAGCAGGAAGGAGATGAATGAAGGGATCAGTAGGGGCCTTGGCTTGGGATCCCCACCCCTCCCCCTTGAGCCAACTTTTCAATGGTCATTCCCTTCTCTACACCATCAGTCTGGTGACTGCTCAATACCACATATTACAGGGAGCCTTTGAAAATATTACTGATCCAATGGGAGAGGACTAAAGGGGGCAACAGAAGGATTCTTTGGGGAATATGGGCAGGAAGAGGAGCATTGCTAGGCCTGTTAGGGAAACTAGGGTATACTATAGAGTAAAGGTAAGATTTTCTGCATCTTGAATGCCTTTCTTCAATTAAAAAAACATAGAAACATATACACAGACCACAACTCCCCTTCCTTCCCCTTTCTTCTTTCCCCCCATGCACAATATTTAAGGCAAGTCTGAAGGAATTTGTTTTGAAAGCTGTTGCCTGCCCTTGGGTCAAAGCCAGGGGAAGGGGAGGTAGCAGCACTCAAGGGACCCCTCTGCATACCCACACCCTCCTTCTGCCATGCTTTTTCTTTGGGTATCCCTAGCTCTGAGTATCCAAGCCGGCAAGAGGTTCAAGTACTTTCTTTGTAGTTCTTTGTAACTCCTGCCAATGTCATTTTAATTATTTTTACAAAAGAAAATAAAGTCAGTTAACCTGGAGAAGAGTGGTGTGTACTTAAAATCTCTTTAAGGGCTAAAGAAGGAAGAAAAAATGCCTCCTACATGGATTAAAAAAAAAATAAACATCACAATAAATAACCAGGGTCCCAACCTAGGGCTATAAATAACACGTAATGTTTCCACTCAAGATTGACATAAGAGACTGGTTTGGAAGGAGCCCCCTGACTATTCCTGGCCTTTCTGGCAGGTCCCAGGGCATTACCTAAGCCTCATTGTTCTGAGCTGGGGTACTTGGGTATTGAGCTCAGAGTTTGTTTTTTTGAGTCAGATCCTTCCCATGTCCAGTTGCTCCCTGCCCCCACCCAGGCAAACATTCTTTACTGCCTTTCCCGTAGAAGGTCTACACCTGATGGAGAAGCTGATCTCTTACTGGTTTCCTTCCTGCTGAACTCACCCAGCCCAGCCTTCACCAGTCCCAGAACAGCAGAACTGGGGACCTGCAGTCATACACACCTCGTGAGTGCCACACACACACACACACACACACACACACACACACACACACTCATCTACACACACAGAGGGGCTGAACAGATGTTCTCCCTCTGTTTGGATAGTCTGTTTTAAAAACAGTTCATATTCACCACCTGTTTGGGTAATTGGCCAAGTCTCTCGTGATGACTTTTTTTGGTCACTTTTTACCCAGACAAGCACTGTTCAGTGGAAAATTCACATGATAATCCTTGAGAAGCATATTGGTGCTCTTACCATTGTTCTTATCAAGAAAGACCCTGTTGACTAGTGGAAAGAAAGCCACTCAGGAAGATCTGGGCAAAAATTCTGCTTCTAACACACACTGGTCTGTTTGACTTTGAGTGAGAAACTCAACCCAGCCCTAGGGAACTCTTTAAAACTCTTCAGTTGATGAAGAAGGTGCTGATTCGAATTGGTGGAATGTCTTCCCTCATCTAGGAGTTCCCTAACCCAATGAACTCAACAAGTCCAGCACCAATTCCAGCCCCTAACTCTCTTCACCAAAAGTTTGGAGTTCAACTTTTTTTTTAAGCTACAAAAATGAACGAAACCTCTTCACTTATCATCTTGGTCCACTTGGATGCACCCACAAGTTTGAATGGAGGAGTTTTTCAGAAACTGGGAGGTCACTAAGTGCATCTTCCTCACTTTCCAGGTAAGAAGATTAAGGGACTTACAGGGTCACACGGCTAGCAAATACTAGCAGGATTTAAACCCACGTCCTCCTGCCTCCAAGTCTAGCACTATACTGACATCTCCAGGCTGCCTCAGCTCCCAGTTGCTGCTAAATAGACCATTCAGAGATAAGGAAACCAGGAGGAGTTTCTGATTTGGAGTCCCCTCCAAATCAGAAACTCCTCCTGGTTTCCTTATCTCTGAATGGTCTATTATCCTGCTTGGAAATATCTGCCTTATCTTTGTCTTCTCATTCTCTTTGATGTCTACTTC
The DNA here is from genome assembly GCA_011680675.1 of Gymnobelideus leadbeateri. Classification (NCBI taxonomy): domain Eukaryota; kingdom Metazoa; phylum Chordata; class Mammalia; order Diprotodontia; family Petauridae; genus Gymnobelideus; species Gymnobelideus leadbeateri. The sequence goes on from WOXC01009475.1 coordinate 84,112, forward strand.
CAATCAGCTGTCACCAAATCCTCTTCAATTCTTCCTTCACACCAAAACTGAAGTCCATCTTCTCCATCTGCTACCACCCTAGTTCAAACCCCATCACCACTGTGATAGCCTTCTAATTGTTCTCCTTGCTTCCAGATTCTCTCCCATCAATCCTTCCTGTCCATTTGCTGCCAAAGTCATCTTCCTAAAGCAATGCTCTGATTGAATCATTTGCCTATTTAAAAACCATCAACACTTTTCCATTGCCTGGAATGATTTTTAATCAAACTCTTAAGCTTGACTGAAGGCACCATCATAATCTGGTCCCAACTTACCTTCCCACCCTTAGCCCTCACTGTTCCTTCATATGAATTTTGCCTTCTAACCAACCTAGGATACTTACTATTTCCTGAAAATGCCTTACATTTTCCCTTTTCTTGTGCCATTCTTTTCAAATGAAAATGTACTCTTCCTTCATCTTTGCTAGGCCATGCTTTAAGGCCCTGATGATTTCATCATCAATGAAGCCCCTTCATCCAATTCTTCTGGTCAAAGGAAATCTCTCCCTCATCTGAATTCCTCCAGAACTTCCTATAGAATATTAATTCTAGATCTTTTGGCATGTAACCTATATTTCTTTGCATTATAATTAACTGTTGGAGTATAAGCTCCTTGAGGGTTTATCTTTGGAGTGCCCCCAAAGCACCTATTACAGTAACTACAGAACAGTAGTAGGCTCCCCTAATACTTGATGAATGAGATGAAGAACTTAGCTTGGATTTTTTGGGCCCTCCTATTCTGATTTTCCCCATGGTCTTAAGCACAATCCCTCATTCAGTTGGCTACTCATGAACATTCATTAGATGAAATAAAAAGTGCCTCTGAACTAATTAAGTGAAAGATTGAACTAGAGCTTTGATAATTTAGGAATATGCCATGTTTCCCTTAGTTACTAAGACAATTTAGCCTCAGTTACTGACATAAAGGTGATTGAGTGGACAAAGCCCACAAAAGGTTTTATTGGAGATTTATAATCTGATATCTACAGTGTATTTGGTCAAGTGTCAAGTTTTGAGTATGAATGGTATGTGATGCCCTCTGATACAAGGTAATAGTAAAAGTATCAGCAGAAGAATGAACAAAATTACTTCTAATTTTCCAGATAATTATAGGAAATCCTTCTACCCTGTCAACAGAGGGTCACTGTAAGACCACCAGGAGATGCCTGGCAGGCAGGCAATCAATTCGTCAAAAGTGTCTGGAGAGCACAGCTTGTCATGACCTACAAGATCGTCAGGCAACAGAAACCACAGAATCATCTGCTGTGTGAGACCTCAAGACCATATAAGCAAGTCCTCTGCCTGCAAACAGGCAAATACCCAAACCATTGGAAGAATCTTCAGTGGCTCTATGTCTCTCCAGGATAAAATACAAAGTGCTCAGCCTGGCATTTAAAGTCATTTACAATCTACTTCCAGCCTATCCTAATTTCATTTGTCACAGTGAGTTCAAATTCAGGCTCAATTACTAACTTTGTGACCCTGGGCAAGTCACTTAACTTTTCTGCCTCAGTTTCCTCAACTTTAAAATGGAGAATGATAATAGCACCAGGGTGTAAGGATGGGATTGTATAGATACTGTAAGGATCAAATGAGTTACTATTTGTAAAGCACTTTGCAAACCTTAAAGCATTGTATAGATAATAGCTATGATAATTATTAATTTATTCCTCCCCTTCACACACTAACTATTCTAAGAAAAAAACCACAGTTGCTGTTTTCCATGTGCAACATATCATGACCTGCCTCCTTGGCTTAGTACAGGTGATTCCTCTTGTCTCCTTTACCCTCTGCTTCTTATACCACTTCAAGGCTAAGCTGAGATGCCACTTCTGGGACAAGCCCCTTTCTAACACCCCCAGTTGACTGTGCACTCTCCTTGAAATTATCTTGTATCTGCTCCATATTTATCTGTATGGATTATGTCCTTCCTCAACCTCCCTCCCACCTCAGCCAACTGTTCTTGAAGACACTATTTCATTGTGGCTTTGTAATCCCAGAGCCTAGGCACCAAGTACATAGTAAGGAGAAGTGAATAAGCATTAATTAATTAATTAATTATTCCTACGCTGTTCCAGGCAATGTGCTAAGCAACATTTAGGAATATCTCATTGTATCCTCACAACTCTAGAAGGAAGGTGTTATTATTATTATTATTATTTAAGTTTATTAGTATTTTATTTTTCCTGGGTTACATGTCAAGAAAATTTTTAGCATTCATTTTTATAAAGGTGCTATTATTATTCCCATTGTACAGTTGAGGAAACTGAGTCAAACAAAAGTTAAGTGACTTACCCAGGGTCATACAGTAAATAATAAATATTTGCAGGATCAAGTGAGCTAATAATTGTAAGACAATGTAGTTCCTGACATATAGTAAGTGCTATATAAATGTTATCTGTCATCATCATCATCATCATTATTATTAATTGAATTGAAATCAATGGTTGGATAACTTGTTTTTAAAGTCCTTAGGGGGCAGAGAAGGAAGCACAGGCAAAGGTAGTCCTGCCAGACAAATAACACAAGTTCTGGAGCCAAGCTAAGGGCTTGCAAAGGTATTGGGACCCTCCAGTGCCATTCAGAGTACCACAGAGCTGTAGATCCAAGAACTGAGAGAAGAAACTGGATAAATGGAGACCAATCAGTCAATTAACAAGCATTAAAAGTACTTACTTTGGGACAGGCACTGTGCTAGGTGCTGGAGACATGATTACAAAAGGAGTTTATATTCTAGTGCATGATACAGCATGTTCACAGATAAGTAAATGCAGAATTATCTAAAAAACAAGTATGGAAGGGGGAGGATCTAACAATTTGGGAATCAGAAAAAGCATCTTGAAGGAAGTGGTACTTGACTTGATATTTGATTATTTTTTAAAAATATATTTTATTTATTTTGTTATATATTCCCCAATTTCATTTTAATAAATTTTTAACATTCATTTTTCAAAATTTTGAGTTCCTAATTCTCCCTGTCCTTCCTGCTCCTCCCCCACTCTTTAAGAAGGCAAGCAATATGATACTGTTTATACATGTGAAGCCATATAAAATATTTTTCCATATTAGCCATCTTATAAAAGAAAACACATGCACATATACACAGGAAAATCAAGAAAAATAAAGAAATTGAAAAAAATTATGCTAAAATCTGCATTCGGAGTTCATTGGTTTTCTCTCTGGAGGTGGATGGTATTTTTCATCATGGGTCCTTTGGAAATTGTCATGGACGGTTGTATCGATTAGAGTAGCTAAATCCTTTACAGCTGATCATCCTTACAATATTACTGTTACTGTGCATAACTTTCTTCTGGTTCTGCTCACTTTACTTTGCATCAGTTCATGTAAGTCTTCTCAAGTTTTTCCGAAACCATCCTCTTCATCATTTCTTATGGCACAATAATATTCCATCACAATCCTATACCACAACTTGTTCAGCCAGTCCCCAATGGATGGGCATCCTCTTGATTTCCAATTCTTTGCCACCACAAAAAGATATTTTTATACATATGAGTCCTTTCCCCTTTTCTTTGATATCTTTGGGATACAGACCTACTATTGGTATTGCTGGGTCAAAGAATATGCACAATTTTATAGCTCTTTAGTACCAAAGTACTCTCCAGAGTAGTTGGACTAGCTTACAACTCCATTAACAATGCATTAATGTCCCTACTTTTCCACATCTCCAACATTTGTCACTTTCCTTTTCTGTCCTGTTAGTCAATCTGATAGGTATATGAGGTGGCATTTGAGTTGATCTTTGAAGGGAGATAGGGGTTTCCAGAAGTCACAGGGAGGAGATAGAGTATGGGGAAGCAGCCTATACAACAGCATGGAAGCTTTTGGGGAACAATATGTAGAGCAGCCTGTCTAGAGCTTAGAGTGCTTGAGGAAAAGTAATATGTAATCAGCCTAGAAAATTAGACTGGAATTAAAATGTAAAGGGCATTAAATGCCAAACAGAGAAGTCTGTACATTATCCCTGGGATCTGTGTTTTGGAATGCCATATTGGCAGCTGAATGGGGTTTGGGAAGAACACAGGGCTAGAGAGACCCATTAGAGACTTTGGCAAAGGAAAGGCAATGGATGATGAGTTCAGAATTAGTTCAAGACTCCCAATGGAAGCAGTCAAGTGGATAGATGTTGATACTATTCTTCTGCAAAGTCTTCAACTTCACTGATAACACTTGGGACTTGATCTCTTGGTGCCATTTTCAAGTTCCATGGGGCTGACTGTAAGAATTAGAGAAACAATTTTGTTTTTCTTGCCCAATCCTCCACATTTTGCAGCAAATGCTCTTTGAATGGTTAGTTATAAACATTACCTCTACACTACTAAAAGGTGAGTGTAAAACCCAGTACACAACTCATATATATTTTGGTAGGATCTATTGAAGGATGTGAGTCATTATAAATGACTTACAGTCGGCCAGGTCTCAGAGAGATAGCAATGCAGGGAGTATGAAAGTGTCCAACAACCCTTTGAGTACTTCCAAATGAAGAGCACCTTCTTCTGGGCTGGCAGAGTTTCTCCTGATCCTCTACTAGACTTCTCCATGCTGGTGCCAATACATGTATTTGTACTAGTATTCACGTAAGGGTTGTGGGATGTTTTTAGCAGCAATGCAATTTGAGACCAGATTTTCTGGCTTAAATAACAAGAAAATTCTACTTCAAACATTATTCCTTATCAGAATGACACCCTTCCCCTCTCACAGCTTTTTAGAGCTTATTGAAAATTTGAGTGACAACTGGCAAGGTATCTCTTGTCTGAATTTGTGGCCGGTGTTTTCTGAGTGCTCATTGGCCATGGTATACAAATCTAGCGCATGAATGGTCTTTTCCACATTCGTGATTAGTCTTTGAGGCAACTTACCCTTTGCACATATTCAGTACCCTCAGCAGCCATAAATGTGAAGGTCTCTTGTCTGGGGAGAAAACCTGTGATGGGACAGTTCTTTTAACTGATTTAGAGATGATCTACAACCTGTCTACTTTCAGCAACAGTTAAAGTCACCAGTACCGGGAGATGGTATTTTTCTCAGAATGGGCAGTTTGAATACTAATAAACATCCTGGGCATGACCTTGACATAAGGAGGAGGGGAGTGGAGAGAGAGAGGAGAGCTTTTTGCAATAGTTACAAAAAAGGGGAAAAATCCCACCTGTTATATTTTAGCATGTAGATTTATGAGGCTACAAGTAACTATACATCAAAAAAAAATTCTTGGTTTTTAGCACAGAGACAAAAAGGATTACAATAAACCACACTCGATAGAAAAGTTTCTTCTACTTAGGAAAGAATCTTCCCAAGATTTTCCAAGATTGTGCTTTGTTTTAATATATAATAAGCAGTAGTAATCCCAACAACAATAATATAAACATGATTCATCACTAAATTCCCTTATATAGGTAGAGATTTGTATATCAGTGGTGCCTCAAACTGTGGGGCAAGTTATAGCAATCAGTTAAGACACTGAAAAATAGGCCATGGGGGATATAAGAGTTTTTTGTTCATTTGTTTCCAAGGGGAGGGCCACATGCTGGGGCTGACTTTCTGGGGAGATGGAGGAAAGAACTGAAATTCATTTGAAGGTAGAATATAGCTACTGCTTCACTAACGGGAATAGGAAACTAGTCCTTTCTTGATTTTACACAGCACTTGAATTTTAATAAAGTCTGTTCTTGGTTTCATGCCTTGTTATCTTGATGCTTGCAGAGACAAAACAAAACAAATGCTCACTAGGAAAGAGCTAGAAATTGGTCAAATTCAGATGTTTACTGGGATTCCCTGGGTGGGGCATGAGTCAAAGAGTATTATGACAGAAAATATTTCAAAATTGAACCCAATCTTTGTGAACCCAGAGCTTTGGTAATGGCCCATTGGATACATTTTTGGGATTCAACAACTTCCTTCCCATATTTAATTACTTTTTCTGACAACAAGGGTTTTCCTAAATCTAACCTAGACCTGTGTCCTGTTTAGTTTTCTGTGGGAAGAGAGAACAGCTGTTCAGTCTTCTCATAAGTGCTTATATGTTTGTGAAAAGTTAAGTAAGCCATAAGCCTTCTCTACTGCAGGCTAAACAAACTCAATGCTATCCTTTCTTGGTTGACCCTATTTCCCAGAAAGGTAGTATTTTAAAAAATTCCTTCAATCATTGTACCTGTCACTTATATAGTACATTACTGTTTTCCAAGTAAAAGCGTTATTTCATTTGCTCCTATGAGAGAGGCTGGGCAGGTGCTACAATCCCATTTTACAGAAAAGTAAGGCCATAAAATTAGGGGTAATTTAGCTCTGTTTTACCAATGAAGAAAATGCAGTCAGGTGACATTAAGTCACTCCCCCAAAGTCACCAAGAGAGCAGCAGAGTCAGAATCTGAAGTCAAGTTTTTTATTCATTAGATCATACTGCCTCTCAAGTAATCTGAGGTTAAGGGAAGTTAAAGGCCTTGTCTAAAGGTGTATGACAGCTAGGTGATATATGAAGGGGAAAGGAAGAGACAGGAATGAACAGTTATTAAATGCTTACTAGGGGCCAGGAACTTTGCAAGGATGATCTCATTTGATTCTCACAACAATCCTGCCAGGAAGGTCCTCTTATTATCCCTATTTTACAATTGAGGAAACAGAGTTAAACAGAGGTTGGGTGACTTGTCTATGATCCCATCACAGATTTGAACTCAGATCCTCTTGACTCCAGGGTCGGTGTTCTATTCACTGTGCCACCTAGCCACCCAGGAAGACCTGATTTTGAATTTAACTTTGGATACTTACTAGCAGTCTGACCCTGGACAAATAACCTTTCTCAGCCTCAGTTTTTTCAGCTTTAAAATGGGGGTAATAATAGCACTTACCACCCTTGGTTGTTCCAGGGATCAGATGTGAGAGACAGAGACAGAGTTGGGGGGGGCGGAGTAGGGAGAGAGAGATCTCACTTTGCAGACTTTAAAGCCCTCTATAAATATTATTGTAACCAGAGCCCAGATCTCCTCACTGGGCAGTTCAGTCCTCTTTTTTTTTTTTTTAAGCAATTGGGGTTAAGTCAACCTTGCTCAAGGTTACACGGCTAGTCATTATTTATGCGTGGGTGCTCATTTTCTGAGGCCGGATTTGATCTCGGGTCATCCCAACTCCGAGGCCGGCGCTCTTACTCACTGCGCCACCTAGCTGCCCCTTTTAGGGCAATTGGGGTTAAGTAACTTGCCCAAGGTCACACGGCTAGGTTTTTGTTTGTGTGTGTTAAGTGTCTGAGGCCGGATCCGAACTCAGGTCCTTCTGACTCCGGGGCCAGCGCTCTACTCACTGCTCCACCTAGCCGCCCCAGTTCAGTCCTCTTTCTACCTAATTACTCTTTTTAATATTTTTCATTACTTTGCACTGGACCGCCTTCCATTTTTGTATATTCCTCTTACAACCCGGAGACCAAACTTTGGGCTTGTTATTCTAAGGGTCTCACCAAAGCCAAATACGACAGAAGGATTGCTTCCTGACTCCTTCATGCCTGTACCCCACATGGAGTTGTTTTACTGTTAAATCCAGGTTATTTCATTCTTTAAACAGTATTAAAACCTTTCTGCCTGACCCTATCCTCTATTCCCTTTGCTCTGTGCCCACCAAACACATAGTTATCTCGGGCTGGCGGGGGCGGCGGGGGGGGACAGATTAGAAATAAGCACTAGATCTGAGATACTCTAATACTCCTTCTGGTGTAGGGGAGTGAGTTTGTTGAAATCCAAATGAATTTCAAAGTAAAAAGTTCTCAAGGGGGATGGAAGAGGAAAAGAGGCAGGCACATCATCTGTTCACTCATTCTATGACTTCTCCCTCTGTCTAAGTGTACGGTATTCTTTATTATTGGTTCACAGAATGGTCCTCTTCTTGCTGTCTGGATCTGAGTTAGGAGGTGGCTGGGTTGGTAGGGTAGACAGAGCACTGGGTCTGGAGTTAGAAAGAGCTGAGTTCAAATTCCCCCTAAGATACTTACTAGCTGTGTGAGCCTAGGCAAGTCACTTAACCTGTTTGCTTCAGTTTCCTCATCTGTAAAAACTACCTCTCAGGGTTATTGTGAGGATCAAATGAAACCATAATTATGAAGCTCTTGGCACAGTGACTGACATAGAGTGAGTGTTATATGTTAGCTATTAATCTTATTATTACCGTGACACCAACTCTCTGTGTGACCTTGAGCTCTGTCACCTTACAGCATCAATGATCTTTGTGGTTCTTTTTGGCTCTAACTTTCCATGATTCTGTGACTTATCATGAGTCCAGCCAGAACTCCTAACTCAGCAATTGATAGTGTTGGAATAAGGAGGGTAAGGGCAGCGGTCATATGCTGTACACATCTACTCTGGGAAGAAAGTGTATCATGTAATGTTTCAGGAAGGGTTTTTGGCATGGGAGGCAGGGAACTGAGGACTGGCATATTGACTTTTTTTTAAAATCTGAAGTATATATCCTGTCCAGAGCCCTCTGTCCACACAGGGAGATTTTTCTAAAAATCTGACATGCTTTCTGCCCATTGTGTCCAAATTGTTGGCTACCCCTTGGGGTGACCCTTAGCAGGAAGCAGCTGGCCTTAGTTGTAGACAATTGATCTTTGCCAGATGAAGGCTCTGGGGATGTTTCACTAGTCCCTTTGTTTCCTGTCCTGGGGAAACTCTGGTCCCCCAAAGAAACCGTCACTGACCCCTTCCATCCTCTTTCCACCAAACTGCTGCTCAGGAGTCCTGACAAGAAATTTCTGTGCTTGATGCAGTTATATGAATGGAATTCACTCCCCGCAGAGAACTGACAGGACCTAAGTCTTTCAGTCTTCAAGGATGGATCCAAAAGCCATCTGTTTTCCCAGAGTATCTACCCAAGTGACTGCTAGGGGATCCCCTGAGGAAATTGGGGAGCAAAGTGATTCTAACTTCTATTATTTTCTCTTATTCCGAATGCACTCCAGGTGAGAGCCTTTACTGTAGTTTCAAAATCTGCATTGGTTTTTATTATTTGAATAACCTCTCTGGTCTGCATCAAGTATGTGTCTTACTCAGGATGCTTTCTGCAAAAGGTTTCCTTGCAGATTTTAAAGACCTGGGGACTTGGAGGCAATCTTTCTGAGTAATGTCAATGATCCAGACCCCTGGCTCTGTGCATAGGAATTCATGGGGCTTCTGCTCTTCTTCCTTTCAGCCGTCCCTCCCAACAATAATACCAAAATCCCTGGGCCAAACAATTCAGCACCACTTATTCACAGATTAATCTCTGAAGGGCACTGTGTTGGACACTGGATAAAGCAAAATCCTCAGGTACTGGAGATGTGACATAGTGGAAATAAGACTGGGAATCAGAACTGGGGTCATGAGACTGAGGCATTTCAAAGCTTGAAGGAAACCTAGGGATCATTTAGTCTAGTTCCTTCATTTTACAAATAAGGAAGCTGAGGTCCCAGGGTAGCTAGCCCAAACAGGCAGAGCTGGGATGTGCACCCTTCTTCTGACTCCAAATTCAACATGAATTTTTTAGACCTGTCTTTGCTGTTTACTGGATGCATGGTCTCCATTTCCCATATTACATGGTTGTTATAAGGGTCAAATGAAAGAATGGATGCAAAACACTTTGTAATTATGAGTCAACTATTTATTGAGAGTTGTGGGTGTGATGGGCCTTGATATTCATGAACTTGCAAGGGATATTTGGAAATGTAAAACCTTTTATAGGGTGGGTCTGGAACAAAACTGTAAAGAAAGGTTTCTTTGGTGACCCTTCCCTAGGGCTCTTAGTCCCTCCCTTTTGGAATCTCCTTGTTTTCTTCTCAATATGCTCAATGACCTCAGGCTGCCCAGGTTAACCAAGGTTTCACCTCTTCTGGTTCTGTTCTCCACCATCTCCCACTCCTCAGCCATAGCCTATAATATGACTTTTCCCCCAGTTCATTCCAGTTCTGCAGGGCACAGGGCTCTGTGGGAGCTATGAAGGATACTGAGGACTGGGACATTATTTTCCCCTATACAAGCACATGCTGGTCTCTTAAAAGCAAACAGTCCTCTCCATTTCATTTGAACATTTGAACATGGCTGAAGTGGTCACCTAACCCTCAAGTACCATTTTGGAGTGGGTAACTGTCCTAATTCAGAGAGCATTTTTGTGTCTGTCTAATTTGGTTTATGTGGGTTCCCACATGAAGAGTGTTGGAGAGAATCCCAAACTGGGATTCAGAAGACCTAGATTCAAATCCCCAATTTGGCAGTTATTAGATATATGACCATGGACAAGTTTCTTCACTTCCCTGAACTCAGTTTCCCCATTAGTTACTGTGAGAAAAGTGTTTTGTACCTTTTAAAGTTCTATATAGATGGAAGCTGTTATTATTTATTAAGGAGAGGAGAATTTGAGGACTTGCCAAGAGACCTGGGGCTGGATATATTTTACTCAAGAGCAGATATTGAAAAGATGCCTGGGAGATACCCTTAAAGACAGAATCGCTATTGATACAGGACCCCGGGGAGCCCAGAGCAAATGGGGTGCAGAAAGTACCAGCTTTTGTTGGGAGGCAATGAAAACTCATCCAAATCTGACACTGGGTGAGAGTGTTCTTTGCATTTACAAATCAAACTCTTTCTTTGGTCTGAGAGCTATGGAATATTCTTTTCCTCCTAGGCTGAGCCTCCACATTCCTGTTTTTCTAGAGACAGTCTTATAAATCTGACTAATAACTCCTATTTCATTTCTCCAAACTCCATTAGAGGGAAATTATAATGAAGCCCAGATACTCTCCAGGTTATTCATGAGAAGGATCTTTAGCTTCCCTAAAACACCTCTGAGCTGGTTGGATGAATCTCTTGGTACATGACCCGCCCCCCCAACCCCCACCCCGAGCCCTCAACCTCCCCCACCCCCACCCCCAGTCCTCCTGCAGCCTGCAGAGGCTTCTTGGCACGTGGCTCTGTACATTACCCAATACTGCCACAGAGCATGAATTATCTTTACAGGAAGAGGCAGAAATTAATATGTCAAATGAAAAGGACCCACTGGCAGGGCTTGACGAAAACCCAGGGACCCTTTGCTCCTTGTCAAGGTTCTCCAGAGTCACAAACACACAACTCATGGCATAAAAAACTTAGGTCCCATTTTCAGCAAGGTGCCGAGGGTGGAATCATGGGGGAATTTATAGACTTTGCTTCCCTGCTTGGCTCTGTGTGCTCAGCCATCACAAGGGACCCCAACACTACATGTGTGCTACAGATTACTTTAATAGGACATTTGCAGACTTGGAAATGGGCACTTGCCCTCTCCATTCATTAGTGTATAAAAAGAATGCTGATTTCATTCATTTTGCTACCTCCCAGGCAGGGAAAGCTGGAGTCAAATTTGTTCAGCTCAGTGTATGAGAATAGAGGAAGCCAATTTAAAATAATGGCTTATTTTTATATAGCACTTCATGGCATATGGGATGCATTTTTTTTTATAGCAACATTGTGAGGGGTATATTCCCATTTTATGGATAAGGAAACTAAGACAAAGAAACTTGAACATGGTCACATAACAGCTAGTAGTCCAGTGGACCAAATGCTGGGTCAGTTCAAATCCAGCCTCAGACACTTACTAGTTGTGTGACCCTAGGCATGTCACTTAAAAAACAAACCCTTCTGTTAGTCTCATTTTCCCCAATGGTAAATGAGAATAATAACTGTACCTACATTGCAGGGTTGCTGTAAAATTATAAATTTGCAAAAAACACTTAGCACAGTGCCTGGTATATAGTAGGCATCATATAAATGCATATTCCCTTTTCTTTCCCTTAGTAAGAGCCTGGTCTAGAGCTCAGATCTCCTGGATCTTTCTACCACACATTCTCCCTTTGATGTATATACATTCGTTTTATGTAGAGATCTCTTTCTCTCCAAAGCATTCTGTGTCTCCCTCCCACTTTCTTTCCTTCTCTCTTTCCATTTCTATGCACATATTAGATGCAGCTGGAAGGAATCTCAGCGGTCATCTAGTCAAAGGCCTCTGCAATGGAAACAAGGGCCTTTGTATTACCTCCCTCACAAGGCAGTTAGAAGCAAATGCTTTGCAAAATTTTCAAGAGCTATTTTTTGTACATGGGGACATATTCCAGTACGGAAACACTCTCCACTGGTGAAGATCTTCAATTCCTCGAAAACTTAATGGTCTTAGAGTTAATTGAATCAATGAGAGGTTAATTGATTTGCTCAATGTTCATCTCAGTTAGCATAAAGTATTCGAACCCAGCCCTTCCAGATTTTAAAGCTGGCTTTCTAGACATACTACACCAAGTTTCCTGACAAAGTATTGTAGGTTATGATATACTGGTATACCTAACCCACAGAGGCACAGGAATTGAACTCTAGCAGAGACCAGATCAAAGATCTCCTAGGTGTTGCAAATGGACAAATTGATTATATCTCTGTCTTTAGAAATGAGCAGAATCTTGAAGAGTCCCAGAAACATTTTCTCTTCTGAGTCACAGCAAGAGGAATCAGGGAGAAAATAACCCACTTTCCCCTTCATTTATACATTTGGTTGTTGCTTTTTTGGGCAGAAAAGAAAACTTAGGATCAGAGTAGGGAAGGCAAGGAATTAATTACACATCCCCCAGGGGTTCTAAAAATCACTTGGGTCTTGCTAAGGTTGCAGGTTCACCATTTTTCCCAATTTCCCTCTGGGATGGTCTGACTCTAACTGATCTCTGGATTCAGTGCTGGAGATGAGCCCAGATTTATTTCTTTTCTTCTGTAGCAATGACCTATCCTTCCCTCCTCTCTCTTTCTCTTGGGGAGTAGATGGGGGTGGTAGAAGTGATGATTGTGGCTGGGAGGAATTTGTCTTTTGGTTGAGGAGGGGCATGAATGACTCACTTTATAGTCCTGGGCATATATTACATACAATATATGCAAGACTGAGAACTTTAGGAACAACAAAAAGAGGGCCTGGTATATTCCTCACTGGAATTCAGGGCCTTTTTTTTAAGATTCCAGGGCTCCTGCCTAAATTGCCTCCTCTTCAGAGACCTTTGGGGCAGAGAAACATGCTTGAAATGGTCTGTTCTAAGTGGCTGGCTGTTTCCTGCAGACATCACAAGCCTCCTATGCATGCTAATCTTACTGTACTTCCTCAGGATCTGAGCAGAAAGCAATTTAGAAACTGAGAGGGGATAGCTTGGGGTGAAGGTAGAGGTGGGGAAGGACAGCTTTTTTTGCTGATTTCCCAAACTGTTTCAGAACATCATAGAGGTGCTGCCCATTCTGGAGGGATGAGATCTGAGGATAACAACCTGATTATAATCCTAGGTCTCATATGCTTATAAGATTTCTTATTTGACAGAATTCTTAGAAATCATGTGATCCAATCTCTTACCTAATGCAAAAATCGCCTCTATAACATCTCTGACCTCTGCTTGAATACTTCCAGTGTTGGGGAACTTGCTACCTCAGAAGTCAGAAGTCCCAGAAGCCAGTCTACTTTATTATTGAACAGCACTGGTTGTAAGAAAGTTTTTGTTTACATTATATTCAAACCATCTTTCTAGTACTGATTGGTCCTAGGATTACCCTCTGCAATGACATGGAATAATCATTGGTCAAGATTGTTTGGGGGCAAGGCTTTCTAACACTTTCAATGTTACATCATTTGTCAGCTTCTAAATATGCCACAGCAGGAAGTGAGAGTAAGTACTTGTGCAATGACAGAAAAAAAAAATTTGTGTGTGTGTGTGTGTGTGTGTGTGTGTGTGTTTTAGAAGTAAGACCACAAGGGGCAACTGAGGTGGAGCAGTGGAGAGAGCATTGACCCTGGAGTCAGGAGGACCTGAGTTCAAATCCAACCTCAGATATTTATTAGCTATGTGACCCTGGGCAAGTCACTTAACCCTGATTGCTTCCAGGGGGAAAAAAAGATTAGAAGATTCTTAATTATGAAAATAAAAAGCAAGAAGGAAGCAGCTTGGTTTAGTACAAATTGCACTGAACTAGAAGTAAGGGAATTTGGTTTCTAGTCTATCACCTATCAGTAATTCACCTTGGGAAATGACTTCCTTTTTTGTAGTTTTCAGTTACCTCATTTATAAAATGAGGTGGCATGGTGGGGGGTGGTAGAGGGGAATATAGGACTAGATCTCTCTGCTTCCTACTCTGAAATTTTATGGTGCTATTAAGAATATTTGTTCACAAAATCCAAGTTCATAATAGTCCCTCAGCTACCCCAGAGCTTGGGGTAATGTTGTATACCCTCTCTCTAAACTGTGTATTTAAATATAAACAGAGATGTCCTGTTATTACATATAGCTAGGGGTGTGCTGGACCCAGCTCCAATCTGTTCTCAGAGCTGATTGTTAAATTTTCAGTGAGAATATTTGTACCTTGTGATTCAGCAAATGCTGTAAATCAGAGCTTGATTTGCTGATTGTATAGACTTAAGTAGGGTCTGGAGAAAATGTTATTAATGCAGATTAAACTTAAAATTCTGCCCCTTTTCTGTGGAGAGTTGGTTGTCCAACATTTACCAGCACATTCCGTATATATGTATTCTATATGTTCACGTGTACATAGAGACATTACATCTGATTGTGCCATCACATAGTTCATATCTTTTCTAATGCTGGGTTTGGAGTTCAAATCCCAACTTTTCCAACTTAATATTTGGGAAAATCATGTAACCTCTCTATGTCTGAGTAGAAAGGTGATTCTCTAATTTAAACTTCTCAAGCACAGGTTGGACAACCCACTTGTTGGGTTTATTATAGATAGAATTTTTGCTTAGTTACAAGATGGCTAGATGATCCTCGAACTGTCTTCCAATCCTGAATTTTTGTATTCAGAAACTCAGACTGGAACTCCTCTTCCCCAGGAGGATTCTTCCTCAGACCCTGTTGATTATAGTTCAATTATAGTTCAAAGCTGCATAAAAATGGACATAATATTGAAGCTAAGTGGAAACCTCCCTTCAGTCCTGCTGGTACCAGTGGTTAAGGGGCATTGTGGTACAGTAGAAGGCATGCTGGGTTTAGTCAGAGAAGGACCTAGGTTTCATTCCCTTCTTTGTCACCTACTAGATATATGACGTGGGATAAGTTGCTTAACCCTTATGGATTTCTTCAACCTGTAAAAGGAAGGGGTTGAATTAGGTGGCTTCTGAGGTACTTTGCTCAAGCTTGCAGGCAGGTCGGTGACAGTGATGAGAACATCACTAGGAAATTTCCCTTTATAAACCAGGGATGTCTCCAGTGGCTCCTCTGCATTCCTGGAGCTTGACAAGGTCTACATAGGCCATCAAAGAAAGGCCAAATTGCAGTTTGGTTCTCATATAAACCAAACGTGGAAGGGTATGTCAGGCAAAGAGTGAAGAAAGCCCTTGTCCCCATCGATTATCCCACTTCCTGTATACTTGATAACTGTAGTCCATGGTTAAGTAGATATTCCAAGGTTTCCATCAGTTATAAACCCTTGGGAAAGTTGGGTCTCAGGGCTGACCAAGTTAGACAGTCTAGGTACTGAAGGCCTGTCACCCTAACAAGATGCTTCAAACAAAAAAATTCTAAATTTTCCCAATTGCTTAGAAAGTTCTTTCTTGGTTCTCTTGCTTAACTCTGGCCTAAAGGACTGTCTTGGAAAATATTTAGAATGTATTTTTCATCATTATTAGTAAAACAACCACAACAATACTAAAATTTTTTTAAATATAAAAAGGCCAAGGAAAATGCTTTGGTGAGGTACTAATCATACCAGGCACAGCCCAAGGAAATTGTGCTACACACACACACACACACACACACACACACACACACACACAAACACTTTTGATCTAAGTCTCTAGCCCTTAAGGCTCTCAGTTGCTGTCTTAGGTCTGTGAACAAACCATGAAGGGAAGAAAGAAAGAAAGCAGTCTTTCTGAGGGGAGGAAAAAAGAGAAGGAAAAAGAGCAATGGGACCAGCAAATACATACGATCACTGTTCAGTAAAAGCCTTGACAGATTTATAATAAAAAATACCAGGGGCTTTGGTCATACCAGGGCCAGTCATTTCTACCAATTGGGATAAAAAACTGTCATTCTCCATAAATCTTCCCAGCAGTAAGGTGTATGCATCAGCTCTGTCTCACCACATTAGAATATATTGCACCACGTGATATGATGGAAATGGATGTAAGCAAATGGGAAATGATGCATGGAACAGGCATTTACCCCCTGGAGGTAAAAGCTGGTTGAGAGAAAAGAATATTCCCAGACTTGAAGAGGATGGAAGCAGCAGGTATTTGGATAACCGAGGTCTGTTCTTTTCCCTGACCCCCACTTGCCCCTCACCCCAAGGAGAGCTCCCTTTCTCTCTAGTGGTCAGGTCTTAGGGATTGATTGAAATAACCATCTCTCCTCTCCCTCCCTTTTCCCCTCCTTCCCCACACTCATCGATAAGGGAAAATTCATAAACAAATAGGCAGGTTGCTACAGCCTAGAAAACTTCCTCCAGGGATCCTGAAGCAAAAAGTATCTGGACAGTAAGAAAGCTCAGGAAGGCCAGGCTGATATTTAAGGTGCCTCCAGAGATTCTAGGTCCTTTAGGGCTGCTTCCTTTGTAAGTGGGATTCCATATAACCCAAGATGCCACATGAAGGGTTTGGCCCAGCTTTCCAAAAGAACAGAGATGAGGTCTTGTAATATATGCACATTTGGTCACTTAAGGAAAGGAAAACACACACACACACACACACACACACACACACATCCTGTAAACTGAAAACAGAGAAATCCATTTAAAAAATACATGAGTCTACTTTTGCCTCCACCAGTCAATGAATTAAAGATGACAAAGAAAAAAATTTCTTGCGGCTTGCTCTGTGTGCGTGTGTGTGTGTGTGTGTGTGTGTGTGTGTGTGTGTGTGTGTTGGGGGTGGAACTGAGAGGGGAAAAGAAGGTTCAGGGCTGGTAACAGGCATCAAAAGTTTTCTTTTTCCCCGAGATGCTAGCATTGCTATAGCATATTAAGACCACGATAAAGGGGACATGAAAACAGCCTGATACCTAAGCACCCAGTAATATTGGACATAGCCTCCTGGGCAAGGAAATCGGGGAGACTTTTCCCATCCCATTATAAAACTGAAAACAAAGTTGGAGTCCCCCCCAGGAAGCCGCCAACTGTCTGCAAACAGGAAAAGGATGAATCTGAAAGAATGTTAGATCCATCAGGCTCCCCTTCCCGGGGCTGCAGTGGAACAGGACCAGCCGAAGGGATGGGGGGCAGAGAGCCAGCAGAACCTGGGAGATGAAATACGTCCTGGGAGGTACCAGGCGTCGCTCAGCATTTCTTGGGACCTGTTGTGTGGGCCATTATTTACAACCCCAATATTGTATTTGGTTCAGAGGAGCTCTCTGGAGGGGCCTGGGCCCTATTAGATTAGAGTCAGAGGTCTCTAATTGCAGAGAGTCCATCTCTGGGACACGTTCTCTAAACTAACGCCCACCATTTACTGCAGCCAGAATAGGAATATTGAGAGGCCTTCAAACTTAATACCATTAGCTTGACCACGCTCTACATAGCGCGCCTCCCCTCCCCTCCCCCAGCAGGAAGCCGTCCCCCCCGGAGGGGTGTAGGGGGGGGCTTTGAGGCTTTTCCCTCTGCCCTGAATGAAGCGGGCTGCGCTGTTTAAAGGAAAGCTCCGGGCTGCGGCTACAGCTGGCCCGGCCTCCCGCTGGCTCTGCTGGCCCAGCTCAGAGCAGCTGGTTAGATTCCTGCGGGTCACCCCTCTTGGCCCCGGTCCGCGTCTCCCTGGGCAGCAGCCCTCAGTGCAAGGGGGCCCGCCTCCACCAGGCCAGGACAAGGCTTCCCACATGGAGTCTGCCCTGGGAAAAGTCACTCTGGCTGCCCCCAGGGGCAAGGAGCTGGGCTCCCCGTGAATGCCCCGGCCAGTCACGTGGCCGCCAGGGCTCGGGGCCTCCAGCTCGAGTGAGGGCATTTGGAAGCAGTTTCTTTGTGTCCAGCGGAAGATACCAAAGTCTCCCCTTGGAGAGGGAGAGCCAAGCTGACGGGGCAAACCATTTTCCCCCGGAAAAACCTTCCTCCCACCCTGACCGCTCGCAGGCACAAAAGTTCTTTCTTCCCATCCGGCAAGTTGTGCGTGTTATAAGCGAGAGTGGCCGCCTCGCTGGCCAAGCCTGAGAAGGAGGCTGGATTCCACGAGCTCGGTTCCGGGCTCTTCCGAGTGGACTGATCGCTGTGGGAGCATCTGCCATTGTCTGACACGCAGGCCCGAGGCTGGGAGAGGCTGCCCCTTAGCAAATCCGGGGCCGTGGCGGCCCAGCCCGGCAGAATTATGCAGAGCACTCCGTCTATACACTAAATTGGCTCCCACCTGCTCCGAGACCTGGAGCTTAGGCTGCTGTCACTGGCTTATAAATAGCAGACGCCTAATCTAAGTGCTAAATTAAATTAGACTTAAAATATTCACATAGTCAACACCTGGTTTACTGCTAATGGCAACTAACAACTCCCACATTAGTAAATGTTCATTTGGGGTGGAGGGTCGTTTCTCCCCTCCCCGGCGCTGCAGTGGGGAGGTAGGGCTGAGAGGTGGATGGATCCCTGCTGATGGTCCCCCTCCCCTCCCCTAGCCTGCTCTGCCCATCACCTAAGCACAGGAGTGCCCGCCTCCTTTCTCCTCCCTCCCCTCCCTCCCTTCCCTCCCTCTTCCCTCCCCTCTCCCCTCCCCTCCTAGCTTATTTGCATGAGTCTCTTCCTCCCTGAGCCTGTAGCCCTGTCTCAGCCTCCCCACTAGAGCCTGCCCAGGGATGCTCCTCTATTTCCAGAAGTGATGTACTACACCGGGCCATCCTTTATGTGGTTTGTTGTCGCTGTTCAGCCTTTTTTCAGTTATGTCTGACTCTTCGTGACCTCATTTGGAATTTTTTGGCAGAGATACTGGAGCAGTTTGCCATTTCCTTCTCCAGCTCATTTTTACAGATGAGGAAACTGAGGCAAACAGAGTGAAGTGACTTTCCCAGGGTCACACAGCTAGTAAATGTCTGAAGCTGCATTTGAACTCAGGTCTTCCTGACTCCAGCCCCAGTTCTCTATCCACTGTACCACCTAGCTGCCCTATTTTGTGCTATTACTGCTTCAGTAAAAAGCATCTTTTTCTTACTTTCTGCCTCAGCTACAATCCTGGGTTGTCATTCACTCCTTCCGGAAAAATCTCATTTCTCCCCCTTAACTTTCAGGTCATGTCCATTCTACCCTTTTATCTTAGTTATTTTCATACACGCTTTATCTCCCCTATTAGACTAATTCCCATGACGTCAGAGTGTGATCACAGGACCATAGATAGAGAGTTGTAAAGAAAGGGAATATTAATTTATTAAGTTGCTACCATGTGCCAATCACTGTGCCAAACACTTTACAAATATGATCTCTTTTGATACAACAACCTATTATCATTTACATTTTATAGTTGAAGAAACTGAGTCAAACAGAGTTAAGTGACTTGCTCAGGGTCACCCAGCTAATAAGTGTCTGAAGCCAGATTTGAACTCAGGTCTTCCTGACCTCAGGCCTAGTGTTCTAAACAGTGTGCTCCCTAGAAGTCATCTAGCCCAATCCTTTCATTTACAGATGAGAAAACTGAGGTGTAGGGATCTTTAGTGGCTTGTCCAAGATCACAGAGATGGGAATTGTCAGAGCTGGGAACTGAACCTAGGTCATTTCACTCCAAGCCCAGCCCTCTTCTTCTATACCATGAATGAGTTTAATTTGATCATATATATATGTATATATATAAAACTGACATTAATACTTTGAGATTTTAAAAGCATAATATAGTCATGATACTCACAATTGCCCTGAGACATAGGTACTACAAGTGGTATAATAATTATTTTACAGATCAGATTCATGAAAGTTAAGGAAGTGACTTGCCCAGGGTCACACAGCTGATGCAAGTGCCAGAGATGAGATTCAAATTCAGGTCTTTGGCCTCAACTGCCATTCTTTTTCCATTGTACTGCATTGGCATTAATAGGGATTTCTAAGTATTAGTTCAATTGAATGTGTACATATACTCACATGTGCATATAGATGTGTGTTTATATCTATGTACAAATCTATATCTATATAATTTAATACATCAAGGGCTGGTATTTTTGCTGGGGTGTGTGGTAAAGTAGATGGAGCTCTGGACTGGGAATCAGGAAGACTCATCTTCCTGAGTTCAAATTTGGCTGCAGACACTTACTAGCTGTATGACCCTGGGAAAGTCACTTCACCCTGTTTGCCTCAGTTTCCTCATATGTAAAATGAGCTGGAGAAGGAAATGGCAGACCACTCCAATATCTCTGCCAAGGAAACCCCAAATGGGGGTCACGAAGAGTCGGCCCTGACTGAAACAACAATGACTTCTCATCCCACTGATGCAGACTTAGTTGGTAGTCTGCGAGCTGCAATCTCCAAAATATCAGTCTCTCCAATCTTAGCTAGGCCAGTCCTTAGATAACAGGTACAGAAGATCATAGATCTGTAAGGGAAAAGAAGTGAGGTCATCTAATCCAATCTCCACATTTTATGAAGAGTAAACTGAGACCCAGTGACCTGGCTGAGGTTATATAGAGACAGTGTTTAATCAAAGGGTATAGGATAAGCATCTAATTAGTGCAGTGATGATGCCAAGTCTTCTCAATCCTTCTAGCAAAGGTGTGTACTCCTGTAGGGAAGCCGCAGAAGGAGACATCTGTACCCTATTGGCCATCGATCATGGCACTGTGAGTACCTTTAGTTGCAGTATTTTTGAAGCTGAATTTTTAAAAGCTTATTTTTGTAGCTTATCAATAAAATCTCACTTTCAATCTGGCCTTAAAAGATTTTGGGCATCTGCTAGAGATCACAGCAGAAGTGCCTGGGCTCATGGAAGGTCGTTCTGAATTTGTGATGGGTCTTTCAGGCAGCCCAGCTTTTCAATGACCTTGAAAGTTGGCTGGTATTTCATTGAGGGGGATGTTCCCAGAGCAGGTGTTCATAATTATTCTGAGAATGACCTCCAAGAAAGCTGCTATTTTAGAGCTAGATGGAGAAATCCTACATAGTAAGTCTTCTCACAAAAATTACAAAGGGGGGAAAAAAACTATTGACCTGTTAAGAGGCAAACTAAAAGGTTACAAGCAGCTATGATAAATTCTTCAGAGAAAACTACTAAATTAACAGTAACCAAAAGGGTTACAATTAGAGCCACAGAGAGCTGATTGGTGAATTTACAGTATAAGCATTTACACCTCAGAAACTGGTAAATGCTACAAATCACAGCTTGATTTATTGTTTTGCTGATTGTCTAGACTTAAAAAATGCAATGGTTAAAGTGTTAATAATACAGATTAAATTTAAAAGTGTGTTGTGGGCACATTTCCTCCTCTCTCTCCACCCTTTTCCCCCACAAGCTGGTGGTTCAACATTTAACGTCACACCCTTGGTTACTTTATATCATACTAGATACAAGTGTTTTTGTATCAACAATGGGGAGGGAGGACTTTCCTAAAATGGAGGGTTCATTGGTGGTTTCAGTATACAAGGGAAAATGGATGCAGCCCTTACAAGGGCTTGGTCTATAACATGGTCTTGTTTCTACAGATAGAAATTCATACATTTTGCATCTTGAGATTTCTGTACCAGTCACACAATATATATGGGGATATATATATATATAACACATATATATATATATAGAAACATATATATATGTTTCTATATGCCTACTTATATATATATATATATATATATATATATATGTAGGGATATATATCCCTACATATATATTCCAAATATAATAGGGATAAATGTAAAATCTAATACTTGGGTTAAAAAACCCAATTGCCCTAGTACAGGGTAGACAGGTATGGATTGGGGAGCGGGGTGAGTGGGCGGGGAGGGAGAGGCATTAAGACATCCTAAATAGATAGATAGATGGACAACAGTTTGTGTGAGAAAAAGCCCCAAAGAGTGGCAATAGACTGCATGCTCAATGAGTCAACAGGGTAAACCAAAATAAAGCAGCTGGGATGTTGTGCTGCCTTTGTGAAGCATGTGGTCAGAATGAGGGAAATGGAGGTCACTCTGATGTTGTCTGTCCTATCAGACTACATCAGAACAATTGTGTTCAGATCAAGATGACACATTTCAGGAAAGTCATTTTGTAAACAGGCATGGATTTCGAGGAGGCTGAGGGAATTCAAAACCACCCCTTAGGATGATTGGCTGAAGGAACTGGGGATGTTTAGCCTGAAGAGGAGATTTTGCCAGGGACAGGATAGCTGCCTTCTGGTATTTGAAGAAGGCTTAGGTTTGTCTCTCCTGTCTACAGTAGTTCTAGAGTGTGGAACTAGGAAAAATGAAAAGTTATGGAAAGAAATTTCTTCTTGATGTGAAGGGGAAAATTCCCAATTAAAGTTGTCCAAAAGTGTTGTCTTAGAAAGTAGTGAGCTCTGAGTGAATGTTGAAAACTAAAAATTAATTATTTTTTTAAAAAAGAGAAAAAAGACAGTAGTGAGCCCCTGGAAGTCTGTAAGCAGAATCTGGATGACTATTTATTGGGAATGTTTGAGAAAGGATTCTTTTTCAGGTATGGGTTGTAGTAAGTGGATTTTGGTACCCCTTCTAATTCAGATATTCAGCGGTATTCAAAGTTTGGAGAGGCTCATTGCCAGAAAGCCTTTCTTGAAATAATTAATATTTTTGGTCATAGCAATTCATGAAATAGTCTAATAAAGCATGAAGTAGTTGCATGTGCAGTAGTGAAAGATATATCCTAACTATTTAAATAACGGACCGCTGATATGTTGAAGTATTCTAACAGAACCCAAGGAATATAGTGAAATTAATAGAGGTCACTAGAACAATAATTCTCAACCTGAAAATGTGTAGATAGACCTGAAAAAAAAAAACACAGTACTCCTGAACCTTGAGAAAGAGACAAAAGCCTCCCCATTGCCTTTCACTCTACCTTTGATTATGTCTTTCCTCCCTCAGCCCCATCTCTCCTTAAAAATGCAAGTCCTGCCCATCCTTGAAGATCCACATCAAGTCTTCCCACAGGGATATCTCCCTCCTCTGGAGTTATAGCACTTACTGCCTGTATGATGTAGTTGAAAATTAATTATGTAAGCCCTTATGATGTCTCTTCAAATGTTGTCTTTTCTTGTTATTTAATTTTTCATGTAATGTATTTAGACTTTGTGTTCCCTGCTAGAGACTGAGAATATTTTATACTCTTTTCAATTGAGGGGTTAGTAATTAAAATCTTCTACATAATTTTACAATATCATAGAAGTTTAGATCTATAATGGACCCATCCAACCTCCTTATTTTATAGATAGGTTTAACTGAAAGCCAGAGAAATTAATTGTCTTGCCCAAGGTTAAACAGCTGATTAGTGGCATGAAGTCTGGATTAGAACTCAGATTTTAAAAGCCCTCTTTCCCCAGGCTATTTCTATGCCTCCAGCAATGCTCCTAGCACTTAGCACATTATTCTAGCTAGGACCTCTGCAAGACTGCATGTGTATGTATGCAAGTGTGCATGTATGTTGCTATCCTCTATAGCTAAGCTTTGGCCCCAATGGTTGAGTCACTCTGAGCTGTAATGGAAAGCTGCATTATGGAAAATCCCGTGGTTTTAGTCGTGAGAAGATGGGAGTGGAAGGGGAAGGCCAAGTGTGTCCTCAGATCCCAGGAGAGGAAAGTCAGCAGTTTTGAAAGGCAATTTTGAGGACTGAAATATAAAACCAGGGCTGGTCCTAGGTAATTATAACAGTCATATTTATATAGCACTTTATGGTTATAAAGGATTTGACATAGATTATCTCATTTCATAGGGCATGAATTAGAACTGGAAAGCACCTTAGAGGTCATCTAGTCCAACCTCTTCACCTTCCAAAGGAGGAAACTGAGGCTTGAAGGGTCAAGTGGCTTGTCCAGAGCCAAGCACCTAGTAAGAGGCATTTGGGTCTCAGGTCTTCCAAGATAGTAAAGTAGATAGGGTTTATTTCTGGCTTCTACCTACACTCCTTTGACCAATCCCTACTCTCTCTCCCTTGTACCCAACTCCCAGGTTCCTTGTGGTTGTCTTAGCTTGCCCCCTCCCATTGGGTTTACCTTTCCCTGAAGAGCCTGTAAATTCCAAATTATGCCCATCCCCTGACCCCATCACCACCATCAAAACCCTGAAGTCTCATTTTCTCAGGACCTTCCTAGCCAGCTAAGGGGAACTTAATTGTCTTCTTCATGCTGTGTTCTGGGCTGCTGGAGGCCCAAGATAACCCCACCCACCTGAGTTTCTATGTCTCAACTCAAACAAGGAACTGAAAGGGGATGGAGGGAAGTCATGGTACATTGGGAAGCATATTAGACTTGTAGTTGGAAATCTTGATTTGAAGGCTCTACCGTGGGAGTTTGGGCAAATCATTTCACATTCTGGACTTTAGTCTTCTCATCTATAAAATGATACAGGTGAAAGGCTGGATTTCCCAGATCTTTCCCAATTCTGACATTCTGTGACATGGCCTTAGGAGGGGCATGAAGGGAGGGGGGAAGGGCTTGTACAAGGGAGAATTTTAGGTGACTGGAGTCTCAGTGCCTCTTAAAGAAAGTTAGACAATGACATAAGGCTGGTCCTTCATGAAGATGGCAAAACTGAGCAGTACTTAAAGAGGCTGATGAAATCTTGAAGGAGTGCCTGAGTAAGTGGAGTTCAGCAGCTTTTTCCCTGTGTGGGACTCTGGCCAGCATAGAGCCCACCCAAGTGCATGGATGCTCTGGCAAGTGTTTCTAATAAACACATTCAGGTGGGGCTAATGGAATACTATTTATTTCTGTGGCTCCAGAGCAGAGGTATTTAGATAATTCAGGGGACATCAAAATGTAAACACCTTAACATTTGCATTTCTTCCAGGAAAAAGTATCTATGTGTGTGTCTGTGGATGCACATATGTGTGGATGTATGTATGCATATATGTGTACATATATTATCGACTTAGCAGACTCCTTGTCTACATTTGTCAGCTCTAATCAGACAAACCCTGATGGGTTTAGATTTAAGCTCACTTAAGTCCCAGAAAGCTCTTCAGAAGCTGTCATCAGACTTGTGAAATTGGAGGATATTTAACTTGTTGATTAAGTACTTAACATTACAAATGAATGCAAAACTGTCTATCAGTAGGAGTGTGACTATGTTGGCAGTGTTGGAAGTTTCTGCTTCAGTGATAATGAATGACCTAACAATTCTCCAGCCTCAGTGCAGCAGCCAGGGCTCCTTGCCCTGCCCACCCCAGCTCCCTACCTGGGCCTTAGGAACTCCTCAGTTCAGCTCATTTCTCTTCTTAGGGAACTCCTGATGATGTTTGGAGCTGCACTGGGGATGGAGAAGAAAGGGAATAGAATTAGAACCATATGCGTGCTTGTTTTTTCATCTATGATTAGATAGAAAATAACAATGACAAAGGAATATTACAAGGACACAGGTGGAAAAGTTGGTGGGGGGCAGTTGATGGGAGAGAAACAGAGCAATTAAGTTGTTATTATTAGATTGTTATTCTGTTAAATTTTACAGGCTTCTCTTCCAGACAGTGTGGTATAATGAAAAGCTTAGTATTAGGCAGAGAGGCTAGAGACCTGGGTTTGGGTCCTGCCGCAGATATTTATTTACCAGGTGTGTGAATGTGGGCAGAGCACCTAATTTTTCAGAGCCTCAGTCTCCTCATCTGTGAAATGGGAACAATCATCCTTGTACCACCCACCTCACAGAGTTCTTTTGAGGAAAATGCTCTGCAAAGCTTAGAAAGCCATGGAAGTGTAAGGGCTTTTGATGGTGGCTGGGGAAAGGGGTGTCTGGATTTCATCATTATAAGGATCTCCTGGTGAAGAAACTCCCAACCATCATAGACTGACAGCTGGGCTATAACTTACTGCCTTAGAGAGCTGCAGGGGGCACAGAGAGGTTAAACCCTTACCCAGAATCAGATGGTCAGGATGTATCAGTATGGGGGCTTTGACCCCCAATCTGTCTGACTTTGTGGTCGCCTTTCCAGCAGCTGTACTTCATCATATCTCAAAATGTGAGTTATTAGTATGTAAATAGCTTGTGTTTAATGGTGTTGGTTGGGATTTTATGGCAGCATGGTATATAGCACATCACTTAGTTTTCCTGGGCCTTAGTTTCCTTATATGTAAAATGAGCAGATGGGACCAGATTACTTCTGAGGTCTCATCTAAGTATAAATCTATGTTATGATTGTCCTCATTTTGTTTGCTTCTCTCTCTCTCTCTCTCTCCTTTGTTTCTGTCTCTCCTCCTTCTCTCTCCCTCCCTCCCTCTCTCCTTCCCTCTCTCTCTCTGTGTCTCTGTCTCTCTCACTGTCACTGTCTCTTTCTCTCTGTGTCTCTTTCTTTCTCTGTCTCTCTTCTCTCTAAGACTGGGTCAGAAGGGCAAGCCTACCCATGGGCAGATCTCATCACCAGTTGTCACAGTAGCCTTGACCTACTATGGTTCTGACATGTGCCAATTTGTTCCTCTTAAGGCAGCCTGGTGGTCTCCTGCTCCAAGGGGCTCATCATATCAATGCTGGACTTTATGTGTACATATAATTGCCTCCATCCACTAGAGTTCAGAAGCTCCAGTACAAGAGTTCCACTAGCCTCAGCCTCTTTGGTAAAAGGGTGTGCAGATGGGTACCACCACGCTTGCCTATTTGCTTATTTGATTGTGTTGGTTGAGGTTGTTACTAAGTATTTTTGTTTAAATTCTATCGAACATTTATTAAGCACTTGCTATGCTCATGGAGACACTATTAGGTGTAAGACAAAGTACCTGTAATCAAGGCAGTTCCGAGCTAATAAGAGGGAAACAACACAGATACAAGAACTAAGACACAGAGAAGAGAATGATAAATTGCAAGAGAAAAATCCAGGCAAAATATTGGGAGGGATTTGAGGTAGGAGAGATCTTTTTTAACTGGGGTTGATATCAGGGAAGGTGTCATGGAAGAAATGGCCTAAAAATAACGGCGAGTCCCAGAAGATGTGGGAGCAATTTTGAACTATTCTGCTTATTAACTGCATGAACTTGGGAAAGCTAATTAATCTTTTAGGCCTCAGTTTCCTCATATGTAGAACAGCTAGAAGGTTCTGTAACTAGTGAGCACCTTGACCAGAACAGTTACTGTCTCTCCAATACTTGGCCTTAACCTAGCATTCGAGGGGACAGTCAGGCGCTCTCAGGCTCTCAGAAAGCTGACCACCTCTTCTTCCTTAGTTCCTTCCCTTTGTGCATGGCATTCTTTTTTTCTCCTAGAGCAGAGTTGGGGAACCTGCAGCCTCGAGGTCTCAAAGCTGCAGGTTCCCCAACTCTGTCCTAGAGGTTTGTTTCCTATTAATCAGATAAATAGCTTGACACTTCTATCCTCCTCTCTCCTTCATCCCAATCTTTATTATTTCTTAATTACTCTAGTTCCCATGAATTAAACATTACAATAAATGTTTAATTAAATTAATAAAAGCATAGCAAAAAACCAGAAGACTCAGTTAGGGTCAGCATCAATGCTTAGCCACACAATCACAAGCTTTAATTTCTGAATACAAACCAGGTCATTCTGCCCTTCAAACACAGGCCAAAAGGAGGAAAACCAGAATGTGGATAGATACGCTTGTTCCCTTGATGAAAAAGACATAGAATCTATGCCAACTGGGACTCACTTTACCTTGCTTGTCATGGCAACTGAGCTTGTTGAAGCCTCCAATTCACTTAGGTTTCATGGCAGTCCAGGATCCAGCTTTGCTTCCAGAAGACTCCAACTCCACTCTGTTCAGTACTATGGCTCTCACCTCTTCCTAATTCTCAGCTTGTATCAACTGCCTATACCTGAATCTGGATCATGCCCAGAAGTCCAGGAGTAGAGTTAGGGGTTTGAAGAAAGAAGCGAAGGTCTGGAATAGCAATTTGGAAAATGTGCTAGAAAGTCAAGGAGATAATTGCACATGTATAACATGTCAAATTGCTTGCCTTCTCAATGGGGCGTGGGGGGAAGGGGGGAGAAAATTTGAAACTTAAAATTTGAAAACAAGATTGTTAAAATTGTTTTTACATGTAATTGGGGGAAAATAAAATATTAAAGGAAAACAAAAGTCAGTGAAAGATGTTGTTACAACAAAGAATTATTGTTAACAATTAGTGCTCGGTTAAAATTAGATATTGCATGTCTGTAGTGGACTAGTCAGGGCAATTTAATGATTTTCTTCAGTAATATTTGGCTGCTGGAGAATAGAAATGGAGGTAAAGGAGGTGGATGACAAGAGTTGGAGCAGCTAGGTGTTGTAGTGGATAGAGTTATGGGTCTGGAGTCAGGAAAGAAGGCTCATCTTCCTGAGTTCACATGCAGCCTCAGACACTTATTAGCTGTGTGACTCTGAGAAATTCACTTAACCCTGTTTGACTCAGTTTCCTCATCTGTAAAATGAACTGGAGAAAGAAATGGGCAAACCACTCTAGTATCTTTGGAAAGAAAACCACAAGTGGGGTCATGAAGAGTCAGCCACGATGAAAACAAAACAAAACAAAACAATAAAATGACTGAAGAGCAATGACAGGGACTAGTCAGGGTTAGGGTTATCCATGTGGAATGGACAGAAGAAAATAGGATCATGGTTCTAGAACTGGAGAGGTCAGCTAATCTAACCCCTTAATTTTACAGATGAGGAAACTGAGATCAGGGGAGACTGACTTGCCTAAAGTCCCATGATTAGTAAGTAAGAGCCAGGGTCTGAACCCAAATCCTTCAAGCCTAAGACCTGATGTCTTTCTGTGACTCTTCATTATACTGTTCCTCTCCAAGGGACAAGGATTTCAAGAGTAGAAAAGAGGAGGCATGATTGAAATAGTTAAACCACAAGGTCAAGACTAGATAGGGAGGGAAATAAGGCCAGAATAAGGTTGATAGATTGGAAGAGGAGGGAGGAATAGGAAGGTCAAAGTGAAAGTCCAATACAAGTATTGCAGACATTCTGTATTACAAATACAGAGGGTAGGAACAGGAGAGGGGAGAAGACAGGAGATTGGGGTCAGAGAGGGAAATTCCAGAGTTTAGCATCCTGGAACTAGGGCAGTTTCAAGAAATGCTAAGATCTTACAGTGTAGAGGAAAGAATACTGAATCTGGAATCAGAAGACCTATGTTCAAATCTTGACTCTGCTACTTAAAACTTACGTGACCTTAAGTCACACAAATCACTTCACCTACCTAGGTCTCCATTTCCTCATTTGTAAAGTCAGAGTGTTGAATGAAATGACCTCTAAGGTACCTTTCAACTCTAAACCAATGGTCCCATGATCCTAAGATATAATAATCTTATATGGTAGGTATCTGAAACACACACACACACACACACACACACACACACACACACAAACCTGTTGTGATAGAGTTCTGAGCATCATAGATTTAGCTCCAGAACAGGACCTTAGAATGATCTAGTTTAACCCTTTCATTTTATTTGAAGAAACTAAGGGCCAGGAAGGCTAAACACCCAATAGATTTAAGGACGCACAGGAAATGAAAAGTTTTCTGGAGACAGGATGCTAGATGCATTGCCAATATGAAAAATTAAGTTGGTAGGGGAAAAGTAGTAAGGAAGGATGTTTAAAAGCAAAACGTGTTATCACAGATAGAGATCATGAGGGTGCATACATTTTTAAAGGCTCCCATCTAGCATTTTCTGGGCAGCTAGGTAGCCCAATGGATGGAGCAGTGGTCCTGGAGTCAGGAGGACCTGAGTTCAAATCCAGTCTCTGATACTTACTAGCTTTGTGACCCTGGGAAAGTCACTTAACTCCATTTACTTTAGTTTCTCATCTGTAAAATGAGCTGGAAAAGGAAATGGAAAACCAGTCCAGTATTTTTCCCAAGAAAACCCCAAATGGGGTCATGGAGAGTTGAATATCCTGAAATGACTGAACCACAAATCGAGCCTTTTCCTGCTATGTAACAGTATATAATGGTTGCTCAATCACCATACCCTCTGCATGGCTATGTTCATGGAATCCACATACTGTAACTTACCTTCAACATAAAAAGGCAAGGAATTTCAGGTTACATTTACACTAACACAGTGAAATGAGTTGACAGAATTTAGGAGATAATTTGCCTTTAGGGAAAAGCTGCCAACTATGTCTGCATCAATCTGAAGCCACCCAAACAGTCCCACTTCGGTCCCCAAACAGTCAGATTGACTGCCGGGTGTCACAGAGACAAAACATCTGCTTTTCCACACTTTACAGCTGTTTGCTTTGGCAACAGAGAGATACAGACATTGACTCAACTCAATTGAAAACTGCTTTAGCAGTGAAAAAGCTTTACCTGTGTACATGCAGGTGAAACATGGGAGGAGGGAGAGGGAGGAAAACCAAATATCCATTTAATTATTTTAAAGGCAATAGTCACTGGGACTGTAATTTGGATTAATGAAGTCAGCAAGTGCCTTTTTCGCTCTTTGTTGTTAGCATTTCAAAGATTCTCTCTGAAGGAAGAAGATATTTCCTTGTAGGATCTAGTAATAAACACAAATTACCAGGAAAATAAATCACGAGTAAGAGAGAATGACTGTTATTGTTATTTTAAAAAGGTTTTTATGGGTGCAATCTTCTGGGCAAGAGATAAACACAGAAACATAAACCAGTCTGAGCAGGTGTCCTTGGAGGAGAAGGAGAAACCAAGGAAGCTGCTTTGTTGATTGGAGACATGATTTGCATCTGTGTTTAGCAAGCATCTAGAAATATGTTGGGAACCAATTGTAAAGTCATATGACCCCTAAATTTTGCCTGGCGGCATGTTCTTCAAATCTTGTTCTGCTCCAGTTCCCCAGCTATTGGATTCGCCACAACCTCAGTGAGTGTCTTTGATTCACACTAGTTCAATGACCTGACACAGGACTTGATAATGAGTTCGAATAATTAGCTACTGTCTAGTCATGAGGGCAGTGATGGCGTCAACTCTGTCCAGGTTTTCAAAGAAAGGGACAAATTAGCTTTCTGTTATGCCAGGGAGTGGGCAACTTCCCTATGTTTTATCAATAGAACACTTACTAAGCCTTCTCTCGTTAGGGTAATTGTCTCTCAAACAAAGTGTTGTGTCAAGTTGTTACCTCCTTATTCTAGGGACAGATGCTTTAGGTACAATACAGTTCAATGATTACAAATATGCTTCAAATTGAAAGGAAAGCGGCAAATGAACTGAGCAGATATTGGGATCAGGAAAGGGAAATGCTAACTTGCTTTTAGACGGGGCTTTAAGGCTTACAAATCCCTTTCTACTTAACTCTATGAGGTAAGCAGTGTGAGCAATATTGCCTTGATTTTATAGATGAAGAAACTGAGGATGAAAGGGATGGAGAGTCCAAGCTGGAACTCAAACCCAAGACTCCTGGCTTTCCACTAAATGTATATTTGTGTCTCCTAGTCAGGACAAAATTGGTATCTCTCTTCTTTAAATTTTTTTTTTATTTTCCCTCAATTACATGTAAAGACATTTTTTAAACATTTATTCAAATTTTTTTGAGTTCCAAATTTTCTCCCTCCTTCCCTCTCTTCCCCCCCTCCCCGAGACATCAAGCAATTGATATAGGTTATACATGTGCAATCATGCTAAACACATTTCCATATTGGTCATGTTATTAAAGAAGACGTAGACTAAAAGAAAAAACTCTTGAAAAATAAAAAAGTAAAAAATAATATGCTTCAATCTTCATTTAGACTCTATCAGTTCTTTCTTTGAATGTGGATAGCATTTTTTATCATAAATCCTTTGGAATTGTCTTGGATCATTGTATTTTTCTAAGTCATTCACAGTTGATCATCATACAATGTTGCTATTATTGTGTACAATATTCTCCTGGTTCTGCTCACTTTACTTTGCATCAGTCATGTAAAACCTTCCAGGTTTTTCTGAAATCAGCCTGCCCATCAGTTTTTATAGCACAATAATATTCCATTATAATCATGTACCAAAACTTGCTCAGCCATCCCCCAATGGTTGGGCATTCCCTCAATTTCTAATTCTTTGCCACAACAAAAAAGAGTTGCTATATTTTTGTATAAATAGGTCCCTTTCCTTTAAAAAAATCTCTTTGGGATATAGATCTAGTGTGGTATTGCTGGATCAAAGAGTAGGCACAGTTTGATGACCCTTTGGCCATAGTTGAGTTGGCATCTATCTACAGATGTCAGCTGTCATTGCTTACCCTCTGATCCTCTTGGTCCACTCTCCTTCCCTCAACACTCCAACTAAGACCTGACATTCTTTTCCCCTTGACCTTTAACAAAGATCCCAGTTAAGCTTCTGCTCTGCTCCACTTCAGTCTGCTGCTGTCTATTCCAAGGTTTACCTGGGCAGCTAACAGAGACTCCTGGCTTTGACAGACCCTCCCCCTAAATTTTCTCTCCAAGCCCCTTTGTTAAGTGAGGTGAGTTTACTATTAGGCTTGAGGCCAATGCTTAACCTGAGTATAAAAAAAGCAAGAGAGCTCCTGAGTAAGCCACCTGTTAAGCCACATTGCACCATGTGCTGTTTGAAATGCTTGACAACTATTTTTAGAAGCCAACTAATCTAGCTTTAACTACCTGATCTATCCATATCACAGTGTTAGGTCTTTGGTTTTTACTGGGAGAAACAAAAACATGTAAATAAATGCTTATAAGATACAGATTAAATACCAATGCAAGTATTGGTTGGTTGGAATTTTGTGTGTGTGTTAAGATGATGATAGTAGCTCACATTAAATAATCCTTTCATATAACAATGGTGCTTAGTGGTTAGAATGCTGGGCCTGTATTCAGAAAGACTGTGAAATCCAAATCTTAACTCTGGAACTTACTAGGTAACCCCTGAGCAAGACACAACTCTCTGAGCCTCAGGCAACCACCTAGGACACTCTTCTATTTCATGTTGTAATTCCATGGGTAGAGAAACTTTAGACATCCATAGTTTACTTTTGAGGCAATCACAGATCTTTTGAATATATTCATATTGACATATATTATTTCAAGTGGTTCTCTTCAAAACTATGTGAAGCATGTAGGAGTGGCACATTTATTTCTTCTACTTTACAAGATGGGGGAAAGGAGGAAGAACATTCAGGAAAAGTTATGTTTCTCTGAAATCTATGGGAGACATTTGCAGCAAGCCATCTTTTGATGTACTTGTCACAGGACATTTTCCTATTTGTTCTCAACTTAACAAGGTCTCCAGGGGATGGAGAATTTGATCCTATCTCATTAGAGCCTGGGATGTATTGGGCTCTTTTCCTTCTACTTGGCAGCATCACGGCTGAACATCATTTCTACAATTTCCTAGAGATCTCATAATTTGTATTGGGGCCTAGAAAACAATTCCTTCTGCAGCCCCAGCATGTATATGTGATACCTTTATTCTGGATCTCATATCAATTATCCAACTCCATGTTCTTTGTATCCAGAATTCTACTAGAGGCAGCTAGCTGGTGGTACAATGAACAGAGTGCTAGATGGAGTTAGGAAGATCCTAGTTCAAATCTGACCTCAGATACTTACTAGCTGTGTGACCATATGGAGGTCTCTTAACCTCTGTTTGCTTCAGTTTCCTCAACTATAAAATGGAGATCATAATAAAACCTACCTCTCAATGAAGATCAAATGAAATAATATTTGTTAAAAGAAAATAAAAGCACTTAGCACATGGTCTGGAATATAGGTAGGTACTCTATGAATACTTGTTTCCATCCTTCCTCCACTACTAGGTACTTTATTCAATATAGAAAAAGTAAAACAGTATTCCTGCCCTCAAGGAATCTATAATAATATGGAGTATTGCATTCCCTTTCCCTTGGCTCTACCCCATATGATACAGCCTGTGTACAGTCTGTAATTATACTATTTGTATACATAAGTGGTATAAAATGACAACTTGGCATAAAAATGACAAAGTGCCAAAGACTAAGAAAGTAGTAATAATGAAAATGGATAAAGCATATAATTTAAAATGCAAGGAATACACAGGAAATATATTTTGTAAGGTAACTGTAATTATTTTTCAGTATCTACTTATATAGGGTGTCCCAAAAGTCTTATTGCAGTAAAACCACACTCTTGTCTATTTCCATATTCACCTTTCAAAGAGATCTCATTACACGGTATGGCCTTGGGGCCATTTGAAACTATATTTTGAACCAACTTTGACTAGGAAAATGTACATTAAAGTTAAATTCCAACTTATGGGTCATTCTGACCTTGTGATTTGAGCTTTATAGTAGTTAAAGAGATAAGTTGTGAAGGCAAACAACTAGAGTAAGATAGTGTAGAATTATGTGCTAGTAGTGTGGTATAGAGTCTGTGCTATAGACTCTAGACTGATGGAGTCCTGAATGATTCATTGTAGGCTGGAATAATCAGGAGGGGCTTCATGGAAGAAATGGAACTTGAACATCTCAGAAGAACCATTTCCACATGCTAGTACAATGTCCCATTATTATTTTTTTTTTTTTTAGGATCTGTTTGGGAGATAGACTTTAATTTTTGATAGTTAAAACAATGTGTTTACTTTAGCTGGAGAAAATTCCTCATCATTCAATAATTTGAATTTTAAAATAATTCTTTTTCATTTGAATGGAAAATAATGTGCAAAGGTATCTTCAAAACACTTTTAAAAGGATGGTAGAATGAATTAAAGGTGAAGTTGCCCAAGCTAGTCAGAGACTTGAGACTAAATCCTACTCTATTCAATGGAGATACCAGTCTTTCTAAATGTCAAAATGTGGCAAACCTTGTAATGACAGATCTTAAAAATACAAAAACCCTCTAGTAATTCCAGTCCTGACCATTTTACCCTGGAATACCACTCTACAAACTGAAGTGGCCTTTTCAAAATTCAATCAGGTGTAGGGTCCATTGGTATCAAGCTTTAATGCTTGTCTGTTCCCATACGTTCCGTGTCTCACCACCATACCAGCTTCTGCACATTTACTATTAGCAGCAAGCTCTTTTTCTCACAGAGCCACAAACTGAGAATAAAGCTCTAATCCTTCTTTTTCCAGAGTTGGTGTGGTACTGCATGCTTCTTCCTTTCACTTTTCCTCCAAGGGTGGCTTGAGGGATGATGAGGATGTTCCCAGGTAGATCCAATATAGAGACATGCTTGCCATTTTCACATTCAACAGTGTGCTAACTGTTTTAGGTAGAAGGTCTTCTTAAGCACCTTTGAGGAAACAAACATAGATTACCAATGCTCTTGGAACCTCCACCCACTACATCTTAGCATTGTCTGGCATAAGACAGACTTGCAGCTTGGCATGAAGGCACTGTAGCAGGAGCATGTAGGCTTGCCAGCCTTGGCCATGGTAGAGAGCACACCCGAAGATTGGCCATGGCCCTGAGAGATCTTGCCACAATGTCCCATTCTTGAAGAGGGGATTGGTCTCCTTTAAGCTTCTCAAAGGTTGCTACTATGCCTATTCCTTAATACACCTCTCATTCTTTTTAAAAAAATATTTATTTACTTTTAGTTTACAACATTCAGTTCTATAATCCCTTGAGTTTCTAATTTTCTACCCCTCCCTTTTCTCCCCATCCCCCAGTGGATGCATGCAATCAAATATATACACCTCTCATTCTTGTGTGGTTGATATTTGTTGATTGACTCAGGTAACAGTTGTGATTCTCAGATGATAATTTTACTCAATGGTCAGGCCCCTTCCAAGCTCAACTCAACTTGCAGTTAGCTTTGTTCTGATATGCAGATGTAACCAAGATTTATAAGTACATATATCTATCTAAGTATCCATTATTAAAATATGTATTATATAATGCATAACTATACACCAAAAAATTAAGTGGCTTGCCAGGGATGTAGAGTGTGCGTACGTGTGTGCGTGCGTGTGTGTGTGCGTGCGTGTGATGTTTATCAGAACAGAACCTGAACCCAGAGTGTCCCAAGTGACTGGCTCTCTAAGCACCACAACACACTGGTTCTGTATCCAGTCTTTAAGACTACAAATGGCAGAATAGGTATTCTCATGGAGACAAACAACTGTGCAAAGGTTTTGGTGAGGGGTGAGGGTAGGAGTAGTGGGAGATGGAAAAATTGTTTCCAATGACAGTTGGGAGCATAGGAAGAATGTTTTCTCTTCTCCATGGTGCTGAAAACCTTGACTAGGCAAATGACCATCTCCGTTCAATTCCAGCTTATGGACCATTCTGACCTTGTGTTTTGAGTCTTAGAGTAAACCCACTATTCCTGGTTCTTGCTTGTCTCTGTCTTAACATGGGCATCCATTTAACTTCCCTTTCCTCCTCTTCATTCTCATGCTTCAAATAACCTCAGCACCCTCCTCCATCCTTTCCTCCTTTGCTTCAGACTTTGTGGATGATGTGGCTCTTTTTGCCAACTTCCAAATATACACACCCAGCTCTCATTTCTCTCCTGAGCTCCAGTCTAGCATCTCTAGCTGCCTTTTGGAACACCTTTAACTTTATGTCCTATAGGCATCTCAAACATATCCAAAACACTTATCTTTTCTCCTAAACCCTTAATTTCCTGATTTCTATTCAGTGTCCACCAATCTCTCAGTCACCCATGTTGACAGCCTAGGAGTCATCTTTGATTGCCACTTCTTCTTTCTCTTACCCAGAACTAAATCTGTTGCCAATTATGGTCAATTCTATTTTTTAAAAATATTTTTCACATTTCTGTTCTGCTTCTCTATCCACATCCAAACCACCTAGACCATGTCTTTATCACCTCTCTCTCTCAGGCTATGCAGTAGCTTCCTGGTTGATCTCTCTGTGACCATGTCTCCTCCCTGTCTCATGCATTCTCCATAGCTGCTGAATTAATATTCTTTAATATTTGTACATGGCATTCTCCTGCTCAAAGCTTTAGTGGCTCCCTACTGCTTTTAGTTTAAAATACAAACTCCTCTGTTTAATATCTAAAGGCCCTTCACAGTCTGTCTCCAGTGCGTCCTTTTTTTGGGGGGTGGGGATTAGAGTTGACTTGCCCGGAGTCACACAGCTAGTAAGTGTCTGAGGCTGGATTTGAACTCATGTTTTCCTGACTTCAAGGCTGGTGCTCTATCCACTTTACCACCTAGCTGCCCCTCCAGCACATCTTTTCAGGGTACATTACTTCCCATTATATTCCTTCCCCATACATTCCTTACCCTCATGTACTCTATGCTACAGTCAAGCTCACCTATTAGCTGTCCCTTACACATGACATTCCAGTTTCTGTCTGTTTTGCACAGGCTGTCCTTCATGCCTGGAATATTCTCCCTCCCAAGACCTCCTGGAACCCTTGACTCCTTCCTAGGGCAACTAGGTGCTACAATGGATAATTTTAGGTTTGAAATTGGGGAGACCTGAATTCAAGCACTGCCACAGATACTAGCTATGTGACAGTAGGCAAGTTATATAATATTTTCAGCCTCAGTTTACTCCTCTGTAAAATGGGAATAATACCAGCACCCACCTCACAAAGTTTTTGTGAGAATCATACCTATGTAAAGTGATTTGCAAACTCCAGAGCTCAATTATTTTTAATATTATCAAGGTTCATCTTAAGTGCCATTTCCTTTCCTTATTTACCTCAGTAATTAATGTTTCCACTCCCCACCCTCCATATCATTATGCATTTATTCTTAATACATCCTGTATTTACTTTTCTATGAATTCATGGAATCCCTACCAGTTGAATGAAAGGGATTAAATGATAGGGACTGATTTGCTTTTGTATTTGTATTCCCACCAACACAGTGCTTGGCACATGGTAGGCACTCAATCAGGGCTTGTTGATTGTTTGATTAAATTGTATTGCATCTAAGATGCAGTGGTTTGGTTCTGTTTACTTTGGATAATCAGATTCTACTGTGTTACTTGTCCTCAGGCCATCTCTGGCTTGCCTTCAGGTGAGTTATAGAAACTGTCCTTGATTTTGACCCATGTTCAGCCCAGTTTCCCAACAGGGGAGTCTAAAGGAGACTGACGTCCCACTTTATAGATGATAAGTATACATCAGGGTAACAAACTCTGAGGCTGGAGCAGCCATAGACATTTATTAGCGCAGATAAGTTCTTTTATTGAATTAAGAGGGAGCACTTAGAAGGAAGACCCTGGAGAGTAAAACAATTAAGTAATTTTAAAACATTTTTCTTTTGTTAGTTGGAGAGATGAGACGTTGTGGCAGTCATTTTGATTTCCCTTCATTGTAGTGATGGGGAAAGGCAGTAGCAGAGTCAGAGTGAATCTTGTTGATACTGCGAAGTTATTTAAAAATTCTAAGCAAACGGTGCTCTGAAGTCACAAATAGTAGAACTTTTAAGAAAGCAGAATGCAGGAAGGATGGAGTACAGTATTCTGATTAAAAAGACTTTTTGTACATGAGTAACTGAGGGGGTTGACCCTTTAAAAAATAATCAAAGTATTTCTAAAAACCCTTGGCCCATTTTCCTGCCTTAGTAAATAGAGCACACTGAAAATAATTGGATCCTTCTTTAATGAAAAAGGGTTTTGCTCTACTAAAAGTCATTGTTATAAGCAATAATTCTCATAGACACTTTCTGCCTCTGTGACCTTATCACAGCAATCCTTGAGTCTCATCTGTAAAATGAAGGAGTAGTGCAGGATGTAGATGGCCCATGCTAGTAATCCTGCTGCCAGGGAGTCTGAGGTTGGAAGAGCTCTTTAGCTTAGGTGTTCTAAGCTGCAGTGGGCTAAGCCAATTAGACATCTACACTAAATTTGGCATTTATGTGATGAGCTCCAAGAAAGATAACCTTGCACTTCTAGCCTGAGTGAGATAAGGAGACCCAATCTTTTTTTTTTTTAAATGAGAGGGTAGGGGGGTGGCTAGGTGGTGCAGTGAATAGAGCACCAGCCTGGTATTCAGGAGGACCTGAGTTCAAATCCAGACTCAGACATTTACCACTTACTAGCCATGTGACATTGGGCAAGTCACTTAACCCAATTGCTCTGTCTTCCCCCCTCCAAAAAGCCAAAAAAAAAAAAAAAAAAAGAGGAGAGAAAGAGAGAGAGAGAAAAGAGAGGATAGGACTAAATGGACCCTAAGTGTCTTCCATCTCTAAATATATGATCTTACAATCATTTGGTGCTATGGCTATATAAAGTTCAGGAGCCTGACACAAATGCGAACTGATTCCAGGATATAGCACTGGGCATTGGTTCATTTAAATGAGATTGACTAAAACTTGTTTCTCTGTGACTTAGCATCCATAAAAGAAGATAGTAATACCTGTATTACTATCTCATAGGGTAATCACAAAGTTCACGTAAAGTGTTTTTGCCAACCTTAAAGCATTATGTAAATGACAGTTAGTAGGGCAGCTACTGGGAACAGTAGATAGATTGCCAGCCCTGGAGTCAGGTAGGTCTGAATTAAAATACAGTCTTAGATACTTCCTAGCTATGTGACCCTGGGCAAGTCACTTAATGTTGTTTGCCTCAGATTCCTCGTCTGTAAAATCCACTGGTGATCTAAATCTGGCCACTGGACCAGATGGCTCTGGAGGAGAAGGTGAGGCTGATGACCTTGCACAGCCCTCCCTCACTTAAATCCAATTCATTTGTATGTCATGGTATCACTTCCCTGATGTCATGGTTCTTTTCCATAATGAAGGACAGACAACCACAAAATGAGCTGGAGAAGGAAATAGCAAGCTATTACAGTATCTTTGTCAGGAAAAACTCCAATGGGGTCATGAAAAGTTGAAATGATTGAACAACTACAATGACAATTATTGTTATAGGTAAGCTTAAAGCCTGGGAGGGCACACCAGGTGTTATTATTTTTGTTATTGTGGTTGTGGTCATTATAGTGACCTTATTCTCATATTTATTTGATGAGGTTCTTATAGAAATGGTCTGAGGACAATTATTTGCCATTATTCTTTTATTTTTAATTTTTAAAAATTTTTTGCTTTTTTGGGGGGGAGGGTAATTGGGGTTAAGTGACTTGCCCAAGGTCACAAGCTAGTTTTTGTGTTAAGTGTCTGAGGCTGGATTTGAACTCAGGTCCTCCTGACTCCAGGACTGGTACTCTATTCACTGAACC
The DNA here is from genome assembly GCA_011680675.1 of Gymnobelideus leadbeateri. Classification (NCBI taxonomy): domain Eukaryota; kingdom Metazoa; phylum Chordata; class Mammalia; order Diprotodontia; family Petauridae; genus Gymnobelideus; species Gymnobelideus leadbeateri. The sequence goes on from WOXC01009475.1 coordinate 124,267, forward strand.
ACCTAGCTGCCCCCATTTGCCATTATTCTTTTATGTTTAATGTTAATATTGCGCAAGGGGTTAAAATCTCACTTTTTGTAATTGAATAAGGGTATTAGAATATAAGTTCATCTTCTATAGGCTAGTCTGAGGCATCTTTGGGACAACTCAACCTATAGGCAGGATAAGTGGGAATAACATGTACCTTATTCTGTTTCTATATGGTTTTAATTTCTTTTTATAGTTCTTCTTACTTTTAAAAATCTCTCATTAGAGGCAGGGGGGTGGAGTAGTAGATAGGCTGCTAGACTTGAAGTCAAAATGTCTAGAGTTCAAATCCCGCATCAAGCATTCACTAAATGTGTGTCTCTGGGCAAGCTACTTAACATCTTTTAGCCTCAGTTTCCTTATCTGTAAAATGGGCATAATCATAGCACTTACCTCCTAGGGTTATTGTAAGGATCAAATGAAATGTCAAGTAAAGTTAAATGGAGTAAATGAGTACTCATTATATTCCAGGCACTGTATGGAATATTTGGAAAATGAATACAAGAACAGGGAAAGACAGTCCCTGTCCTCAAGGAACTTATATTCTAATGAAGGAAGACAACCCATGAAAGGAGGCTGACCAGCAGGGAAGGGAGGAAGGGTACTTATGGGGGGGGCAAGGCAGGGAAATTTCAGAGTCAGAGGGGAAGTCTGGAGAGGAAGGAAGACATGACTGGCTGGGTACTTTTCTTAGAATGGAGGTCCTATGAGGAGGCAGCTAATTAATCAATTAATAAACACTTATTAAGTACCTTCTATGTACCAGGCAATCAGAGGAAGGGACTATAGGAACAGAATTTGCTCCCAGTGAGGGAAGTCCAGGGGCCAGGGTGAGAAGGAATCTGTGGAAGACCAGGAAGAAAGTCCAGAGGGCAAGGAGTGATGCTGGAGAGGAGTGAAATAGAAGTAACATATGGAAAATGCTTTACAAAACTTAAAGTGTTATATAAAGGCCTGCTATGTCTTATTCCATGTAGTTTGGAGATGAAAAGTACTTGGTATGGTGACATCTAAGAAAAATATTGGTCTTAACTTTTTATATATATCTTAGTGATTGTGGACAACAGTTCTATGACATTATTATTATACATCATATCTAGGGGTGACATATTATCATATTACTATATGAATAACAATATATCAATATTGGCATTAACGTCTCTTATAGAAAAAGACAGATCATTTAATACCCTCTCAGCATCCCCCCCCCCCCAATTCTGGCTCTTTGAGTGTTGAAGTTAAATAAATAGGCAATTGAGGTTTTATGACTATGTTTAAGAGGAAATGCTGTTAGGGAGGTGATAATTGTCCCATTCTTGCATTGACACAGATGAAAATTGGAGGAAGGAGAGTGGAGTGGGAAGAAGGTCAGCTTTCACTCCTAAATTTCAGTATTATCAAGTACCAAAGAAATTCAACCCAAAGTCCTCAAAGAGAAGTAGGGAATTCCAAGGAAATTTTTAATTATAACCACCACGAAAAGCCATATGACTTTAAGAAATATGATGGTTGCACAGCGATAGCCCATTATATTTACATATCACAATTCATTTAGCTATTTCTCAATTGATAGGAATTTACTTTGTTTCCAGGTCTTTACTTCCCCAAAAATTCTGCTATAAATGTTTTGGTGTCTATGGGACCTTTTTGTTGGTGATCTTCTCAAGATATATCTATTAGTAGAACCTGTGGGTCAAAGGGTATGGACATTTAGTAATTTTTTCCAGATCACTTTCCAGAATAATTGTACCAATTTACAGCACCATTGTCTTTCATAACCCAATTACCATTGACTTTGTCTTTTGACCATTTTCTGAGTATGAGGTAAAACTTCATGGTTGTTTTGATTTATATTTCTCTTACTATTAGCGATCTGGAATATTTTTTCATAGGATTGTTAGTATTTTGCAGTTTTTATTTAAGAACTGGTTGTTTATATTCTTTTGTGCATTGAAAGTTTACAATGTTGGTTCAATTTTTTGTTGTTTTTGTCCTTCCCATTTATATTATTATCATTGCATTTATTGTATTTCTGCTTACTTTACTTTTCATCAGTTCAGGTAAGCCTTCCCATATTTCTAGGTATTCACCCCACTCATAGTTTCTTGCTTTAACATTCCATTATATTCATGTATCACAACTTGTTTAACCATTCCACAATAGATGGGCATCTACTTTAATGCGAAGTAATTTCAATAGGGAGAGATGGCTAATAACTGGAGTAAATCAGGGAAGGTCTTATGGAGGAGGAGGCTTCAGGTCAGAGGGATTCTAGAAGGCAGAGGTGTCAGATATAACAATGGCCAAAGCTGTTGGTATTTTCACAAAGAAAATGAAATTAATGACCATAGTAGGTCATATCTTAAGTCAGGCAGCAGTAGGGAGTGTTAGAGCAGGGCACTTGAGAGCAGCAACTGTTTTGAGAGCATAAGGGCATTTCCTCTTCTCATATTCCCATTTATCTTTATTCCTTCCCCTACTACCCATTCCTCAAAGCATTCACATCAAGTTTCCCAACTTAGGAAGTGACGGCCATCACCCAAGACTCACTGGTGTTAGCTGAAGACCTGCATTCCATTCCCAATACAGCCCTACTCTCCCCACTCTAGTTATACTATGACCAAAAGAATCTTTTTCTTTAGACAAATCAAATTAGGCATTTGTCTCTGTTTCCAGTAGGGATGCTATTGAGAACCCAACAACAAAAATTAGCCCTGATGGGCCACTGGTTGAAGAGATATTTGCTCACTTTTCCAAACAAATTTAACACACTTTTTGAGTTGCAGTAATGTAAATATGATCAATCATCTTTTAAGTCTTTGGGTGTTTAATGGCAAAATAGTCTTTTATAGGTAACATTTTTCTATTTGACAAATGATTGGGATCTTCTATGTTGACCTTCCTCTTGGTGTTGAATTTTTTTTTTTTCTGTAATGAGGGAACTCCTGTCCCCAAGTCACTGATGCTTAGGATGGATGAAATAATGATAATGGATGATGATGAGAAGGCAGAGTTATTCAGCATTTATTTTGTTTTTGTCTTTACTTAAGGGAGAACTTAAGTCCCTCAAGCATAGGAGTGATTTTGGTTTTGCCTTTATGTCTCCAGGACCTAGCAAGGGTCTGGCTCGTTGCAGGCATTAAGAAATGTTCTTTGAGTTAAATTGATTTGGATGAGACTGATCTTTGGACTGGAAAGGACAGAATAAAAATAGCTAAAAGGGACTTGATATTCCAGAAGAGCTCCCAGGCCTTGATGGACTATAACTTAAGGTGTTAATAGAACTAGATGTTATGGCTGAGGCATGGTCAAGATCATTGAAAAATTGTAGTATATGGGAGAGGTGCTACAGGATTGAGGAAGGGCAAATGTCCTGAATCTTTATAAAGACATGAACATAGTTAGTGACCCTGCAAGAATGTATTATTGAAAGGATGCTTAGTGAATATTATTAGCAGCACAGCTAGGTGGTATAGCAACTAGAGAACTGGATTTAGAGTAAGAAAGACCTGTGTGTGTGACCCTGGGCAAGTCACTTAACTTCTGTTTGCCTCAGTTTCCTCAACTGTAAATGGGGATTATAATAGCACCTATCTCCCAGGGTTGTCATGAGGATCAAATGAGATAACATTTGTAAAGCACATAGCACAGTATTTGGCACATGCAGGTATTTCATAAATGCTATTGTTGTTGTTGTTATACATCTAGAATAAGAAGGAATGGTCCCAAAGAGACATCCTGGCTTCATCAAAAACAAATCATGCCAGTGTAGCTTCACTTTCCATTTTGACAGTTACTGGACTGCTAGAACAAGGGAACACCATAGAAATAGTTTGGCTGGATTATGGCAAAGTGCTTGACAAAGTCTCTCATGCTATTCTAACTCAAAAGATGAATGTGGGCTAGATTCTTATTATGGGTAGCAGATTCAGAATTGATTGAATGGCCATGTCCAAAGTGTAATCATTATGGTTCAATGTCATTTCAGAAGGAGGTCTCCAGAGGTGTGCACCAAGGCTCTGGGCTTGGTCTTATGCCATTAAACATTTTTATTAGTGACTAGTGAAAAAGGCATAGATAGCATGCTTTTCAAATTTCCAAATGACAAAGCTGGGAGGAATGACTAATAGAATGAATAAGCATTGAAATTCAAAAAGCTCTTGGCAGTCTAGTTGGGCTGTGAATGGAATTAGATGAATTTAATTGAGCTGAGTACAAATGGAGGAAGCATGGATAACTTGTATGACAAAGACTGGAGATTTTTTATTGGAGATTTGCAAGTTCAGTACTAGCCAATGATATGAGTCAATGAGCTGAATGTGGTAGCCAAAAAAAAAAGCCAATGAAATTTTAGGCTGCATTAAGAGAAGTATATTTGAATTCTTTTTTATAAGTATACTTATACTTAAATATAAGAGAAGTATCCATCAAGAGAAATATATCTTAGAAATAGGATAGTCTCAATCTTTTCTGCCCTGGTCAGGTTCCATCCAGACTACTGTGTTCAACTAGGGGTATTATGTTTTAGGAAGGGCATCAATAAACTAGAGTGTGTACAGAGGATGTTATATACACCAGGATGATAAAGGGCCATCTATGTGAAGATTGTGGGACAGAAGTGGGAATGCTATCGAAGAGATGCTTCTGGGAGTATGTGAGAACTATTTTCAAGTACTTGGAAAGTCGTTGTATGGAAAAGGGAATAGATTTGCTCTGCTTGGCCCCAGGAGGAAAAACTAGGAACACTGGGTGGAGACCATTGACTTTTGATGTGAGGAAACACTTCCTAAAGATCAGAGTGTCCAAACCTGGAATGATAATAGGTTTTCCCTGGCTTGAGGTCCTCAGACAAAGTCTGGATGATGACCTCTCAGATATGTTGGAATGGGAATTCTTTTTCAGGTATGCTTTAGTCTAGATGGTCATTGAGGCCCCTCCCAATTTTGAGGTTCCTCAATCTTTTCACTCCTTAGAGTAATACTAAAATGGCAGGGGCTTAACCTTGTGTGTGGGTATGATGGACCCTTTGGCAATCTGATGAAGTCTATAGACTCTTTCTCAGAATCATGTCTTTAAGAGTATAAAATAAGATGTGTAGGATTACAAAGCAAATCAATTATATTGAGATAAAGATTTAATTTTTTCCCATTCAAGTTCACAGGCTTGAAATTTTCACAGGGACCCTGGGTGGGGGGGGTGGCCTGTGGACCCCAGATTAAGAACCTGCGATGTAAAGTATTCAAGGGTATAGAATAGAGAAATAAAAGAATTATATCTAGAAGGTCTATTTCTTGACTCTGACTTAACGTTTTTTCAAGACATCATGTTGTCCCTTATTTTTATCAAAAGTGTTTTTCAAGATATAACTATAATAGATAAGGTCTGTTAAGTGCTTTGAGTTCCTTTACCAAATTTCATCTTCAGGAGATCTGTAATTTCACTACTGAGAGTTTTCTCAACCAGTACAGATTGCAACCCCACACCAACTTTATGAGTTGATTGTGACCAAGAAACAGTTATCACCTTAAGGCCAACCTCCTGGTGAATGCTTCTCTCCGAACTTCTCTCTAGTCTTGTTCTTCACTGGGTCTGTAGAAAATATTGGTAGGCCCTGCCATAATTTGTTTTTAAGATTTTGTGGTCCACATGGGATAATGGATGTAAAGAACTTTGCAAACCTTTACAGGAGTGTGCTGGTAAATGTTTAACAACCAGGCTCTCAAAAAAAAAAGTGTAAACATATACTTTTACATTTAGTCTGCTTTATTAAAGCCTAGAGAATAAATAAAAAGAACAGATCAAGCCCTGATTTGTGGTGATGCCAATTTCTGAGATATAATGCACACACTGAAAAAATTAACAATGGCCTCCCACAAGCCAGTTAGAGCTGGCTTCAGCACACCTCTGTTTGCCTTTCATTGCCTAACTTTCAGGAACTCAGGATCATGGCCAGCAGTGATGAGGCATCTGAGAGGGGCTCTACTTGAGGCATAGAAAATGATGTTAAAGAAACACAATTTCTCACTGCTATGCTGGGTAAGGAGGAGTCTGATTTTGTTATCTTTGCATCTTGGACTACTACTTTCTTGTTGTGTATATTTAACAATAGCTGCCACCATCTGGGTGCATATTCCCTATATTTGGGATATATTTTCTATATGGGATATATATTCCCATATATTTGGAATATCACCCTGCACTGGGGTTGTTCAGTGATTGGTAGCTGATTTAAGCTGTGGCAATAGTTAGCAAAAGAACCAGTCAAAAAGTGAAAAATTTGGGGGCAACTAGGTGGCACAGTGAATAGAGCACCAGCCCTGTAGTCAGGAGGACCTGAGTTCAAATCTGGCCTCAGACACTTAACACAAAACTAGCTGTGTGACCTTGGGCAAGTCACTTAACCCCAATTGCCCTCCCTTCCCCCCTCCAAAAAGCCAAAAAAAGTAAAAAATTTAGTCTAATCAACTACCTAGTTGGTTGTAAGGAAGCCAATATAATTTAGCTGTTTGTTGTTGTTTTCTTCTTCACCAAATGGATTAATTTTTAAGTGAATTAACTTAAAGGAGAAGATTTTTGTTGTTGTTAATAGACTCAACTTATGGCTTTTTGTTTCCTAGAAACTGGATTTTCTTTGTGTGGGACTTCTCCAAGTCATATGTTCTTCACATGGGATTGAGTCAGAGGCCTGTCTGCTGATATAGGAGAATGAATGAGAAGGCGTATGGCAAATATGCTACAAAATGTCTGTCAATTTTTATTTTCTTACTGGCTGACGAATCTTTGCTCAGTTCTATAGAAGTTTCCTTCCTTCCTTCCTTCCTTCCTCACTCCCTCCTTCCTTCCTTCCTTCCTCTCTCTCCTCATTCCCTTCTTCCTTCATTCTTTCTTAAATTTAAGACACATTTTTCTTTTCTGAAATTTCCTTCATTTTAAAAAGCATTATTTTTAACCCTGCAGAATACTCCTTGACTGTATATAGGCACAACACTTTGACACTCTCTCCTTATAAATAGTCTTATTAACCAGTAGACCATACAATCTTACATGCCAATAGTGACCAAAAGACCTTCTTGTCCTTATAGATGCCCAGGATATTGCCACATATTTCCTTGAATAACTTTGGGCAAATCACTTCACATCCCTGGGCCTTAGTTTGTTCATTTGATTAATGAAGACTAGGTGACTTCTGAGGTCCCTTGCCACTCTGAATCTATGAACTTGGTGCCACTTAGTAGACGTTTAGCAAATGTTTGCTGAATAGAATTTGGTTGACCTGGTATACCTGAGTTGACTTTCTAAAATGGACAGAAGTGAAATGTTATTAGAGCTAGGTCCCAATTAGTGCAAATAATGAATGGTTCTAATTCACACATATTTCTTTTGGGTGGGAACTACTTTTCTTGTTTCACATACGTATAACTTTGATGTAGTAGGATTTTTAATGGAAAATTTAATCAAGGGACCAGGGAACTAGACCTTCAAGCGAAAACGTTCTAGGTTGCTAGGATGTGAGATTCTTAGAGAAGATACAAAGAATGACTCAGATAAACTGCAAATAACAGGTCACGATTGCATTAGAATGAAACAAGACTTTATGATTTTGATAGTTACTATGAAGGAGTTATAGGTTTCTTCTAAGGCACAGGATACCTTTGGACACAGAGGGAACCATCCACCCAAAGCAGAGGGACAGGCTAGCATACTGGAATAACTTGTATTTGCTAGAGCCTGAGAAAAGTGAGGAGGTCTTAATAATGTTTTGTGTTTGGCTCCAGTGTTGTAGTTAGTGATCCTAGTTGGAGAAGTATTGGTGTATTTAAGAGGAAAAGTTGTGTGAAATTGCCCACACAGGAAACATTTCACTCAATTTGAACAAGCAGTTGACTTGTCATCTTTCTGTTCAAACACTCTCTATGGTAAAATGCCAAGTCCTCAGCCTGACATGTCACAGTCCCCACTATCTGACATTAACCCACCTTTTAGACTCACTTTCAAGTGACTCCCCTTCACATACTACCCATTCCAGCTAAGTTGTTTGGCATTCCAATCCCCTCTATGCTTTTGCACTGACTATACCTCTCATGCCTGAACTTTGTTTCTCTCCTGATTTGGTTTCTTTCAAGGCTCTGCTCAGAGGGTATTTTCTCTAGGAATCCTTCCCTGATCTCACCAGTTGTGAGTCTGTTCTCCTTCTCCAATAACCTTGTATTAGCTGACCTGTATGTTGTCTCCTCTCAGTAGAATAATAATAATTGTTTATACAATGTTTTAAAGTTTTCAAGGCAAATGTAGAACTATGTCTCCAAAATGATTAAACTGTGAATAACTTTTGACCCGGTTATATCACTACTAGGTCTATAATCCAAAGAGAACAACAGAAGAAAAAAATAACCCTTATGTTCAAAACTGTATATTATAACCCTTTTTGTAGTGGTCCCAATCTAGAGAAAAAAGGAGTGCCCACTTTTACCTTTACCATGTGTTTACCACCTTTGGCAAAATATTGATTTTTCATGAATATAATAGGATATTGCTGTGCCATAAGAAAGGCAATTTTAGAGGAAACTAGGAAGAGTTCTATGAACTGATGTAGAGAGAAGTGAGCAGAACCAGGGGAACAATTTATGTCACAACAACAACGTTTTAGAATAAAATAACTTTGAAAGACTTTAGAACGCTATCAATACAATGATAAACCATAAGCCCAGAGGACTGAAGATGAAACAGACCAGAGGGGTGATGGACGAAATGTAGAGTTTAAGAAATGGTCAAGGTGGAAATTTGTTTTCTTGGATTATGCACATTTATTATGAGAGTTTTCTTTTTCTTTTTCCCTGGGAGGATGTGGGAAGGAGTAATAATAAATATCTGTTAAAAAAAAGACTACAAAGCACTTGATAGAAGTTGCCTACTCAAGTTGGTCCTTACAAAAATCTTGGGAGGTAAAGACTATAGAATTATCTCATTTTGCAGATGAGAAAGTTGAGGCTCAGAGAGGTTAAGTAATTTGCTTGTGGTCACACTGCTTCTGAGGTTTTTTTCATGACTGTTTTCATGACTCCAAGTTTAGTCCTGAGTACACTGAACCACCAAATAGAAACTTTTGATTTCTCTGTTACTATTTTTTGGTAGCCTCAGCATATAATGTACAGTTCCCACATCCAGGATATAGTTGTACAATGTGAACCATTGTCATGATGACATTTCCTGTTCTCTTCTAGCTTTTCCCGCCCCACCCCCTCACCCCTCCACTCCATTCTGAATTCCCTGGCTTTGGGCCATTACTCTGGACTCCTTCCTGGCCTTCGGCCTGGCCCCTTGGACTTGGCTACCAATGAACTCTGGTTTGACCCAGAAAGGCATCCTGTTTATTCCCTTTATCATTACTTGAACCACACCCTTTTAACCCAATTCAAATTCATGAGGAAGCAGCCTTGGAGGGAATTTCCAAAGCTGGAAATTACAGGTGTTGATTTACTGTGGGGGGTGAGGGTGGGGATATTTGGGGACCAGGGTGACTTTTCCCCAAGCCCTTCAAATTATATCCCATGGACAAAATAGCTATGCTTACTCACTCATAAGACCAGCTTGGTTGTCATACCAACTTGCTCTAGCATGAATAACATTCTTCACACTGAACTCTGGGGCTGCACTCCACCTCTGAAGAAATAAGAGATAGTGCCCTCATGTGCCTTTCTGCAACCTGAAAGGTAGAAAATAGTATGTCAGATTGGAGATGCATTTTAAAGGAAGCTGGGAACAGGGAAGCGATGTGATATCACAGGAAGGTCATTGGGTTGTGTGTTAGGAGATCTGGATTCTTGCTCTGATTTGGTCATTAACTAGTCCTTCAGCCAAGAGTAAGTCATTTCTCGTATTTGGTCTTTGGTTTCCTCATTGACTAAATGAGAAGATTAGATTAGCCTAGGAGTTCTTAATTTTTTTTTTTGTTTGTTTTTGTGTGGTCCTCTGTCCCTTTGGCAGTCTGGTGAAATCCTTCTCAAAATAATATTTTTAAATGCATAAAATAAAAATTTATTGGATTACAAAGGAAACCACTTATATTGAAATAAAGATGTATTTCTTTTCCTATCTGGGTTTCAGGGATCCCCCCACCCCACAAAAACCCCAACTCTATCTACTGACACTTTGGAAGTTTGTAGACCTTAGGCTAAGAACCCCTGGGTAAGATTCCTTCCAGCTCTGACATTCTTTGATTTTCTGAAAATCAAATGAGGTTTGGGGTTAAGAGAAAATCTGATTAGTTCACCATACCATAGGGACTTGTTTGACTCAAAATTTTGAGAGGCTTTAAGTAGTTTGCTGAGTGTTGGAGACCTGAGAGCATATTGGGGAGAAAGGAGTCAAGGAAAACAGGGCTTAAGGGAGGGGAGGGATATCCAATATCTCATCTCTACAATCTCCATGATCAGGGGCTTATGGATAAGAACTCATATATCAATACTTCCCAGCATTACCACAGTCAGGGGATGAAAAGCAGCTTTCCACGAGTCCTCTTCCAGGCCCTGCCAAAGTTCAAAGCACGGCACCTGGAATGCAATATTTACCAATTAGCCACCTGCCAGGGATTCTGACTGGCTCAAGGAACAGAGAGAAGGCAGATTGCCTGTGTATGTCTGCATCACAGAGTAATTCTGGGAGCTTAGTGATACCATCCAAATCTAACACTTGGCAGAGCCCAGCATCACCTCTTTGGTGTGGGGGAAGGGAGCTCTTCCTGTCCTGTGTAGGTATATGGGTATGGGGGTATAAGTAGGGGGTGGGGGGAACCAATGGCTGTGAAATCAATAGTCCCTAGACCTGATAACACTGACAGGCCTTGGCAATGCAGGCTTCCTGAGTGGTTACTCCGTGCTGCTCCCTTGTGTGAACACTAACAGGATGGTTAGCTCCATTCCAAATCACATCAATAAAGTAGTGAAGTTGATCCGACTCACACAGTTTCCTCCAGGAGCCTGCAACACTCTGGTGACCAAGGGCTTTGTAACACCTGCAGCCCTAGCTATGTGATGCTTCACTGACCATTGGCCCCATTGACATCTTCAGTTTTGAGAGCTGAAGTCTTTAGTTTCAGTGGTCCCTGAGTCGTAGCAGATAGGTTGTTGGAAGATCAGGTTGAGCCAAACCAGAACTGAGAAGGAATAGTAAACATCCAGTCTGGGAGCAGACTGGACCTAGGAGCTTTCCAGAATTAAGATGGAGCTAGCAGGTGGGGGTGGTCAGAAGCAAAGTGAACCATTAGGGGTCAAAGACCACAGAAAGGCCTGGAAATCCAGGTAAAGCATTGGATCAGAAACCTCCTTTGCAGAAGTATTTATTTTAGCCACTTGTTTGGTATTCATAGTTGCTCTCCTGTCTATTGTATCTGAGATTGTAAATTTTCAGAGGAACAGGGACAAGAACAGTTTACCAATGACACGTGGATAGATGGGCACTAAGGAAATATCTGCACTGGTTGGTAGAGGTAGAGAAGTCGTTCTTTCCAGAGCTATAACTAGAATCTTTGTTACCAGGGAAAGTGGCACTGAGATCCAATAGCTTCATGTTTTTCAGGAATGCTGGGAAAGGACAAACAAAATTAATACAGAGAAGTATGGAAAGACTTATATGAACTAATGAAGAGTGAAGTAAGCAGGGCGAGGAAAACAGTAGATAATGACTGCAAGACAAGCCAGCAAAAAAAAAACCAAATAAAAAAAAAAAACAAGCAAAACTGAATGTTATAAAATTGTGAAAAACAAATTTGATTCCAAAGAAGAGATATGAGGAGACACTATTCCTATTCCTTCACAGAGGTTGGAGTCCACAGACGTAGCAGAACACCAGGTTTTTTCCTTTTTTTTCCTTTTGGAAGGCAATTGGGGTTACGTAACTTGCCCAAGGTCACACGGCTAGGTTTTTGTTTGTGTGTGTGTGTTAAGTGTCTGAGGCTGGATCTGAACTCAGGTCCTTCTGACTCCAGGGCCGATGCTCTACTCACTGCGACACCTAGCCGCCCCCACAGGTTTTTTTTTTTTTCAATGTGTTCATTGGTTTTGTTGGTTTTTTTCCCCTCTTCATCCACTTTCTATTTTCTTTTTAAAAAATTCTTTGTCATAAGAGATAGCTCTCTGGAAGAGGAAAGGGGAGGGATACCAGGAGAAATCTAGGTAATATTTAAAAAGGGTTATTGATAAAAATCTACTTTTTAAAAACCGTAGAACTGATAACCACGGTCAAGACAGTTCAACAAAATGAGGAGATACACCATTGTGGGTTTATGGGTCTCCTGGTCATCAGTCACTGGAAGTTGGGTCATTCTGGTTGGTTACCTTGATTGCCTCCTGAGACCTGGTGCACTCCAGATCTTTTGGGTTTCCTTCAGGCTCCTTTATCTGAAATGGTGCCTAAAATGGTGTCTCTTCCTTTGCTCATACCAATCCCTATAAATCTCCCTGTAATTATTCAGAGAAAAAGCAACCTACACAATTTAAAAGGAAAATTAAGGCTGCTCTAGGATAACGAATTTAGCCGAAACAAGAAATGGTCAGGCCCTTGACCTGGAACTGAGGAGAGGTTGTACTTTTGCACTGGCAGTCCAGCAGTGAGGGAGAACTCACCTTCTCCACCCCTACCACCTCAATCCCCCCTACCCTGTTACCATTGATTTCCATCGAGGAGGTCAACAGGGTCTCAGGGGAAATTTAGCAGTGCACCTGGACCTGGAGCTTCTCTCTCTTCAGACATAACATGGGCCAGCCCTATCACTTCTAGCCTGCTTCAAAGCTGCTTTGTTTTTTTGCCTCTCTTACATTTGGACCCTGGGCATATTTAATAGGGTGTGTTAGAGCAGAACTTGGGAGCTTTCTATCAAGATTAAACAGGTGCGTAATCCTTCTTTAGCAAGGCCTGGCAGCTGGAACAGCTGAAAGATTTCCCTTCCCAATAAGTGGCCTGGTTCCTCGACTTTATCCTCTGGTGCTTCTGGTGGTGGCTCTCAATGGCTTTCTTTTGGGGGCAAAGAGTGGTCTGATTGATTTCTTCCCACTTGCAGGGAAAAGCTGCCCACCTTGTCAGAGGCAAAACCAAGAAATGGCTTTCCCATCAGCAAACTCCTCTTCTCCCCCATCACGCATTAAAGTAAATTCTGAGAAGAAATGCTGGGAACCTATAATATAGAATCTCTCAGCTAAGCAGAGGTCCCTGGGATGATGGTGAATAAATAGTCTTCTTCTGGGATGCTCCCCAGCCTCTCTTCCTGGGTCAGCCCGTACCCTGTGCAGGAACCCCACCTCCGAGGCATCTCTGGTGTGGGTGAGGACTGCTCATCTGGCCTAGGTCTCTGATTGCTGTTTTTTCTTTTTGCTAGAGGAGTCTCATATCATCTCCTAATGTAAACAATATTGTAAGAGAGTCTGACAGCCCCACAGGATTTCCATTGGGCAGTGATTGATGGGCCCAAGGATGGAATTGCAGGGATCCTGCATCAGGCACACCTCTCTCCTGGCTCTAAAACTGACCCTGTTAGCACAGTGTGACTTGGATCATTTGTCTCAGAAGTACCAGGGGATTTTCAAACAGCTGTGGATCCAACCATTTCAAACGGGAACATATTTCTGGTTTGTGGTAAGAATAACACACACCGCATGTGCTGGAGAAGCCAGGCCTCTGAATTCCTGGAGCATTGGGTGGGGCAGATGCCTTCTGGGCTATACTCCTGAGTCCCCAAGCAGTCCCCTTTACAGATCGGGTCATTTGTTCCTTCTGTCCTCCCTTCACCCTTTCCCCTAAATAGTAATCGCCATACAAAGCAGTGTCAACACAAACTAACAAGTTTAAGAGGAGGAAATGTCTGCTAATTCCTCTTTTATGTATTCCCTGCGGACTACATTTCTCTAAGGCACATTCTCTCTGAGGGTGGGGTAAGGAGTTGCCATCTTTGTCCCCAGTGGTAGCGGTGATTCAGCTTCATGGCCAGAGCTGGGCCAGTCTGGGCCTCAGATCCCAGGAGATACTCAACAGCAAAAGGCTTTTCATTTTATATTTCTCTTCCCTGATTTCCTCTTCCCTTTCTCCTCCCCCCCCACCCCCATCTCTCCTTATCTTTTGTTTCTTTCCTTCTCTCCCTTTTTTCTCTCTTTCTCTTTCTTCTTTTTCCTCCCCTCTTTTGCTCTGTGCCCCATCTCTCTCCCATCTTTCCCTATCCCTCTCTTCCTCTCTCCATCTCTTTTCCTCGTTACCCTCTCTTCTTTCTCCTCTCTTTCTTCATTGTCTCCTACTTGCCATCTCCCTTGCTTCCCTCCTTTCTCCACTCCCTGTATTTCCTATTTCCTCTTCTTTTCTCCTTTTTCTCTTTAGTGGGATTCTCTCCACTTGCTCTCCCCAGGGATGCCTGGGCCTGAGGAATGATGAGTTCTGACCCTTGCCATGTGGCTGGATCCAGCCTGTGGTGTTAGTATTAAAAATGCAAACGCTGAAAAGTCAACAGGATGTAGCAACTTATCCCTGCACATCTGAGCTAGGAAATCATTACCACAGTAACAAGAACTGGGATTCTCATTTACATGGCCTGCGTCTCATTCGAGCAAAAGCCTAATGAACACAGTCTGGCTCCCTCCCCGGCAGTGACTCAGCGGCCTCACTAATGAGGCCGCCTGACTTTCCTTAAGAATCTGTAAGAGGCTTGCCTCTGACTGCTCAGGTAAGTGAGAGGCCTGTCTGCACTCCCATGAACCCCACACCAGCCTCCTCAAGTGCCCGGCCAAGGCATCTGCTCCCTGCCTCTCCTCCGCAAGCCTTGGGGGCCTCAGCAGACCCCGGGAATCTGCCCTGTTTGGGTTCCACATGGGGGATGTGGGAAGAATATGAGGGAGAAGAAGGAGAGAGAGGATGAGAGGGAGGGAGGGAGGGAGAGAGGGACAGAGGGAGAGAAGAAGGAGGGAGGGAGGAGAGAGAAAGAGGGAGGGGAAAGAGAGACAGAGGGAGAGAAGAAGGAGGGAGGGAAGAGAGGGAGAGGGAGAGAGAGAGAGAGAGAGAGAGAGAAGAGGGAGAGAGGGAGTAGGGTAGGAAAACACGGAAGCAACAAATGGGAGGGAGACAGACAAGCAGAGAGATAAAAGAAAGGAGCAGAAGGAGAGGGAGGAAGCAAAAGATAGGGCAAAGTGGAGAGAGACAGGCAGAGATAAAGAGAGATAAAAGAGAGAGTAACAGGGAAAAGAGAGAGACAAAGCAAATGAGTGGGAGAGACAGGGGGAGAGACAGAAAGAAATTGAGAAGATAAGAAATAAGAACAGGAGAGAGGCAGAAATGGACCTGAAGAATGAATAAGTGAGAAAAAAATGAAAGAAAACAACAGAAAAGAGAAAGGCAGAGACAAAAAAACTCCTAAAACCTGCCAAAGCCTCAGTGAGAGAGAGAGAGACTGAGAGCAGATCTAGCCCAGGGCCCAGGGCCAGGATGCTTCCACCCTCCTTTCACATCATGTCAGTCACACCACCTGAGGTAGGAACACCTTGGAACAGCCTTGAAGGCTGTATCAGATGGGAGCAGTGCAGTCAGGGCCATCAGACTGGGCCTGGGTGTTTCCCATCTCTGAAGAAAAAGGAAATAAAGTCCCGTCGCCCTGGCTCCCTTCTTCCTCCCTCCTCCTCTCAGTCTCTGCCTGTGATTTCTCCAAATTGGGCTTTGTACACAGGGCCCTCCCTCCTTTGTGAGCTGGCTGGGAGCCTGGTTCCAGGAGAGCTAGGGGCCGGCCTTTAGCGTCCGTGTGAGCTTCGCCAGGCAAACAGCGAGCCAGTTTGTGAAAGGGCTCCCATGTATAGCTTCCCTGCCCTGATCCTGGCCATAGTTGAATCAATGCCATTGTTACCACTTCGGGAGTCTTGCAGGTGGCAGGGCTTCCCTGGAGACCTGCCCAAAGAGAATTTTTTTTCCTTCCTTCAGTTGTATTTCTGGGAAATTGGGGTTGATTATTCCAGGCACCGCTAAAACAGAGGCTATGTATGGATCCAATTCCACCTAGAGCTCAGAGCTAACCATGCAGAGTCCAGAAGCTGGCAAAGCCCCACCTTTCATGCCAAAGATGGTAGGCAGGGTCATTTTCTTTGGCAACTATACTTCCCTCCCTTCCATCTGGAAGACCTGCTTCCAACCTCAAATGTTGGCAGCTGTCATACGTGCCCCTTTCCCACTTGTAAATTGGTGGTTGGCATCTTCTGTTATCAATCCCCTGCTCCTCATTCCATCCCTGCAAACAGCAGTTACCAAATACTATCCTTCCCCCTTGACACCTCTGTCCTCCATCACCACACATTTCATTAGGAAAGTAGTTGTACCTTTGGCACATCACTTTAAAAAGGTCAGAGGGGCATGAAAGTGAAGAGGAAGAAGTTATTGCTTTTGGAGGAGGTGGGAGTGTGAGCAAAGGTTTCATAGAAGAAAAGTCATCTGGGCTGATCCTTGGAAGGAAAAGATATTTTTCAGTAAGCTGAGATGGGGGGATGTCAGGGGCTGAGGAGTCCTTTTAAGGTATGGGATACTGTGTGTGCAAATACATAGAGGTGGGAGAAGATGGCATGAGGGTTAGAGTCAGACTGTTAAACCATTGGCTTAAAGTCCATTAAAGTTGAGTAGCTGTGCCATGATTATCTGCCAACTAGGTTTCCACCAGGCACGTTTAGGATGGGGAGGATGACATTGAGGATTAGGAAGGAAGATACCTAAAGTCCTGGGAATGTGTTGGGTGGCTCTAAGTCTGGTGAGGTGGGCATGGGGAAATGGAACTCACAGAAAGGGAAGTTGCAATGACAAAAGCTCTTCAGGCATGGAGGAGTGTTAATACTCATGTCCCTGTCCCCCTAATCTCAGTTTGCAAAGCATCTTTGGTGTAAAGAACTTGAATGGAGGAGGGGAAGACCTGGATCTACTGTGCCACCTGGGGAAAGTCACATTAACATCTCTGTCTTGATTTGGGATTTCTTCCAACTTTTAAAATTCTAACCAGACGAGCCATCAAGTTAAAATCAGCACTTTTACTTGTTAGCTTAATCCTTCTGTTCCTTTAAGCTCCAATTTGAAGGAAGAGAAGGGATTGTTTAGTTAGGGACCCCCTAACTCATTGGAGTGCATCATTTAGTGAACAGTTATTCCAGGCTCAAATTAACCTATGGGTCTGCATTTTAACAATAGCTTATGAGCCCCCACTAATGTGTTTGCCTTGTATAGACAGCCAGAAGACACAGTTAGTTCAAATCAAAGGCATTTAATGAAATGGTATGATAATAAAAGTAGCAACAAAACATTTCTCCCATAAACCTAGGGCACACGCACCTACAAATAAACATCGTGTCAGAAGAGGATACACCTACAGTCTAGTTTTTACCACTATCAGTCACCTGGACTTTTGCCTTACTGCCTCTCTCTCAGGAGTGGATACACCTAGAGAACACAAGTGGAGAGGTATACAAGTGGGGCCAGGGCACACATGAAAGCTTGAACATATAGGAAACATGTGGCTAGGGCACATAGGGGTAACTCATGCCTTGAACAGGGATATCTTCAAGCCATGTCCTTTTCTAGCTGATACTGGTATTGTCACTACTGGACATTTTTCCATTGTATTTTCTGGACACTGTGAGTCAAGATAGATAAATTACTACTAAATGTCCTCATGATTTGCATTATAGGCAAATGGTATGATGAATAAAGCCAGATTTGGAATCTGGAGGCAGACCTGGGTTCGAATCCAGTCTCAGATACAGAGTAGCAGTATAATAGTTTATTAGCTGGGTAAGTCAGTCTCAGTTTCCTTATCTGTAAAATAGGGATAATAATAATAATACAGAGTTATTGCGAAACTCAGATGAGACAATGTAACTAAAGCATTTTATAAATCTAAAGTCCTATACAACATTTCTACAAGTAAAATTAATGTAATATAAATTAATCTTAATATAAATAAAATCACTGGGACTGAACCAGTGATTTTATTGATAGAGGGAAGTCTTGAGCAAACCCCTTCTCCCTTTCTAGGTCAGTGCTACCTTCTCTGAAATGCATAATCTTAAGTGTGGTTTAAGGTACTAAGGGGTGAAGTGATTTCCCCTGGACCAAATGACCTGTATGTGTCAAAGGCGAGACTTGAACTAAGCCTTCCTGCCTCTGAAGCTACCATGCCACTGGCTTTTGTATGTCAGTAATGATGGTCATAAAAGGTTGGTTGAAATCTTATGGACCTGGTTCTTCTTGCTTTCAGTCATTTTTCAGTTGTATCTGACTCTTTGTGACCTCATTTGTTTTTTGTGTTGGTGGTTTTTTTTTGCTATTTTTTGGCAAAGATATTGGAGTAGTTTGCCATTTCCTTCTCCAGCAGGCCTTGTTCTAGCATTTATCTATTTCTTCCACGAGCATTTATTAAGCACCTACTATGTGCTAGGCCCTGGGGATACACACACAAAAGTGAGTTGGTCCCTGCTCTCAAGGAGTTAATTCCATCCACAAAAGAGCTAAGAAAATTCTCTAGGAAGCTGGCTACGAGAACCATGAGATCATGTGCAATAAACTTTTTGGAATGTCCAACACAACAGACATTTATGAAGTACCTACAATGTGGTACAGTGGAAAGATTGTTAGATTTGTGGCCAAAGGACCTGGATTCACATTCCAGCACCGTCATTCACGTCTGTAATCTTGGCAAGTCATACTACTGTGGTGAGACTCAGTTTACTCATTTGTTAAAACTAGGAGGCCGGACCAGGTGATTAGTCTGCAAAGTTCTGCATGGGAGATGTCTAGGAACAGGGGGGTGGGAGGGACAATGACAAGAGCTTCCCCTACCACTGAGAAGCTTATTAGTCACTGAGGGTCTGTATTGCTTTTCCCAAAGGCAAGAGCCCAGAAATTAACCTGGCAGCTGCTTCCTTTGGAAAGGGAGGTTTCAAAATGAAAACTATTTATAGGCATCTGATTTTAGCCCTTTCATTCCTTAGATTGTTTTTATTAACTATGTAGTTTATTAGACAACATACTGCAAACAGTCCCCTCCTGCTTCCCCTTGCTCTGCCCTGCCTGGTCCCCTTCTCCTTTCTGCCCTGCATGTCCTCCCTTGTCTACTCACACAGGCCTGACCTGCTCACCTCCTGGCCTCTACAGTCCTTTCCTAGGCCTGTGTGTTTTCTCCCGGGTGAGTGGCTCCTCAGAGCCTGAGAAGTGCAGCTGTCTCATCAAGTCTGTGTTTCCAATAATGGCTTAGTAAAACTGTCTGAGCATCCCCCTCTTTGAAGCTTATCATTTCTAGATGCTTAGATTCCAGGGCTTCACGAACAACAGAGAAGATGGCTTTGTGGCTCAGTCAGGACCAGATCTCTTTGCCCACTGACATCCCAGGATGCTGCTGCTGGAGCTGTCACACGCCTGTGAGTGGCTGACAAATGTAAGCCCAGCAGTCCTTAACCACAGACACTCAGAATGTTGTTTCTGTTTTCTGGCCAGCCCATGGCTAGACACAGTTTGCAACTCTGTTCTTATTCTTGGAGACTGTCTGACTCCTGTATCCCAGTTACTACTCCTTCCCTGACTCCCTGATTCTTCTGTTTGGTTTTCATTCACAGAGATACATGGGCCTGCTGCGCCTCTGGTCTGGTCTTTGCCCTAGAATGGGGCCAAAAACACAAGAAAGTTTAGGGTTGGGAATTCTGGGTTGTAAAATGGTACTCTAGGGTTTTCTGTTTAATTAACCAGCTATTTCTCTGCCTTATAACTTAAGAATTTAACTCAAAATGTGACCTATCCCAGGACCTGGCACCTAAAAATTAAAATGCCTCTGGAAAGACCATTAAAATATCTATTTGTATGATATAAATTTCTTATTAACTATATTTGTGCAAGTCTTCTTATTGACTATGTATATATATATATCCATAATTATGTATGTATGTATGTAGGAATGTTTCTACCTATTATCCATTTATCTATCTACCTATCTATCCATCTGTCCATCCATCCATCCATCCATTCATCCATCTGTCTCTATTTTTTATATCAAACCTGTGATTTTAACTAGGTAGGGAGCTGTCAGTTAAGAGCATCCTCTTCCAATGGAATTCACTATCACCTTGCTATTTAGGGACATAGGATTATTGATCTAGGGCTAGAAGGGACCTGAAAGGCCATCTAGTCTAACCCCCTTATTTTGCAGATGAGGAACTGAAGTCTAGGGCAGTTCAGTGACTTGCCCAGTGACTTGCAGGTAAATGCCAGAGGTTAATTTAATTTAATTAAATTAATTAATTTATTTATTTTTGCCTTTTGGAGGGCAATTGGGGTTAAGTAACTTGCCCAAGGTCACACAGCTAGGTTTTTATTTCTGTGTGCGTTAAGTGTCTGAGGTCGATCCGAACTCAGGTCCTTCTGACTCCAGGGCCGACGCTCTACTCACTGCGCCACCTAGCCGCCTTGAGAGGTTAATTTTATTGATGTGGGTAAAAAAAAATAACAGTTTTGGGGTAGACAGAACCCTAGGTTCATGTATATAATACCTTGCAAATCCCAAAGGATGACTTTTGCCAAGCCCTTGGCAGAAACACAATTTCTGTGGACAACCTAGCATTTTTAATTTATATCATTGATAGGGAAAATATAATTGAGTTAGGGATGACTGAGTTTGTTTAGCAAGAATCTCCAGTTATATATGCATCTATTTAGTCAAGCAAAACCAATTCCAGCATTGGCCATGTCCAAAAATGTATCTCATTCTGTATATCAAGTCTTTACCTCTCTTTCAGGAGGTAGGTGGCATTCTTCATCTTTGATTTTCAGAAATCATGGCTGGTCATTGCTTTGATCAGAGTCCTTACCATTATCAATCACCTTGACTTTTGTCTGGCCACTGGACTTTGATGACTCTGGAACAGAGAGTGAGGCTGATGGCTTTGTGAGACTCTGCCTCATTTAAATCCAATTCACTCAAAAGTCAAGATATCACCCTCATGCTATCATTGGTCCTCTTTGATATTGAAGGACCAACAACAACAATATGTCTGTCAAAATTATTCACTTTTACAATTTTCTTATGATATAACTTGTTCTACTGGTTCTGCTTACTTCACTCTGCATCAGTCCATACTACTCATTCAAGGTTTCTTGGAAAACTTCTCCATTTCTTTCCAATATGTTCATATATCATAATTTCTTCAGTCATTTCTCAATTGATAGGCACTTCTCCCTCTCAACTCCCCTTCTCTGACTTTATCTCTTCTACTTTCTCCCCTTTTATCCCTGTTTTTTGTCTATTAATCGCTCCCTCTCCCACACCCAGAGGTGATTCTCCCCCTAGAAATCCATTGAGATTCTGGAAATGGTCTCTTTTGGAAAGAGAGGTCAGACTCACTCTCTCACACATTACTTTTTCCTACTATCCTACTATCATCGTGAGAGGAGAATGACCCAGACAGTCTGGCAGCTTTTATGGACTTTCGAGAGAGAACAGTGCCCTGGGGAGCCTTGGGGTGGATCCAGCAGGTCTAAGAACTGAGGAAATGGATGCAATTTGCCAAGCTACAACAAATGTCAAAGTGCCATGAAGACCATCAGCATACTGCAAAACAAAGATGGCCACCACCCATTTATTTATATTACCCAGCACAACAAAACAGACAAGATAATTTTCTTAGGACAATTCTGTGGTACATAATCCAGTCTGATTTCTCTGCCAAGGCAGGTTTCTGTAAACTTTGCAACAGAAACTTGCTTTCTTCTTTTGTTTTTAATGTATTTTAATTGATATCTTTTGTTTTCATTGCCTGGAATTCTCCCCTAACCCTGAAAGCCATTCCTTTTAACATAGAATGCTTTTTAAAGAAGAAAAACAGGAAAAAAAATCAGTAAAACCAATGAATACATTGAAAAACATCCAGCGTTCTGTATAATGTTTCACAACCCGGGACACCTCTCTCCCCTCCACCCCAAGTTAAGCAAGTTATCTAAGAATACAGGGGTAGGCTCATATTTTGAACCCAGGTTCTAGAACTCCAAATCTAATACTTTCCCTTCTGCACCTAACAGTCTGAAATCAATGGAACAGTTCCTGCTTCTCCCTCCAGTAGTTACAATCTACAGGGGAAACACTGTGCATACATATAAATGTATAAGACATAAATGCAAGGTAATTTTTCAGGGGAGGCACGGGTAATTGGGGAGATAAGTATAGGTAGATCTCATCTAGCAGGTGGCATTTCAGCTGAGCTTTGAAGAAGCCTAGGAGAATAGGATTAAACCACATTTAAACAATTTTAAAATGTGTCTTTAAGTTACTTGACTGAAACACTTCTCTACCCCTTCTAAATGCCCAGTAAGTTTCTCTCCCTTTTGGGCAGAGGGAGAGGAAAAGGAGCTGAATGTGGGTCAGCTTCATGTTCTAAGGACTACTAGCCCAATAAAATGACATTATGCTGTCATCTGCATGGGATGGATGTTAGAATGAAAGGGACTTCAGCTGTGGCTGGGCAGCAGGTTCCCTCCCTGAGCTAGTGTGGCTTGGGCTAAAACTATGAAGAAGGATGTTTGCATTCTGCAGGCCTTATGCTCTCCAGATAGACTCAGGCCCTTTCCCAGTTCTGACCAGCCTGCTCTCTTGGTGAGTGGGTGCTCTGGGCTTCCCTAACCCTTCTTCAAAAGTCCCCTGCTCTGTATCTTCAGGGCCTTTGGCAAGCATTTAAATGATCAGGCTGTTTGAGCAAGGATAGCCATCGGTACTACCTAAAGGCCTGACTTGCTACCTCTCCTAGATAACATTTGGATTTCAACTGGACCCTCAGCGACTTAACTAGGAGGTGGAATTGAAGACGGAAGGTAGGTATTTAAGGTGCCCAGCAGGGTCTGGGGTGGGGAAATCACTTTGGGAAGGATTTGGAGCTCCCCAAAATATACTACTGGTTCTCTCCCTAAATACCATAAATTCTAGGTATTACACTACTTCTCAGTAGAGCATAAGTCTGGAAGGCTGCCAGAGACAGAGGGAGAGAGGGAGGGAGAGAGGGAACTTGGCCATCAAGATCCTGGTCTGTCTCAATGTCAAGGCCATGATTAGGCCCTTATTCCTGATCCTGGGGCTCTGGTCCCAGGCTCCTTCCTGACTCCTCTCACTCTGCTTGACAGGAGCATCACTGGTCTCACATGTGAGGTTTCATTTCCCTTCCTTGCCTTGGCAATGGTCATTCCTGTGTCTGGAATTCAGGACCCCCTCCCCCCAATCTTCCCAGAATCCCTTGTGTCCTTCACAGCTCTTCTCAGGTACCACCTTCTACCCCCATCCTCTTCTGGTCCCCAGAGCTGCTTCTGCCTTCCCTCTTTATGTTTATTTGGTATATTTTAGGTATATACTTATTTATGTAAGCCTGACCTCCCCTCCCCCAAGAAAGCTCCGTGAGGTCAAGGACTTGTTTCCTTTTTGTCCATTGCCCGGGAAATAGAAGACATTTAGTGAATGCTTGTTGACTCACTGATTGTTGTCCTGAGTCTGAGTTCCCTATCTGGCCATGCTTTCAAATAGAGTTCTCTTTCTTGGTCACTTTGCACGGTTTTGAGAAACCTTTACCTTGAGCCCCTCTTCTCCCCAACTCCCACTTCAGTGGGTGGTCATGTCAGCATTTGTGGCCTCCACAGGGTCTGACCATTCTTCAGGGTTGTACAAATTACGTGGTGTTTTTCTTAAAGCTTTGTATCACAAGGACTCTTGTATCATGAGTTCAGAAGTGCTCCCCGACACCCCCTGCCTGCACTGCTACATGAGTGGAACACCTGATTAGCTGGAATAAAAGTTGAAAAGTCCTTGGGTATCTTTATTGCTAGATGAATGTTGCTCTTCAAGGGTGGGGGTGGGGACTTAGTCCTCTTTATAACCCCCCTCCCCCAATACCTAGTACAGAGTCTTGTAAATAGTTATTTTCCAACAAATGTGCATTGGACTATATTTTTTCCCTTTTCTGCCCAGGTGGAATTTACCACAGTGATCTAACCCAGTGCTGGCTTGTATAGAATAGATCACAAATGGAAATGCCCTTCAACTCAGACCTTCCATTGCTAAGCATATACCCCAAGGTATGAAACAGAAAGGCCCATATATGTGGAAATATTTATAGCAGCATTGTGTACATGTGTGTGCATGCACATGTATGCAAAGAATTAAAAACAAAATAGATGCCCATTGGTTATAGAATGGCTAAATGGTTGTGGCACATAAATGCTTCAGAAACAAATATGATGGTCTGGACGACCCTTTTCAGGCTTAATTTTATCATCTTACTCATCTGTAAAGTAGAATAATAACACCTGCCCAGCCTCTGTCATGGGAGAAAGTGGAGTAATGCATGAACTTTGAAGACTGTAAAGAGCTATGTATGTGTAAGGTATGATGATTGAAGGTATGAATAAAATGGAGCTTTTCTGGGAAATAGGGTCAACCAGGGAAGGTTAGAGTTGAGTTTGTTTAGCTTGCAATGGAGAAGACTTAGGGCTTCCTCAACTATACCCAAACATATAAGCACATTAATATACCTTAATATATAACTAATATAAAATTATATATAATTATACTATATTACATAGTATATAATTATAAACAATATATAATTAATGTACCTTCCTAATAGTGCTATAAGTTCTCTGTGCCCTCCCCCTCTTTTGCATATCTTCCCTTTTTTGAATAAAGCCTACCCAGCATTCTGCTTGTCTGCCTTCCCAGGATCCATTTCTGAGCCCCATCCTCTGCTCCCATCTGACTAAGGGCCTCTCACAGGGTGTGTTGGTCTTGCCTTCCCTGCTGTAAGAAGACACGTGTAAATCATAGAGACCAGAGGGGCCCCTGCCCTCTGTTTTCACAAAGACTCTGATCCCTCACTTCTTGGTGAAGTCCTAATTGATTAATCCGTGACCAGTTTCCTCTCCTCTGTCCCAGAGCTGCTGTTGTGCCCATCCATCATGGCGCCTGGATCGCTGAGGCGATCCACCTGTGTTTAGGGTCATGCCCTGGGCAATGACCCTTGCTTGGAGACCCGCTGTTGTATCCCAGTGGGACCTCTCTTTCCATGTGATTACCTTGGGCAGCTCTCAGTCTGACACAGGATCCCCACTTTTCTACCAGATTTCCCTGCCCAGCCCCCTTTCTCTCTAGAGACCTCCCATTTCCTATATTACACTTTGCAGTTCAAATTCCCAACCAAATTCCTCCCTAATGGATGCACATTTTAAAAATTATTATTTATTCATTTTAAACATTCTTTTCTTTTAAAATTGAATCTCCCTAATGAATTACAAGACTGTCAAAGACAGGACTCCGTATTTTAAAAATCTTTGCATCCTTGTCATGCCTAATACATAGTAAGCACTTAATAAGTGCCTGGTGGTTTCACTCACTGGTTTCTGTTGCTGTTCAGTCCGTTTGTAGTCATGTCCAACTCTTTGTGACCCCATTTGGTTTTTTTTTTCTCCAAAGATACTAGAGTGATTTGCCATTTCTTTCTCCAGCTCATTTTACAAACAAGAAAACTAAGGTGAAAAGCATTAAATGAAAAAAAAAATTAAAAAAACATTAAATGACTTGCCCAGGGTCACACAGGTAGCTACTAAGCATCTGAGGCTGGATTTGAACTCAAGTCCTCCTGACTTCAGGGCCAGTACTCTATCTACTACACAATTTAGTTGCCCCAATCCATATGGTTTTGAAAAATATTGTGTGTATAACTGTACTCAAACCTGATGTTTTCAGGTCCAGTAAAGGGCTTATATGCTAAATAGACTATACCTCTGACCTGTAGGAAACAATTCAACAGATAGGACCCTCAAATATTTGAAGACTTCCCTGAGAACTGCTGGATGTTGATGAGATTACCCCACTGCATGTATGACATACACAGGCCTCACTTACTGCTACCTTCAAGATAAAATCCAAATGCCTCAGTCTGGCATTCAAGGTCCTCTACAAAATGGTCCTCCCTTACATTTAGCCTTCACCTTTTCCTTCCCCTCAGGAAACCTCTGCTCAAGCCAGATGTGTAACCCATACTCCTTTCTTCTTCTGGGTCTTGCCAGCGCTAAAAACTTCATAATTCCTTGGCTAATGATGTCTATAATGGCCCAGAGACGGGGGCATGACCATACCTTACATTTACATATGGCACTGGAGAGTTTTCGTAGTTTTTATATCCATGGTCTTGTTTAATTCTCACAGCTGTTCCCCCTTCCAGATGGAGAAGTCATTACTACTCTCCCATCCATTTTCTTTCTTTCTTTCTTTCTTTCTTTTTTTTTTTTTGCTTTTTGGAGGGCAATTGGGGTTAAGTGACTTGCCCAAGGTCACATGGCTAGTAAGTGTGTCAAGTGTCTGAGGCTGGATTAGAATTCAGGTCCTTCTGACTTCAGGGCTGGTTCCACCTAGCTGCCCATCCCATCCATTTTCTATAGAGGAGGAAGTTAAGTACAAAGAGGGCCCACAGAATCACCTAATGTCAAAAAACCAGCAAGTGGTAGCACTGAGATTTTTTAATTTGGGTCTTTTGATTCCAATTCCAGTGATTTCCACAGGCTAACTTCATTTCCCATGGAATCTGGTGAGTCCATGAAGACCAAACTGTGTCTGGCTGGTTCAGGGGAATTGAATTATACACCCAAAGTTCTACCTGCTGGGCACCGTCAAAATGGCCAGGGGTGATAGCCAGGAGGGGCAGCAGGACGGGGAAACAGAACCCTGCATTGGTAGAATTGAAGACCACCACACCCCAGCCCTTGCCTGCTAATTACCCCTATCCAGATGATAGCATAGGCATTTCTTATGGGGTAAACCATGTATATTACCAGAACCCTAGTTTCTCCTCTTTCCTTAAAGTTCTGAAGTGGGTATGATTAAGGAGAAGAATCCGTAAGACTTCATTTCCCATGAAACTTGGGATTTAGAGAACAAACCTTATAGGGAGCAATTTCCTGCACTACATTTTCCAGAAGGCCATATTTTTGAGGACAGAGTAGAAGTCTTAGCAGGTACATTCTGATTAGTGTGTGTGTATGGGGGTTGTCTCCTCATAAGTGTGAGGTTTAAAAAATGGAAGTTAAGAGGGAGAGGTGAACTACAGGCTGCACCTGGAGCCGGGAGACAGAAGGGGAACATATGGACCACCATAATCAAGATATTGCCAAACCCAGAACCCTGGAAGAATCTTCCCTGGGGGGCTTTGGAAGATTGCTAGATTGTCCCAGGGGGCTATCAGTCTGATCTGAGAGGTTTGCCTGCATCGCTACATACAAGGCAGAAGTCAAGAAACTAAGCTTTTACTACTGGGCCTTGGGTTTTTAAGAAAATATGTCTCCCCTAATATACTAAAAGGATTACATGGGGAATTCGATTATAATTCCTTGGAGTGTACCTGTTTGCATATGGAAAAAAAGAGAGAGAATTAATCTATAACTTGATTCTCTCTTGTTATTTACACTATGCCTCTGTCTTAATTAAATGTTTTTACTATTGGATTTATGGCTTTCATGGTCTGTTTGATAGAAAATTTTGCCATGATTGCCTATCCAGATACCCTAAACAACCCATATTGAATCTAGCAAGCAAGCAAGAGTTGCCAGAGTCAAATTTCTTGAGATTTTGGAGCTCCAGGGTTAGAGTGCCAGGAAAGTTTGCAGAAGAGACTTCCTCATCGAGAAGCAGCACAGAGGGAGAGAGAGAGAGAAAAAAAATCCCGCTTACTCCTTTGCACTTACATTTCAGGATATTGATGGGCCAGACTCTGGGACTCCACTGTAGCTTACGTTTAAATAACAGAGCTATTTCCTATCTCTTGTAGGTCTGAGTGTTTGGTGAACCAGAATAAATGAAGAACTCTGGCCTCCAAATCAATTCTCTGAAAGGCCTCCCCTCTTCCCTGGTTTTGAGGTAAATTCCCTCTTCTAGGCTTCCTGGAAACATAAGCTCCTGGGGCTTCTGGGAGGACAAAGGGAGGAGGGTGTGGGGGTGGAAATGGGAAGGATGTGAAGGCTGACAATAGGATGTCAGAGTTCATGTACCCAGAGGGTATCAACCTTTTTTGGTCATGGTCCCCTGTGGTAGTCTGGTAAAACCTATGTAACCTTTCTGAGAACCTTGCTCTTAAATGAATAAAAGAAAATACATAGAATTACAAAGGAAACCAATTAGGTTGAAATGCATTTATTAATATATATATATATATATATATATATATATATATATATTTTTTTTTTTTTTTAAAGTTCACAGAGCCCTGAAGTCTCTCTCTAATCTAATCCAACTTCCTCATTTTATAGACAAGGAAACCCTGTGCCAAAGAGGTTGTGACTTGACCAAGGTCACACAAGCATTAAGGATCAGAGCTGGGATTCAGAGCCTTTGATTTCAAATTCAGCCCTCTTTCCACTACACCACAGTGCTGTACCTTGGCTTCATTCATTGAATGAAGGGGCAAAGGGCAACATCAATCATAGTCTCGGTGGGATGGGAAAGTCTCCATTCTGATTGGCCACAGCAACAGAAATTCATTCCCCCTATCCACACTGGGTCCCTCAGGGGCCACCTGATCTACTCTGGGCTTCTCATGGCAGGAAATGCCAATAACCACATGGGATTCCTGGCTACCCCTCCTACATCTCTGCTCCTATCAGGCAGTGGCTGTCTTTCCTAGATTTTTTTATGCCCTGTGGGATAGACCAAGGTGCCATCCTGTCCTGGATAGTTGCTCATGCCAGGCAATTTAGATGGAGAAGTCAGACCTGTCCTGCCCACCTGCACTACAGTGAGGGCGGGAGCTGGGACAGAGTTTCCTCCTGACCCCAGCTGGTGAGCAGCTTATGCCTTCAAGCATGAGGATTAATAACCCTAGTAATTTTATCCCAGTCAGAATGTAACTACAGATGCGGTTTATTGGCCCAAACAGCTAATCCTTTCTGCATTCGGTTCAGTTATGAAATATGATGCCTGGGGGCTGTCAAAGGCAATATTTCCTTATAAGCATCGGACTGGCCCCTTGGCATTCTCTCCTTCTTCCCTCCTGGCAAGGGGAGGAAGCTTCTTGTCCACATTGAATTGTTTCCTGCCTGCTGGGTGTTCTGACCCCTCAGTGAATTAGATTGGGGGTGGGAGGGAGAGAAGGAGGGATGGAGGATTGGGACGTCTGTTTGAAAAACCTAGCAGCAGTGCACAAAAGCGATGTGTTTGAGAAGCAGATAAAGAGATTTTTGCTGTTGTTCGCTAAGCATATTTCATTTGGGTGGGCATGAACAGAGACAGGGAGAAGAAAATATTTTTTGCTTAAAGGATAGGGATAGGGGATAGAAACTGGACCCAGCAATACCCACACTGATGAGATCTATGTAGATCTAGAGAGATCTAGAAACATGGGGTGGGGAGTAGGAACAAGGATTTTGAACTGATTTCATTGGTATGGGGAACCAATGGGTGAGGAATCTTTTCTACCAGTGCAGATTGGGACCTTCTCTTCCAGGCAAAGGAGTTAAAGACAGTTCCTAAAATGTAATTGGGAAATATTTGACAAAATAAATAACATTACATATGATTTAAATAAAATAAATACGATTTATTCATAGATTATAATATCACATTTAAAAACTAAACCAACAGGTGGCCCACAAGAATCTTTATATATGGATTTTTGCTGTTGTTCAGCTGTGCCTGATTCTTTGTGACCCCGTGGACCATTGCATGCCAATATTGTCCATGAGGTTTTCTTGGCAATGATGCTAGACTGGTTGGCTATCTCCTTGTCCAGTGGATTAAGGCAAACAGAAGTTAAGTGACTTGCCCAGGGTCACACAGCTAGTAAGTGTCTGAGATTGGATTTGAACTAAGGTCTTCCTGACTCCTGGCCCAGCACTCTATCCATTGAGCTACCTATCTGCTTTTAGCTATCTATGGGTTAGGCGCCCTCATTCTATTTAAGTTTGATGGCACTAACTTAGAGGACTGAGAGGAATTGACTTTGTCAGGGTCACCAAGACAGTATTTGTCATAGACAACCTTCGAACTTCGGTCTTTCTAACTCCTAGGTGAATTTTCTACCCATTATACTCTACTGTTTCTTTTTTTATTGCTGAGAATCTGAGATATTTGCTAGTCCTTGGAAGTGGGGAAGAGAAGGTGCTCGGGAAGGGAAAAACAGCAGGAGGGATGTGGGAGTAACAGATCAAGGTGATTTTCCTTAGAGATCCTCAGCTAGGCAACTTGAGTTAATCAAAGGGCTGCAGCTGATGGGTAAAGATGAAAGGCTTTCTGAGGCCAGGAGGTGATCTGCTTGAATTTCCTCCCTGGGCTGTAGCTCAAGGTTTGTAACAGGAGAAGCTGCTGGAATATGTGAATCTGGGTGCTGATGAGGCTTCCCTCACAGGAGAGAGCACTAGTCAGGGCTCAAAGAGTGTTCTCGTCCTTCTCGGCATGGAGGACACTGGCCATGGGTCTGCAGGGCTGGACAATGTGATCAGGGCAGGACCTGCCAGTTCCCAGGAACATGCTGTCCAGTGGCAGCAGGCCACTGTTAATTCCTGCCTTGAGGAAAAGAACCCCAAACACCCAAGTTTCCTCATCAGCCCCTGGAGTTCCTTGGCCAAAGTAAGGGAACATCTTTTGACTGGGGACAACCACACAGGGAACTGTACAGAGAAGAAAATTCCAGAACAAAGAGCAAGAGTAGAAAGCAGATGACTTTTCTGGAGACTTTCTGAGTCCTTGGTAGCAAGGAATTCTCCTGTCAGTTTGGTTTCCCTAGGGCTCAGGCTCTCCACTTCAGTGACCCTTCCCCTGCTACCCCAAGGTGATAGGCACATCTGCTCATGGTGGTCATCCTGGCCCAGCTCAGGTCTTATTATGGCTGGCCCAGGACCGATCACTAGCTAAGCTAAGATCTGACTCACATGAGGTCAAAGGCAGCTGACCTCTGCCAGTTCCCTCTTGATGTATGTCTTCAATATGTCCCATGGTCTTCCCCCACCCCCTGCATTCTCCATGGTGAAATGCCATGCATTGTACAGCCTTTACTGAGTGCCAGGCCTCCTCCCCAAGTGGGTGAGCTCATTTTCAGATGTTTTTTTTTAAAACAATTACTTTATCTTTAAAAAATTAATTAATTAATTAATTAATTAATTTTTAGTTTTCAACATTGACTTCTATAAGTTTAAAATTTTCTCCCCCTCCCTCTCAAGTGTCGTATGGCTCTACACACACATTCCTATTAAACCCATTTTCACATTAGTCATGTTGTATAGAAGAATAATATCGTTTTCAGATCATTAACAAGGACTAAGCCTCTTCCCTTCCCTACCCCCTAATCTCCCATTCCTTCTTCCTTCCTCCCCCTCCTTTTCTTTTCAGTTCCAGGCTCAAGGGGCAAGGGAGGTTAAGCAAAGCTCTGGGCATTGCAGAAATTAAAACAAGCAAATAAACAAAAAAAAGTGAATCTACCCCAGGGTCCTTGGAAGAAGTTTAGAGAAGTAGACAGTAAACACTCTCATTGATGTGGGAACCCTAGGCTGTCCTGTCTGCCTCCTATCCAACTGGGCACTGAGTTTTATTGAGTTTGCCAACATGCTAGAAAGCTTCCAGAAGACCAGGATGGTGAAGGGGGGGCTAGAGACCCTACCAGATGAGATTTCTTAAAGGAGCTGTCAATGCTTAGGTTAGTGAAAAGAAGACTTGGGGCAGGGGCTAGAGTGGGTTGGGGGGACATGGGAACTTCAAGTTATTTCTAGGACTTCCCCATGGAACAAAGGCCCTTCTTTTTTTAACACCTAAATTCTACTGCCATTGTACAGCTTAAAATTATGGAAGAATAGTCTTCCCTAGACTATTGCCTTCTTCCTAATTGATCTCTATGCCTAAAATCTCTTCCCACTCTGATCCACCCTCTGCCTGGCTGCCAAAGTGATTTTCCTAATGTTTAGGTCTACCTGTGTCACTCCTGATCTCTATAAACTCCAGGGGCTCCCCATTACTTCAAAGATCAATTATCTGGCATTTAAAGCTCTTGACAGTGCAACCCCCTTCTACATTTCTAGCCTCATTCCATGTTGTTCTTTTTCATTACCACTATGGTCCAGCCAAATTAGCTTTCTTTCCTTCCTTCCTCGTAAAATTCTATGTCCAGTCTTCATGCCTTTGCATTGGCTGCCCTCCCTCCCCCACCCCATGCTAGGAATTCACTACCTCCTTACTGCTGCCTCTTAGAATCTCAAGTTTCTTGCAAAGTTCAGGTCAAATGCCACCTTCAGGGCACCTAGATGGAGCAGTGGATAGAGTGCCAGGCCTGGAGTCAGGAAGACTCATTTTCCTGAGTTAAAACCTGGCCTTAGATACTTGCTAGTTATGTGGCCCTGGACAAGTCACTTAACCTTGTTTGCCTCAGCTTCCTTATTTGTCAAATGAGTTAGAGAAGGAAATGACAAACTACTTCAGTAACTTTGCCAAGAAAACATCAAATGGGGTCACAAAGAGTCAGATATGACTGAAAACCAGCTGAACATGCCCCCAAGGAGCTTACAATGTAATGGTGGAGACAACATGCAAACAAATCTATATGAAAAAAGCCACATGCAGGATAACTAGGAAATAATGAGCAGAGGGAAGCCACTAGAATTACGAGGGGTTGGGGAAGGCTTCCTATACAAGGTGGGATTTTAGTTGGGACTTAAAGGAAGCCAAGCGGGGCGGTAGAGAGAATGTTAGGAGCTGAGAGCTTTCTTTCCCATGGGAATCGCTGAATTCCCCAATGCAGGGCAGATTGGAAGCAGGCCTTCTGGGTTCCAGCTGAGGCAGAGAAGCAGTGGACGCCAGTGTACCCCTGGCTAATGATGCCAAGGTCTTTATCTGGGCTTTGTTCCTGCTTGCCAGGGTTTTGAAGCCTTAAGACTTTCTCTTACCATTGGTCCTTGGCTTTTCCTGCTGACTAACTTGGGCATCCTTCAAAATTCTCTCTTAAGCCTTAGTTTTTCCTCTCTCTCTGTCTTCCCATCTGCTCTATCATCGCTACTGGAGGACATAAAGCACTGGATTTGGAATTAGAGGGCCTAGGTTCAAATCCTTTTAGTCACTTACTTGGGCAAATGAGTGACCTTATATCTCAGTTTCCTTATTTGTAAAACAAGGTTGGACTAGACAATGCCCAAGTTCTCTTCCAGTTTTAAATCTATGACTTCAGTTCAATAAGCATTTATTAAACACCCACTGTATCCCAGACACTGTACTTGGCTTTAAGGGCATAATGCCAAGAATGAAATAACCCCGGACCTCAAGGATTTATATTCTTCTCTGTGTGGGATGACTCCTCAATCTACATCTTTTCCTCCCCAACTTCTCTTTTAAGCTCTACCCAAGTTTTCATTTGCTTGCTTAACATCTCTATGTGTCCCATAGGCCCCTCAAATTCAAGAGGTCTAAAAGTCAGCTTAGCCTTTTCTTCCTCAGAGCACCTCCTCCCACTGATTGCGGTATCTTTCTTAGTCCGGTCACCCTTCTCTCAGTCTGCAAGTATTAGGGTTATCTTTGATTACAGAGAGAAATGGGAGTCATGTGTGAGGCTAGTCAAATCACCACCTCCCCTTGGTCCCAAGTGGA
This sequence comes from Gymnobelideus leadbeateri, assembly GCA_011680675.1. Taxonomy (NCBI): domain Eukaryota; kingdom Metazoa; phylum Chordata; class Mammalia; order Diprotodontia; family Petauridae; genus Gymnobelideus; species Gymnobelideus leadbeateri. Next base: position 157,919 of record WOXC01009475.1, read on the forward strand.
CTCAGCCCAGCGCTTGGCACATAGTAGGTGATTAGTAAATATTTATTGATTGAATAGCATGAGCTAAAGAGGCCAGAGAATATCAGTTGTCTTTAGACAACTAGCCCTGCTTCCAGAGCAGTACCCACAACCATAATTCAGGGGAGCAACACTTGTGGAGAAGGGCCCTCCATTCACGGACAAGAATCAGAAGGGCTGGCTCTGGGATGGGATCTAGTCTCACCATAAATCGAGGTGGGACTTGTGGGGTCACCAGCTGATAGCTGTCTGCCTCTAGATGTGAGTACAAAACATGAGGAGGAAATAAGCAACCAAACATCTGAAAAACAGCAAGAAAATGGCGGCCATAGGGAAGGATTTGGCCTAAATGCTTGAGAAGAAGGCTGGAGAGGATGGATAACCCCAGCACCCCGGACTAGATCCCATCCCAGAGAAATTCCCTTTTGGTGAAAACCACACTTGCTTATAGCTGATTACAAGAAAGACCTGGAGCCTTTCCCAGCCCTGGATGCTGTGGGGACCCATCTCTTCCTCCTAGAGCCAGCCCTTCTGATTCTTCTGAGGGTCCTTTCTCTACAGTAGACTCCAATTCCCCAATGCTTTGCTACTACCATTGTCCTTTCCCAAAGTGCCTTAAGACTATTTTCGTAAGCCCTGCTCACAAATGAATTCCTCAGGCTAGGCTCGCTTGATAATTGGTAGCTGACAGATGGTTCACTTGAAGGTGTCTAGTTGTATTATTCAGTTCCCAGACCAAAACCCTAGATTAGGTCAAAGCTTTGACTAGTCTGGATATAAAGGACCTTGTTCACGTGGTGTCTGCTTCCTTATCGTGGAACCAGCCTAGGGCCTCCTTATCTTGACTTGGGAAGGTGGAAATGGGCTCAGTTGTAACATGTACTTGTCGGTGAAGAACAAGCTATTCCTTGGAACAGAGGGAGCCATAGAAGTTCAAAGGTTGGTCTCTTGTCTCCCCTGCCCCCACTTAAGGACTTGCCTGCAGAGAAAACTGGGCATTCACAGGCCCAAGGCCATTAAGGAAGGAAGAAGGGAAATAAGCATTTCATTAAGTGCCAGACCCATAAAGCTTGTTGTTCTTGTTATTTTAAAGTGGACCTCTGATTTTACTGGCATAGGATATGCCCTCTACCAATACAGAAGTGCAGCTGTTTTATGACATATAGTCTTAATTTGCCTGGGGGCAGGGAGATGTTGAATGACTCACCCAGGGTCACTCAGTCAGTATGTATCAAAGGCAGGGTCTTCCTAACTTCAGGACCAGTTTTCTATCTAGCCAGGCTGATTCCTAGCTGAGTCAGAGAATGTTTTATAATAATTCTATTTTTAAAAATGCATCGATGCCTTTTTGTTTTGATATCACAGTCATTTTCAGATAACATTTTCCCCTCCCATTACAGGTTATTTGAAGAAATCTTTTAAAAGAAACTCAATCAATCAACAAGGTGCCATTTTATGATCCCCCAGCTTATGTTTTCATGGCTAATGAAATTCTTCAAAGGACATTTAACAAATGGGAACAATATGTAGTTAGCACATTAATTGTTAATATGCAGTTACTTGCAAACTATTAGCTTTGTTAAGCAGGGCCACAGAGACAGTGTGCCATAATCAACATAGAGCTGGCTTTAGAGTCAAGAAGGTCTGTGTTCAAGTTTTACCTCAGACAAATCCTGTCTGTGTGACTTGGGGGCAAGTGACTTAACCTCTCAGTGCTCTAAGTAATCCTCTATGACTATACATTCCATAGAACATGCTGATTTCTCCATATGGGAATCCCCTATATCAAGGGAATCACAGGTTCAGTCCCTGTCCCTAAGCAGATACCACAGACCTCTCCCCAAATCCTACTCAGATAATTACCCCTGTAATTATCTGTAAAAACTCATAATATTATTTTATTCTAAGAGACACCACCTCTACCTTTTTTCTAAGCATAGATTTTCATGGGTAAATACCAGCTTAACAACCAGGGGTTCTTAACCTGGGTGCTTTTTTTTCCTAATTGTTTTTTCCTGGGGTTTTCTTGGCAGAGATATTGGAGTGATTTGCCATTTTCTTCTCCAGTTTATTTTATAGACGAGGAAACAGAGGAAAACAGGGTGAAGTGACTTGTCCAGAGTCATATAGCTAGTAAGTGTCTGAAGCCAGATTTGAACTCATGCAGATGATTCTTCTTGACTCCAGGCCCAGTGCTCTGTGCATTATGGCACCCCCTAGCTAACCTGGGCCACAAGACATTCTCTGCCCCTTCCTATTTTCTTCCTTCCTTCTTTCTTTCCTTCCTTCCTTCCTTCCTTCCTTCCTTCCTCTCTCTCTCTCTCTCTCTCTCTCTCTCTTTTATCTTTTCTTTCTTTCTTTTCTTTTTGGAGAGGGGAAGGTAGGGCAATTGGGGTTAAGTGATTTCCCAAGGTCACACTTAAGTGTCTGAGGTCGGATTTGAACTCAGGTCCTCCTGACTCCAGGGCTGGTGCTCTATTCACTGCTCCACCTAGCTGCCCCACTTCCTATTTTTATGCATAGATTTTCATGGGTAAACATTAGTTTAACCATAGTTCTTAACCTCAGGGCTACAAACTTTTTTCTTTAATTTTGAGAACTGTATTTCAATATAATTGGCTTCCTTTGTAATACTAATGTACTTTATTTATTCGTTCAAAGTATAATTCTTTTTTTTTCAATTTTTAAAAATATTTTTTATTTAAAAGTTTTGAGTTCTAAATTCTATCCTCATCCTTCCTACCTCCCCTCCCTCTTCCCTTGGGTGATAAGCAATCAGATATAAGTTATGCCTGTGCAATTATGTAAAACATTTCCATATCAGTCATTTTGTACCAGAAGATATGAATAAAAGAAAAAAAAAGTGAGAATAGCATCCTTCAGTGGGTTTCTCTGGAGGTGGACAGTATGCTTCATCATTAGTCCTTTGCGATTGTCTTGGATCTTAAAATATAATTCTGAGAAAGTTTCCCTAGACTTCACCAGACTGCTCTGGGGGGTCCAGAACAAAGAAAGGTGGTAGGAACTCCTAACCTAAACCGTTAACAATTTCAGATGAGTGGGGCTTTGCTGCAAACACATAATTGCCTGATCTACATACACCCCATCTTCCCAGCTGAACATCCCCCTACTGTGTGCCCAGTGTGGTACAGAGGGAGGAATAAGTGACCTCATAGTCAGAAGGCTTAGTTTGAAACCTAGCTCCTGCCATTAGTAAAGCACAAACCTGGTCAAAGCAATTTCCCCTCTCAATCCCTTATTTTCCTCATCTGTAAATTGGGAAAAACTGTATTTGCACTAGTCTGTCATCCAACAGCAGTTTATTAAGCCCTTACTACGTGCTAGGCATTGTGCTGAGTGTTGGGTTGCTTTAAGGACAATGATGCAGAGGATCACAGGCAGAGAGTTGGGAGGGACCCTAGAGGTCATCCAGTCTAATCCCCTCATTTTACAGATAAAGAAATGAGGCAAGGAGGTTAAGTGAGTTGTCCAAGGTCAAACAGTGAAAGTGTCAGAAGCCAGGCAGCCAGCATCCTTTCCCCTACACCACTCTGACTCTTGTATAAATGCAAGCAATTATAATCCTAATGAAGGGGACATTTCTTTCTCAGATAGCATCACTATTCTTTTACCTTGGGCTCTTCTGTGACCCAGATTCTATGGGGTGACCTGTATCAGCTTTTTTTTTTTTTTTTGGAAGAAGGAAGTAGATTCTGGGTTTGTTATTGAATTATAGAATCCTAGATTTAGAGATGAAAGGGTCCTTTGAAGCCATCAGGTCTGGCTCCCTCATTTTACAGGTGAGGAAACAGAGAATCAGAGATGTGAAGTGGGGTGCCCAACGTGACCCAGGCAGTCGGCGGCGGGGCCAGGATGTGAATGCAGTCCTCCAACTCCAGCCACAGTAGTCTTTCCATTGTCCTCACTCAGTGGTTCGTTCTGCTCCTTACTAATTGGGTAACCTTAGTAATCACCTCTTTGGGTCTCAGTTTCCCCATCTGTAAAATGATTAGGTTGTACTAGAAGATCCCCAAAGACCCTTCCAGATCTAAGCAATCCTTTCCAGTGGGGAAACAAGGCGATGATTTGCCCCCAAGTCTATGGTGCAGATTCCATGAGCCTCCAGCGACCCTCCAGACAGATTCTTGGACATGGTTTTGTTTTTCTTCTGCTCCTGGAGACAGTGTCTTTTTCTCTAACTCTTCTGGTCCTTTATAATTGTTTTTGATGGATAACTCTTATTTACTCCTCTTTAAAACTCCAGAATAATTTCCTATTGTCCCCCTGCCCCCCCTTGCCATAGAATTCTTCCTTATAACAAAATCTGAGCAAAGCTCCTAAGACAAGCAGCCACATCTGAGTGTATCCACCACAGCCTGTCTGTAATCTCTCTCTTCTTTATATAAAGGAGTGAGAAATGTTTCCTTTCCTTTTTTTTCTCTTCCAGAAATAAGGTTGATCATTGCAATTAACCTGAGTTCAGCAGCATTTTAGAGCTGTTTTTATTTACATCATTGTAGTCTTTGGCAGATGCATTGAGGTAGAAAAAGCATTTGGAGTTACAGGGAACTTGGTCTGAGACTTGGTTTTACTGATGACTACCTATGGAGCTTAACCCTCTGGGCCTCAGTTTCCTCATCTGTAAAAGAAGGGGATTATGTTGATGATCCCTAAAGTTCTTTGTGGCTCAAAATTCTGTGATCTGATAGCCCAGTAATGGAATAAAATGTGTATAGAGATGATAACCAGGGTCATACAAATATGTTAAGTGAATTCAGGAACTACAAAAGAGGGTGTTTTGTGAGGGCTGATGGGGAAAAGGGCTCCCCAATTGGGGGTGATCAGGAAGGAGTCATGGCACTTAGTTTGGCTTTGGAGAATAAATTGCTGGCTGTAATTGAGAATGTCTTTTGTCTTGGCTGTAGAGAAGACTGAGGATGATGGATCACTTGAGTCTGGGAGTTCTGAGCTGCAGTAGGTGTCTGCACTAAGTGTGACACCAAGATGGCGGACCCTCAGGAGTGGAAGGTTATTGCCCAAGGAGGGCAAATCAGTCCAGGTTAGAAAAGAGGAGCAGGTTAAAGCTTCCATACCATTCCCAGCTGGGCTCAGGCTCTTGAATGGCTACTGTATATCTACCCTGGGTGAGATAGGGAGATCCACTCTCAAAAAAATAAAAGGTAAAGGTAAAGAATTCAACAGGAGGGAGCACCCTTCTGGAATGGGGAACAGAAGGCAGTAAAGCTCAGAAGTGGGTACACGGAAAGTACGTTGGGTTGTTTGAACTCTCTAAGACGCATGATAGCATTGTCCAGTCTTGGCTTCACCTCAAAGGATCAAAGCTTTGTAGAGTTCATTAAATACTCAACCCTGAGCATCAGAGGGAAAAAAAGAGGTGTCCAAGGACAGAATTTCCTTTCACTTTGGCTACTCCATTGGAAAGGTCAGTTTTGCCCTCTTAGTACCCCCTTTCCTGTCATTGTTTCACCCTCCTGTCCCAGGGAGGTGGTGGGTCTGTGGTAGAGTAGAAGAAACCCCAACCTGGGAACAAGTCTTGGGTTCTGTTTTGCCCCTGCCACTTAATAGTGTGATCCTGGACAGGTTACTTCACCTGGGTGAATGGGGTGGATGGAATGGGCTCTAAGGCCCTCATTCTTTGAGAGTGGTGAATGTTGGTCACTCGATGTGGCATCAAAGGAAGTTGCCCCTCCATCAGGCTTTCTTCTTATTTGGGGAGGGAAGGGGAAACTCCTTTAGGGAAGATGACTGGGGAGGGAGAAAGGTGAAGAAGGGGATCAGAAAAACCAAACCTCCAACTTTTCCAGGAACCTCTTCAGCAGCTTAACAGACCTGAACATCCTTTTATTTCTCTTTCTCTCTCAGAGAGAAAAACTATGATGAAATCTCTCAGCCTTTTTGCCTTGCTCCAGAAGCAAATGAAATCAGAGTCTGCCAATTCAGGGAAAGTCTGACCCTGCCCTCAGGGGACAAGTGTAAAGATGATTAATAAGGGTGAGGATAATGGGACTTTGTGTCTGCTGGGAATTATGTCATTTGCCCTTACGGCATGGGGGCTTGCAAGTGGGTGGGGGTGGGGAGCACAGACTTCTATCTGGGGTTCTATTCTCATTCTACAGATGTAGCCCAGAGGGCTTGTGACCCAGATAGCCAGAGAGGACCTGAGAACCCAGTTTCTCCACCCTGATATCCTTTATTACCCAGAAGTCTGTTGTGTGAGTTAAACTCTTAAAACCTACGATCTCAGGTTTTTTTGGGGAGCTGGAAAGGCCCTTAGAAAATACCCAGTAGGCTCAGAGGCTCTAAGGTTAGCAGCTGGAAGGAATCTGGTCCTACCCACTCATCTTACAGATTAGGAAACTGAAGCCCAGCGTGGTTGAATGCCTGGCCCCAAATCTCCCAGGTAGTATCACTGGGGAGATCTGACTCCAGAGCTGAGGATTTGTAACAAGAGAACTCCACCCATCACCTCAGTGGCCAGGGAGGAGCACCTTGGTTTCCCAAGCATTCATCACTTCCTTATTGTTCAAGCTTTTCCTAGCCTGAGAATAGATCCTAGGCTTATTTCAGGTTGAGAGACTAAGGAAGGTAACCAGACTGTTACAGGTGCTCTGGGCTGGTAGGAGGGAAGAGGAAGACAGAGTGGGCAATAATCTAGGAAGGAAGGTAACCAGACTGTTACAGGTGCTCTGGGCTGGTAGGAGGGAAGAGGAAGACAGAGTGGGCAATAATCTAGGAAGGAAGGATGCTCAGTGGTGGGGAAAGAGACTTCTCACAGGTAGGATGTAGTCTGTGGGGCAAGGGCAAGGGAATAGAAAACGGGTTGTGGACTCTTGTCTTATGAGAAGGTGGAGTAGTTTATGCGTGGTATGTGCCAGTGGTTCTCATAGTGTGGTCTGTAAACCCCTAGGGATCCCAGAGTCCCTTTTGGGGGGGGGTCTGATAGGTCAAAATTGTTTTCATAACAATAGTAGGACATTTTTATTTCAAATACAGTAAATATTGGTAGATATAACCCACATTAAAAATTCTTTGGGGAATCTTCAATAATTTTTTGAGGGGGGAGGGGAGGGCAATTGAGGTTATGTGACACACGGCTAGTTTTTGTGTTAAGTGTCTGAGGCCAAATTTGAACTCAGGTCCTCCTGACTCCAGGGCTGGTGCTCTATTCACTGTGCCACCTAACTGCTCCTCTTCAATAACTTTTAAGAGTATAAAGGGGTCCTGAGACCAAAAAGTTTGAGAGTGCTGGCCTATGATATAAATAGGAGGGAAGGAAGTGTGGTATGGAAAGTGTGCTGAATTCTGAGATAATTCAGTTTGAGTCCAGGTTCTGTCTCATGTCTGCTTGGGGCCTCAGTTTCTTATCAAGAAAAGGGTTGGAGAAGAGAACCCAAGTGGTTCCTTACATTGCATAGAGGACATTCTCCTAGGATCTCTTGGTAGTGCAGGTGAGGCAGGGGACTGCCGAATGGAGTGGCCCCAGCATTCATGTCAGGGAATTTAGGGGAGCCAGAAAGTGGGAGTGGGGCTGTGGGGCACATAGCTTATGTGGTATGAGTGGATGAGGGCTGTGAGGAGAGAGGCTGTATTAAAATGGGAATAGTGGTTATGGTAGCAGTGGCTGAAATATTAACTGTGTGACCCTGGGCAAGTCACTTAACATCTCCAAGATTAACTTGATCTTAATAATTAAGTTAATTTATAAAATGGGGGAGGGCTGAACTTGAAGGCTTTCTAGTTCTAAATTCTAATTTTCCCATATCTATCTATTTCCCCTTCCCTCTACATCACAATGAGTGCAGCTGTTCACAAGAATCTGGGTTGGGTGCATGGGTCATGGAAGCCCACACACAGAGTATACCAGAATTGGAGGAAATTTTGATAGGAACCAACTCAGAGTGATTTATCTGATCTGGACTGACTGAGCTTATTCCCCATTTCCCACTGATAAGCAGGCAACTCTTTAAGACTGTCAATGGAAGGACAGATGGTCTATGCTGGTGGAGGGAGCAGGAGAGTAGAGACACAGAGAAACAGAGACAGAGCAAGATGGAGACAGGGAGAGACAGACAGAAACAGGGACAGAGAGACAGAAACAAGCTCTTGTGGACACTGGGAGGACAAAAGGTGGCATCTGCCTTCCTGATAGCTCCTGCTGTCCTAATTCTTGGGTTTCACAGCTGGAATCTGCCAGAGTGAAAGCCCCCTCCCTCTATTCATTATTCCTGCTTTGCAGTGCCACACACTCCCAACCAATTGGCCCATATCACGATCTCGTAGTTTGGGTTTTTTGTGACACTGTTCACTCTCACCTTTGCTTCTACCTGTCTGGCTACTCCTCAGTCTCCTTGGATTCCTGACTGTTAGTGTTCCCCAAGACTTGGCCCTGGGCTCCCTTTTTTCTCTCTCTACGCTCTCCCTTGGTGTCTCATCAGTTCCCATTGGCTTAGCATCTCTATGCATCTCTAGAGACAGTTACATGGCCCAGTGGAGAGAGTGTGGTCCTGGAATCAGGAAGATATGAGTTCAAATACAGCCTCAGACTAGTGGTGTGTGACCTTGGGTAAGTCACTTAACCTCTGTTTGCCTCAGTTTTCCTTAACTATAAAATGGGGATAAAAATAGCACCTATTTCCTAGGCTTGTCATACTCATAAATGTTACAGGCACAGTGCCTGGTACTGTATGTGCTAATAAATGCTTATTTCCTTCCTTCCTGCTATGAAAGGTGATTCCCAGAACTCTATATCTAGCCTTAGCCTTTCTCCCAAACTCCCATATCATCAATTGTCTATTATACATTTTGAATTGGATAAGCTGTAGGCATCTCTAACTCAGCATGTACAGAACATGTTTTCTCCCAAACTCTGCCCTCTTCCAAATCTTCCTATTTTTGTTGAAAGTTCCACCATGCTTTCAATTAATCCTTGTTCCTCCTTTGACATCATATTTGATTATTTTCTCTTACTCAGCACATATATCCAACCATCTGCCAGATGTTATTATTTCTATCTCCTTAACATCTCTTACACACATCTCCTTTCCTTGATTCACAGTCACTATCTTGGTTCAGACCCTCATCCGTTAGACTCTTCCTTCTTTCCTTCCTTCCTTCCTTCCTTCCTTCCTTCCTTCCTTCCTTCCTTCCTTCCTTTTGGAAGCAATCTGGTTAAGTGACTTACCTAGGGTCACATAGCTAATAAGTGTCTAAGGTCAGATTTGAATTCAGATCTTTCTGACTTCAGGGCCAGCACTCGATCCACTTCATTACCTAGTTGCCTCCAGCACCTAGCCTAGACTATTACAATAGTCTAATTAGTCTCCTTGACTCAAGTCTCTCCCACTTTCAATCCATTCTCCATATAGCTGTCAAAATAATTTTCCTAAAGGGCAGGACTGACTCAATCATCTCCTTACTTGGCACACTCCAATGGCTCCTGGTTATCTCCAGGATGAAATATAAATGCCTCTGTTTAGCATTTAAAGAGTCAGCTAGGTGGTGCAATGGATAGAGCTTGGAGTCAGAAAGACCTCAGTTCAAATCTAGCCTCAGACACTTTCTAGCTGTGTGACCTTGGGCAAGTCACTTAACCTCTGTTTGTCCTTGGAGAAGGAAGGAAATGGCAAACCACTCCAGTATCTCTGCCAACTAAGCCTCAAATGTGGTCATGAAGAGTCATACATAACTAAACAAAATAGGAGTCTACTTCAGTTATTCACTACATAGATATCCTTTGAACTTCACCATCACCTACAACCTCCATGATCTTGAACTCTGAAAATCCCCTTTCAGATCACAATGTCTTTTTCATCTCTCCCTTTGGCTTGCTTCCTTCTAAATGATTTTTCATCCTCAGTTCATACTTCCTCCATGACTCCCTATTCTCCAAGACCACCATCATCCCTGGTCTGGTATCCCTTTTCTCCCTTAATATTCTTGACAATATAAGTCAACCAGCTCAACAACGTTGACCCCAACCCTTGGATCCATCTTGTTCATTACCATTCCCACCTGCTAAGCCTCAGCCTTGGTAACCCCCATCATCGACTTTCTCCTTTTATTCTTCCCCCATTGACTCACACTCACCAGAGCACAAATCTTTTCTTTTCCCCAGAAGCCCCTTGACACCCCCACTCCCTGTCTTTTTGCAGATGACCCAGATTCCTATTTTAGTGAGAAAATCAAGGTCATCATTCATGAACTCTCTCATCTCCCCTCCTCCAGAACTGAAAACCCATTTACATTTTCATTCTTCCTGAGCAAGAGGTAGCCTTTTTATGCCAAGGCTGACCCCCCCCCTCTCTGTCCTTGATTTTGTCCTCTCTGATCTCTCTCATGTTCAGTCCTTCCTCATGTATGAATTTCCCCCACTTCTATCCACAAACATGCCCAAATCTCCCAAATCTTAAAAAAAGCAACACTCAATTTTAAAATCTCTCTGGTATAGCATCCTGTATTTCTCCTTCCTTTCACTGAAAAAATTCTAAGAAGAGTTGTCTCCCATAATCATTCTTGCTTCCTTACCACCTACTCTTGGAACTGCTGTTTCAAAAGTTTTCAGTAATGTCCCAATGGTCAGCCCTGCTCCTGTCCTCAACCTTTGACCCTGTGGATCACCCCTTCTTCTGGGTATTCTCTCCTTCCTTAGCTTCTCTGATACTGCTCTCTCCTGATTCTCCTCTTGCTGGTCCTCACCATTCTTTCTCAGTCTCCATTTGCTGGACCATTATACACATCAGGCTCCAGTCTGGCTCTCTTCCCATTTCTTTCTCCCTCTTCTCTTTTGGACAACTCATCAGCTCTCAAGGTTTAAATTTCAGATGACTCTCAGATCTACATAGCCAGCTTTAATCTCCTATATTCTGGTCTCCTCATCAACTCCCTACTGGTGATCTCTTCCTGGGAGTCCTATAGGTATGGCAAAAGATATGTGCAAAATAGAACTCCTATTCTTTCTTCCTAAACCTGCCCCTGCCCACCTCCAAGGCCCTCAGGATCACAACCCTTGCCTCTTCTCTTTCTCTCTCCCTCCATACTCAGTTTCCAAATCTTGTGGATTCTAGCTTCAGGATAGCTGTTGTATCTGACCTCTTTTCACCACTCACCTATCCACCCTGATTTTCAGGCCTTCCTCAGCATCTTTCTCCTGGACTACTATTATAGCCTCTCAATTGGCCTTTCTGCTTCGGTTTTCTCCCCTTTTCAATCTTTCCTCCAAAATCACCTTCCCAAAGTCCATAGTTGACGGTCACTATTCTGCCCAAAATTTCTCAGCGGCTCCCCATTGCCCACACTAAAATGCAAACTCCTCAGCCCACCATTTACAACCCTCTGTCACATAGCCCCCTCCCACTTTTCTAGCCTTATCTCCTATTGTTTCTTTTTATTCGTGACATTACAGTCAATCTGGTCTATAAACTCTTCCCTGAGCTTGACGTGCCATCTCCTTAATATGAATTGACACAAATTGTCCCCCATTCCTGGAATTAATTTTTTCCTCATCTCTACCTCTCCCAAATCTTCTTCCTTTAAATTTAAGCTCAGTTGCTTTCTGCCTGGGGAAACCTTTCTTACTTCCCTCAGTTGTTAATGCTTTCTCCTTCCTTGGATTAGTTTATATTTGCTCATGAGGAAGCTACACAGAACAGTGAATGAACACTGGACTCAGAATCAAGATGACCTGAACTGAAATCCACTCCCAGACACTTACTAGCCATGCAAAATGAGGCCAAACTAGTTGGCTAGTTTTTGGCCCTGCACTTAGGATTTAATTAATTAAACAGCATAGGATATGCTGCAAGGGTTATTAGGAAGATTCTCTTGCCCCTCAAATATCACCCCTATCCATATGCCCTGGAACTTGAAATTCCATAATCAGAGATTCATCCCTTTGGGTTAAACTTTGCCCTTTATTAAAATGCAAATATATTATTTCTATACATTAGAGAATGGATTACTTATCAGATTGTTTTTTTTTCTTTGTGATTGATTCAGGGAATTTGAAGGTAGTAGGGCCCTCCCCCCGCTTTATGGCCTGGGCTCTGTTCAGCATTCTGAACATGGGGAGAGGTAAATTGACTATTTTTCAAGGAACTAAAACTATCGCCAACAAGACTCATACAATTGGAGTGAGACTAACTGGGAGTGGAGAGGATGGGTTTTTTTCACTCCAGTGGCTGTCAGACATCTCTCAGGACTCTTTTGTAAAAAATAATATCTTTCATCTGTAAAAAGATAAAAAAAACATGAAACTATCAGTAGTCCTAATGCAAGACATAGCTTTTGGCTCCCTCTCTGCCTCCTAGCTCTCCTTTCTGTAAACTCTAAGCACTGTTAGTATAAAGAGACAGGGCCTCTGAATTAATTATCCAGTCTTGGCATGTACCTTGCAGGGCCTGGAATTGGGAATGTAGACCCTTAGGGACTGGAATAAACAGGCTGTTTCTTGCTTCTTCCAAAGCTGACTTTTATCAAGTGGTTTCCCCTGTGGCCTGCTATCATGTTCCTATAAAGCTGCTCCTTTGCCACCTTTGAGTTTAAATTTAGCTGATGTTTTTCCTTACACTTGGGGAAGTGTTGACTTCATGCCCTTTGGGGTGAAGGTAGGGCTACATAAGGTGTCTTCATTTCTTGCACAGTGACATGGGAAGTTCATGCTTCTGCAAGTATTTCTGATATTGAAAAAAAAAGGAGAGAAAATGACTTGTTTACAAGAACAGTACTGGATTCTTCTGCCAGGGAAAATAGAGTAAACCAGCGATTCGAAAATGATGGGCTGTAGACCAACTGGGGCTGTGGCATTATGGCAAAGGGTCCAAGAAGCCATGAAAAGGCAAATATGCCCTTCATAACCAAAGTGTCTCACATATATGTGATAATATTTTTCAAGTGTATGTAGATGCTATTGTAATTAAATTTATAAATAGATACTATTATGATCAAATTATAAATAGATGCTATTGTGATTAAATTATAAATTCATTTAAAAGCGCTACTGAATTCATAGTAGCTTTCTGTCAACATGTATTTTTTCAATCAATGGATTCTAATAGTATAGCTATTACCATGTGGGTTCGTGATAAAATTTGCAATCTTAAAAAGAGATTCTCCTACCACAAAGGGTTAGGAACCACCACACTCAGTCACCTCATCTTTCTGGGGTGATTTGCCTATTTTCCCCTGCCCTATTCCCAGAAACCCATTCTACTCTCAAGTCAACATGTCAACAAGCATTTTTATTAAGCACATGCAAGATGTTGTGAAGAAACTTTCATGGAGTATATCTTTGTGACAGTCTCAGAATTGGGCAAAAATGATGTCTATTGGTACCTGAGGTCTTTGGGATCATTGGAGGCCATGGGATTAACAGTAATAGCTTGTTAATTAAAGTCAGAGGGCCATAGACCAAGCATGAAGTGTGGGATTGTGACGTGCCTTGATGTTGTCTTCTCTGCAACTCTGTTCCTTTTAGGACTACTGGCTCAGATCTTCAGATTGTCCATTTAGATCCTAATGACCTACTTGACCAAGAATCCTTGCTGGGCTGAATCATGTTCCAGAGAGTGGCTCTTTGTGAATGTGGAGAGAAGCAGGGAGAACTGACTATGGAGTTAGTAAGGAACAGATGAATTTGCTGTTGAGACTAAGAGAGACATCAAGGTCATTGCTTGGGAGTTTTATTTGGTGCCCACTAGCCTGCAGCTAGAGTTCTCTGGTTGTTATTTCTTATTTATGCTGCAAAGCAGTGGGCCTCCATGGGTTATAAGTCCTATTTGTCCTTACAACTGTTGCCAAGGTAAACAAAATAACAGAGGAAGTATAGATTAAAGTGGACAGCATCTTCGATCTAGGGCCTTTGGGGCCATTGGAAGAGGTGGCTGAATAATGCATCGCCCTGGGCTGGCCTGGTGGTAGGTGAGACAAGCCTTTAGTCTGCAGGTGGGGGTGAGGTTCTTGGGTGACTATCCTAAGGACAGCAGAGAGAGTTGTGTGCTAAGGAGAAGAGGACGGTGGGAGCCAGAGAGCCTAAGCCTAGCCATTTGTTATCTGTAATTAAATTTAGCTAATTTCATTCTGTGGCACAGAGCCAGGGAATCAGAGTTCTCAAAAAATGCTATTATCTCATCCCCTTTTGTGAAAATGTCATCATGGTTCAAATGGAACTGGAAGAAAGGACATTTTTGAGATGTTCTTGGTCCCATAAATGGGTTTTGTTCTGTTCCTTCAGCAATAAAGTCATTCTCATGTCAGGGCCTCAAGGAGCTGATTTAGATGAAATGTTACATTTGTACAATGATTTGACGGACAGACTAGAAAGTGCTTTCTCTGGACAAATATAAGAACTAAAAGTGGGAAGCTAACCGAGAGATCAGACAGACCTAAGCCCTCAGGGGGCCTTGGCAATTTCTGTTCACAAACTAGTTCTGACCATTGCTTTTTATGTGTTTGCCCCTCTAGGGGAACAAGTTAGAAAAATGGAGACATAAATCCAAGACAGGATCTTGGTTTTAGGAACTACATACAGCACTGAGGCCAGTTGCCAAAAACATGTCTGTCTGAAAACTTTTGTCAGCTCCATTTTGTTGGGAAGACCCACCCACCAGTTGGACCCATCACATATCATGATGATGATGACCTTAAATTGGTCAACATCAGTCTTTCTTTTGAAAGTTATCCTGGGCTCAACATAAGATGCCAAGTGGTTAAGTTGAAACAGAGACCGTACTCTATGTGGATTTTTAAAAGTTGCTTCTTCCTTTTCCTTTTCCTACCAATAATTTCAGTGGTTTGGCTTCCCTTCAGGACGACAGGTCCACAGGCTCATTCCCTCTGCACGGTGCCAGCTAACCACCAACCATTTATCCAGTGCCTTCTATGTTAGGCATAAAAAGTACAAAGACTAGAGTGACTAGGTGCTTGCCTTCAAGGAGCTTTCTTTATAGAAACCCAGGAATTTTAAAAAAAGGAACCAAAGAATCCACCTGACATTTAATGTGATTGTCACAAACCTCCAAAAATCTCCGCCTGCTGAGTTGATTACTATAGCCCTGGTCTTAGTGGGAATATGGCAGATCTATGGTGGATTAGCCAAGCCTCTCTCCTTTAAATCTTGGCTTTATTAAATTCCACACCCACTGTGGACCTCAGACACCTCCTCCCAGGTCCTACTTACCCACTACTTTTAATGGTGGGGAGGAGGGAACTGCCCCTGGTAGGCCATCTGACCTGGGGGCCTGTTGTGAGAATCTCACATAGTGAGAATCTCACATAGTGAGATGCCTAGGACCAGTGAATCAAGGAGAGCAGCATGTACTGGCTGCCTCCATGTCCCTGCCAAAGTAAACTCACCCTCCCCAGTCCCTGTCTTCTTCTGAAACCCTTCTTCACTGTTAGCAAACTTCCCTTCATCCTGGGTCTCTTCCTGGTCCACGATTTCTTTTTTATCATGTTCACTGCACTGTAGCTTTCTGAAGATGCCATGTCTCTTGTTACCCTCTCTGAAGCTAGGTGTTCCTTTTCTCCCATGCCCTGATTGACATACATTCTGTCCCGAGGCAGCCTGTTTTACTTTTGTATAATTCTGTTAGGAAGCTTTCCTTGTATGAAGCCAAAACCTGTCTCTCTGGAGCTTCTTCCCTCTATTCCTAGCGCTAAGGGAACAAGTCCAATATCCCTTCCACGTGGCGTTCTCACAGATACTCAAAGACAGCTATCACATCTCCTTCCCCCTCCCCTCTCCTTTCTTCATGTCTTCTATTCTCCAGACTAAACATTCCCAGTTCCTGTGACAGATTCATTAATTACTGCTTTTCTCACCTGGCTATTCAACTAATTCTAAATCTATCTCATTGTACCAGCATCTAATACCCATCTTTCTCTCTTGTCTATATTAGCACAAAAGGCTTCCTCAAACACAGCTAAAATCTAGGTAAGTATAGCCACAGCATTTTCTTGTTCTTCTAGCCTGGTAATCTTGTAAGAAAATAAAATGAATTTAGTGATTATTGGCCCATTATTGATAAAGACATACTATTAATGATTATTGCTTCTCTTTCTTGATGTTCACAAAACATCCCTTTAATAATATGTTCAGGGATTTTGCTAGGATTTAGTCATTCTCACAAGCTTATGGTGGGATTAATCCACTCTCTGTATTCAACAAATATTTTTTGAGCACTTACTATGCATAAAGCTTAATGGGGAAAACAAAGATGAACGAGGCATGGCATCTGCCTTAAAAAGTTTATAGTCTAGAAGGGGAGAAAATACCTATGAAGAAATACCTAAAATATAAGGCAATATATAAGGTATCTTTGCCTGGGAATGGTACCTCCCATTAGGGATATACACACACATACCTATACATATATGTGCATCCATAGATATGCAGATGTGTGTATATGCACATGTATATTAAAGCTTTTACAGCTTAAAACAGCAGTAAGATATTTGGGATACCCAGTGTGCATATACATGTGTATATATAGATAGATAAGTAAAAATGTTTGTGTGTATATATTACAATATAGTATAATGTGTGGATTTATATATATATATATATATACACACACATACATATGCACACAATGACATAATGTATGTGGATATATTCATATATTGAAGCTTATTAGAGCTTAAAATGGCATTAATGTTTATGGGATGTATTGTGTGTATACACATATAATGTATGTATCTGTACATTCATTCATGTGTATGTATATATGTACGTATATTAAAGTTTATTAAGGCTATTAAAAAACTTAAAACTTCACTAAGATTTTGGGGCATCCTCTGTGCGTGTATGTGTGTGTGTGTGTGTGTGTGTGTGTGTGTGATTTCTAAGAAGTGCTCTACAAATAATAATTGCTTGTAGTTCAAGCTAGGGCATAAAGTTGGGTGATAGCAGAGGATATGCAGAAGAACTAACTATCCATGCACCATGGGGGTGGAACCCACAGGCATCCAGAACTGATTGGATTCAGAAGTAGGAGGAGGAGGGACATTGAGTTTTTCAGTGTCTCTGGGAGAATGCTGTTGCTATTAACAGAAACAAGAAACGTAGGCAGGAAGAGCATCTTTGGGGGGGATGATGATGAGCTCAGCTTTGGGTAGGGGTTTGAAGAGCTGATGGATTCTCCAGGTGAAGATATTTGGTAAGCAGTTGAAAACACAGAGATTAGGAAAACAGTCGATATGCTACAGATATATTGGGGGAATTGGCATAGAGTTGACAGCTGAAGGAGTGGGAGGTGATATGATCATGGACGAGTGTATGTAGAGAGGAGGGCTGAGGTGGGCAGCAGCTTCAGCATCTCTCCCATGTAGGGAAGGGTAAGATGAAGGGGAGATGGAGAAGGAGGTGGGGAAGGTCAAAGAGGTACCAGGAGAATCAGGATAATTCAGTGGCACAAAAGTCAAGAAAAGAGTATTGGGAAGAAAGAAGGTGATTTAATAGATATAGAAAGGTCAGGAGATGAGAGCTGAGAAAAGGTCACTGGATTTGTTCATTAGGTGATGACCTTTGAGACAAGTTAGATTTCAGGGCAGTAAAAATGAATTGGTGCTGGGAATATATGGGCAGATTGTATAAACTATTTTCCCCCTTCATCATTAGGAACTAGTAGAATATAGTCAGAAATGAAAGACTGGGAGCCAGGAGACCTGGGTTCTAGTCTCAGTTCACTCTTGCAGACCTGTGCTCTTGGGTTGGGCGTTCTGACTCTTTAGGCCTCAGTTTTACAGAAGTCAGAGTGGAAAGGGATCTTAGATAATGTCTCATCCCCATATTTTGCAGAATTTGGATGGAGGCCCAGAGAGGTTAAGTAACCATTTTGAAGTTAAGGAGTTAAATTTCTTGAAATTATATGATATGATATATTAGATGATATTAGATGATATTACATGACATGATACGATGATATATCATAGGTCATAGGTTCTCTAAGTGGCTTGCTTAGAAAAACCAAACTGATGTTGGGACAAAGGTAGGATTATTTTAAAAAATATTTAAATTTTCATTTATGGAATAAAACAAACATTTCTATAACTTAGTATTTGAATCCAGGTTGTCCTGAATCCCCTAAACTGTTTCTCCTTAAGTAAATATCGTTTCCCACCTAGTCTTTCAAGTGTGGTACTCCTAGGAGCAGAAATGTACTTCATGGTGGCACCTGGGGCCTAGGCTCAGGATAGGATTGAAGTCCAGTCCAGTGTCTGATTGGCTGCTCAATGACATGCCAGGCCAATTTTAGTTTTTCTAAAACATTAACCTGCAAAAGGTCACCCACTCTAAGTAAGAAACCAGCTGAAGCACAAATTGAGAAGCTAACGTTATAACTTAAATTGTGGGTTGAATGACTCATCTAGTGATTACATTAAAAAAAAAACCCAGTGGATCTCATTATGCAATTTGTTCAAAGGCACTGATACCCCAAACTGTTACAAACTCCCTCCCACAGACAAATTCAATCTCATGTATTTCCTCTATTACTTCAGCAAAATCGGTATGCTCCATTTTTTCTCCTTTTCTTTCAACATTTTCTAATGTAGACTGAATAAGATGTGATATCAAGAAATGGGCTATTAAGTGTCTAAAGGAAAACAAATTTTGTACTACTTCCATAAAGACGGGAAATGTGTGAGGGTTCATTTCTTCCTTCTAGTTGATTTCTATGCTTGTGAAGAAGAGTTTTAGGTCAGGGATTTGGACTGACTCTGAAAGGTCAACAAAGCCATTCTCCAGTACTCGTGGCAGAGCCATATAGAAATTGCCCAAACCAGACATTCATGTAAAAGCTGTAGTTTATTTCCCTTGGTTCTGTTCTCAGGAGAGGCAGGATGGTCATTATCCCCAAATGCTCTTGCCATAGGAGTTTCAGCTGAAGAACCTGGGTTGTTAATTTGGAGAAGAAAAGAACCGGAGAGGGTATAACTGTCTTCCAAAATTTGAACTTTCAATAGAAGAGGGATTAGATTTGTTCTCTTTGGTCCTGGAAGGCAGTACTAGGGACAGTGGATGAAAGTTACAGGAAGACTAACACAGGCTTGGCATAAGGAAAATCTTTCTAACTAGTAGGAGCTTTCCAGAAGAAAAGGCTTCCTCTGGAGGGTTCTCTACCCCACTAGAGGTCTTCAGATAAAGGCTGGAGACCAGATATGTCATAGATGGAATTCTTGTTCAGCTATGAGGCATAACCTCTGAGATCCTTTCCAACTTGGAGATGATGGGATCATTTCTTCAGAGCTGGAAGGAACCTAGGGGCTATCTAGTACCTCTCCCTTTGCAGATGAGGGAACTGAGGCCCCTTTCACAAAATTATATAACTAATAAATCTCGGTGCCAGGATTTGAACACAGGGCCTCTGATTCCATAGCCAAGGCTCTTTCCATGAATCTGACTAAGGAGCAGTTTATTTTCAAGGCTGCTTTCCCATTCTAATTCCTGGGCAAGTCACTTAGCTTGTGTTTGCCTCAATCCACTGGAGAAGGAAATGGAGAACCACTCCAGTATCTCTGCCAAGAAAACCCTATGGACAGTATGGCCCTGGGGTCCTTGGAAATGACAGAACACACCACCACTATATCAGAAACTTCTTTCTTCCTCTGGTTCCAGTTTAGTGGCCATCAGGATAGAGTTGATTAAATTTTCCCAATGGATAAAAATCTTATTCACTATAACTTGGAATGGAGCATGAAGATCTCACAAGAGCAAACTGTACTTGGAGTTGAGGACCCTGACTTCTGCTGGGGAGGCCTCAGTTCTCTCCTTCCTTTGAAGGAAAATGAGCCACCACGAGGGCCTCTTTCTTGCTGCTGGGAGAAGTCCTTGCCTTGAGGGAGAAGTCCTCCCTGTCCTCAAACCTTATGTCACTCTAGGCCAGGAAGTCCAGCCCACAGAAACCAAATCAGAGTAAATAGTCACTGATTAGGGCATTGTGGTGAGGCCGAGGAAGGTGGTAGAATCTCAGCACTTTCATCTGTCCTGGGCAGAGATGCCCAGATGCCAAGCAGTGGCTGATGTAACATAGCAGTATCTCCTCCCTCCAGGATCAAAGGCTACAATCTCTTAAACAATCATACCCTTGGAGAAAGAGGTAGTGCCATATAGGCAGTAATTGGCTGGTCCCATGGAAATCTGTTCATCATGAACCAGTGCCCTACTGATGTACATGGGCTCTAATGACAAAGAACTCATCCAAGGGGATATGGACAGATATAATCTGACACAAAAGAACCTTCGAGTTGCCTCCATTAGTAGAAGGGCAACAAAGCAAGGCACAAACATGGAAACAAAAGGGAAGGACCCTGGGGAATCCTAGGCTTCTCTGGATCGCTTTTTTGTTTTTAATGGGTGATTTTTTAAAAGCAAGTCAAGATATGCATCAATATCCAATCAGCTCCCTTAGATTAATAAAAATTTGATAGTTGCACAGAGGTTAATCATTTTGTATTAGAGGTAATTACAGATAACCTACCCAATGCATTTTAGAGTATTGGCTGAATTTGTGGCATATACATAGATCAATGGTGTGGGAACCAGAAAAAGGTAAAAACCAGGGGGTGATACTTCCTTTGGATTCTTGCAAACAGAACGTTTTTTCATGGTATGGATAAATATCTAAAAGTTAGCATGGGAAATAAATCCTTGTACTTTTCTCTTGCAAATGTCCAAATGTCCAGCCAGCTTAGTGTTTCATCTCATTTATAAGCCAAAGTAAAGCCAGCTCCTGGAGCAGAAGTGGGAGCTAAACTTTTCAGAGTTGGGGGATATTTTTGAGCAAATTTCTGATTTTGTAAACAACGTATACCTTTCCTCATGCAGATCTCCTGGCAGACCTGGGCATACATAGTAGGGCTTCATCGGGGTCCAAATACGTTTAATAAAATTCTTTAAAAAAATTTTTTTTGGAGGGGGGAAGGCAGGACAATTGGGTTTAAGTGACTCGCCCAAGGTCACACAGATAGATAAAATTCTGATACATCATGACTGACTGTAAGGGAGGACAGAGTAAAAGGCCTAGGGAAGAAATAAGTCATTGTTGTTGGCCCCTCCAGGCCTTATTAATTATACCACTATTTTTTCTTTGTTTTTCCAGTACCTAGCATAGTGCTTGGTTATGCTTAGTAGGAACTTAATGCATGCTGACTGAATTGATCAGTGAAACGGTGTCTGTCTTTGTGCTCCCATTCCCATCCCCTTTAGGAGGTCAGCTCTGCCACTGCAAAGACTGAACAAGTCACTGAACATCACTGATCCCCCTGGGTCTCGGTTTCTTTCTTTCTTTTTTGAAAGATTTATTTATTTATTTCTGTTATGGAGTGGGGGAAAGGTAGGGCAATTGGAGTTAAGTGACTTGCCCAAGGTCACACAGCTAGTTTTTGTGTTAAGTGTCTGAGGCCAAATTTGAACTCAGGTCCTCCAGACTCCAGGGTCGGTGCTCTATTCACTGCACCACCTAGATGCCCCAAGAGTGTTAGTTTTTTTTATCTGTAGACTATCTCTTGTAGGACTTCCAAGGTCCCTTGGAGGTGTTTAAATCTATGTTTCCTGGGCTCTGAGATCAATCTTCAGATGCTCCTGTGGACTCTATCCTCAGCCTTGCTCAGCAGTAGGCAGGAGATGGGCTGGGAGACAAAAAAGGGCTTCTGTCTTTCTATCAAAATCCTTAGTAAAAATATAGAAAAGTGGGGGAGGCTAGGTGGCACAGTGAATAGAGCACCGGCCCTGGAGTCAGGAGGACCTGAGTTCAAATTTGACCTCAGACACTTAACACAAAAACTAGCTTTGTGACCTTGGGCAAGTCACTTAACCCCAATTTCCCTGCCTTACTCCCTCCAAAAAGCAAAAAACAAAAACAAAAAACCCCAAACACCCCAAAACAAAACAAAAAGAAAATACAGAAAAGTGTTAATATAGGACAATGGTCCAACTAAGGTGGGGGAAGGGGCAAATAAAAATCAGGGATTTTACTGGGGTGCTAAAATTGAGAGAAGTACTTTATTCCCCACAGAAAGATCACAATTTAACTAATGGCATCATATTTAAGGAAGCAGTTAAGTGGCTCAGTGGATAAAGCATGGAGCCTAGAGTCAGGTAAGACCTGAGTTCAAGTGTGACCTCAGACACTTAATAGCTGTGTGACCTTGGGCAAGTCACTTAACCCTGTTTGCCTCAGTTTTCTCATCTGCAAAATGAGTTGGAGAAGGAAATAGTAAACCACTCTAGTATCTTTGTTAAGAAAACCCCAAATGGGGTCACAGAGAGTTGGACACAGCTGGATAACATCATTTTTAAAAATAGGCAGCCTTCAGTTTACCAAATGACTTGTTTAATAGAAATGGGACTTCTCATTGGGCCCCAACTATTGCTCTAAATATTCTTTAGCCCATATTCTCTATTTTTCTATTGTAGCAGCGCATAAAAAAAAAAAAAGAAATCCCATCTCCTGTGTGCACAAATCTCACAAGTGAGCTTTTGGGTGGCAAAGCCTCAGGAAAGGTAGCCTCATATATATTATCAGCCAGGCCAGGTGGGAAAGCCATCCCTGGTGTGAAAACCCTTATCTGTATGGGGCACTCTGCCCTGTTCCCACACCACTGTGGGTAAGGCTTGGGCCTCTGCTGCAAAGCAAAGCAAAGCAAACCAACTCCTCCCAACTCCCAGCATCCGAGGCCAAGGAGAGGGAGGAGTTCCGGGAGAGCTCAGCCTAAGCCTCCTTGGCAGAGGTGGGTTACCATAGCAACTGGGGGGCGGGGTTAAAAGTCTGGAGTAGAAGGGAGGGGCAGCTAAGGGGGCTGAGGAGCTGGTGTCCGAGGGGAGGGAGCCCTCCTCTCAGCTGAGGGCCAGTAGCTGCCTCATCCCTCACCCCCCAGCCCTCTGTTTTGGGGAAGCTGTTCTCAGTTCTTTCCAACCCCAGAGTTGAGAGAGACACGCTACCATCACGAATTTCTCCCCCCATTAAGAGGGTCATCCATTGAGGGGAGGGGTAAAGGCTAATTTCCCTGGGGGCCAGGTTCTCCCTTCCCCTCTTTTCTGTTCTTTCCCCATGTCTGGCCTCTCAGTCTCTTTCCAGGCTTCCCACCCCTAGCCCCTCCCCAGGTGTCTCCATTTCTGGTGACAGCTGTTAGGGTCTTAGTTCCTCTTAACTAGCTGTAGGTCCTTGTGCTAATGAGGTCAGTACTTAAAAGCAGAAGCTGGAGCCTTTGGGGGTGGGGCTTGGGGAATAGAGCATTGGGTCTGGAGTCAGGAAGACCTGCCTTTGAATTTGGTCTCAGTCTTGTATTCTACCTTTATGACCCTGGATAAGTCACTTAATTTCTGCCTCAATTTCTTCATCTGTAAAATGGGAATAAAAGCATTTACTTCCCACTGTCCTTTTGTAAGGATAAAGTGAAATATTATTTGTAAAGCACTTTGTGAACCTTAAAGCACTACATACATTCTGGCTATTACTAATAGTAAGTAACCTGTTTAAAGGCAAAAGGGAAGCTAGATGCAGGATGTGATGTGATGAAGTAGATGCAGGATTTGAACTCAGGTCTCCTAGACTCCAGGTTCCAAGCTTTTTCTATTATACTATGTGCTTCTCAGGTCAGTCCACAAAAGCAAATTTTAACCATATGTGAATGAAATAATAATAGCCTGGAGGTCAAGTCCTTTTCTTGGGTTCCTGGATTCCCCTGAGTCCTGAGTCCCTCCAGACCCTAGAAAGGGCAGGAAGGAAGGGTGCAGATTGGGAAGCAGTTCCCAGGGCAACGGGGAAGGAAGGCTGTGGCAGCAGCAGCCGGTGGGGAGGGAAGAGGCAGGGAGGACAGACAGCTTTTGTATGGAGCTCTGGTAGTGGGGGTAGGAACTAAGCTAGGGCTTTTGTAGTCAGAGTGGAGGAGGGTTCCTGTTGTAAGAGGGAGGGAAATCACCAGCTGTCGAGTCCGTATCACTTGGAAGTCAAGTGATGGTGAGACTGAGACTTCTGCTGCTGGAAAGAATGACTATTTGTTATTAATCTATTTTTGTGTTTGATATTTTCCCGTTACAGCAAGCTCTGCTGCTCACTTGAGCTAGGGACAAAGAGGGCAAAACTGATCACAAAATAAACTGGGATGTAGTTGTCAGTTTCTTGCTAAAGCTGGATTTTGAGGCCACTTGAGAGCAGAGCGGTGACCCTGGGTTTGAGAAAGCTGTGTCATCAGAGTATAAGGTCGAGGAGGACCTAGCAAGCTGGGAATGGTGATGGTCTGTCTGTCACCCAACTGGGCTGGTCCTTGTCTGTCTTTCACCTGACCAGGGTTGGCCCTTGGGAGATGTGCTCACTAGAGGTCATTGGATAATGAAGTTTATATATTGACATAACTATGTTTTAAAGTGGGGGAAAATTAGAGAAAAGTTCAAAGTCTCACAATTCTTGTTTACTTCCTTGGGAGAATGAAGATAAAGATGACATTTTAAGAGTCTAACCCAAACCCTCCAAAGCATTATAGAGGACTCTTCACTTTTAGACCCTGGGACAATTTGGAATTGTCCCTGGTGGGGTTGGAAATAATTAAAAAAAATGAAAAAGGGGGGATTTCTTTGTATGTACAAAAATATTTGTACCAGCCCTTTTTGTGGTGGCAAAGAATTGGAAATCAAGGAGATGCCCATCAATTGGGGCATGACTAAAGAAGTTGTGGTATATGAAAGTAATGGAATACTACTGGGCTATAAGAAATGAGGAGTAGAGAGACCTCAGAATAATTTGGAGACTTCTATGAACTGATGGTGAGTGAGGAGAGCAGAACCAGGAGAACATTGTATCCAATTACAGACACATTGTATCTGTTGATGTCTAACTTTGACAGACTGGGCTCTTCTCAGCAATGCAAGGTTATAAGACAGCTCCAAAAGACTCATGAGGGAAAGCGCTATCCACATCCAGACAAAGAACTACAGAGTCTGAATGCAGATCGATGCATATGGGATTTAAAAGTCACCAGAATTAAGAAATTATAATAATGATCCTTTCAGACAAAGTACTGTTTCTAGCACAGGACAATCTGTCCCTTTTCCCTGGCTGACTCCTGCTTAGTCTCTGCCTCTTGGCTTCCTTCAAGACTCAGTTTAAATCCCACCTTCTGCAGGAGGCATCCGTTTACTCCCCCTCCTCCCAATTTATCCTGGACCTGTCTTGTACACACATAGCAGTTTGCCTGTTTTCTTCCTGTGTTAAGAGTGTGAGCCCCTCGAAGGCAGGGATGTATTTTTTGTCTTTCTTTGTCTTTCCTATGCTTAGCCCAATGTCTGACTCATAAGCCCTTAATAAATGCTTGTTGAGTCAGCAGCTGTTGTATATTAAAGGTAGAGGGCTGGGCTGGAATTGGAAAGTAGTGAACACATTCCTTGACATCATGAAAGATAATACAGGCAGCTTTGTGAGTTTGTCCACTCTGGATCTCAGTTCTATTCTTCTGCTTCCTCCTCGGTTTCCCTGGTTTGGTTCATCTGCTTTTGAGCTGCTGCCTTGAATTCTGACCAGGCCTAAAGGCTAATTGCTCATCCTTGAATGTCCAGGTCTAGCCTCTAAGTCTTGTTAAGATTCATTAGTACTGTAAAAACATGCTGGCATTCCTGCCCTCCTACACAAAGCAAGTGGCCCCTGATCATATCTAGAGAGTTGTCATTAGGGTAATTTTTTTTCAAATGTCTACATGATTTAAATATCTGAGGTCATAATGAAAGTCTGCCCCGATTCTCAAACTCCTGACTTATATCTGCCGCTCAATTTGAACAATTTCATACCCTCCCCAGGTTAGGGAATTTTCAAATCTCTTTCAAAAAGTTTCTTGTTGGGAACATAGTCTAGGCAGCAGTTAAGAGAAGGAGGAAACCAATTGTCATAGGAGGACCCATTTAGAGTTCCAAAGGACCTTAGACATCATCAATCAAACATATATTAAGCACCTATTGTGTGCTGGGTACTGGGGATACAAAAAAAAAGGCAAAAGGCAGTTGTAGTCCTCAAGGAGCTTATAGTCTGAGGGGAGGGGTGTGTGATTACATGCAAACAAATACACACAAAGCAAGCTCAATAGAGGCAAAATAGGAAACAATGAACAGAGGGAAGGCTTTCTGGAGAAGGTGGGATTTTTAGGAAGCCAGGGAGGTCGGTAGTTGGACTAGAGGAGGGAGAGCATTTGAGGCAGAGAGACAGTCAGAGAGAATGCTAGGAGCTACGAGCTAAGAGTCATGCTCATGGAATTGCCAGGAGGCCAATGTCATTGAGTCAAAGAATCCATGTTGGTAGTAAAGTGTAAGAAGACAGGAAAGGTAGGAGGGGGCTAGGTTGGGCGGGGCTTTGAATACTTTTGTATTTAATCCTGGAGGCAATAGGGAGCCACTGGAGTTTATTGAGTAGGGAGTGATATGGTTAAACCTATACTTGAGGAAAACCTGCTTTAAATGGCTGAGTGGAGACTGGATTGGAGTAGAGGGGAGAGGCTTGAGCTAGGCAGACCCACCAGTAGGGTATTGCAATAGTCCAGACAGTAGGTGGTGAGGGCCAGCACCGTTATGGTAGCAGGGCCAGAGGATGTTAGATAGCAAGGATATTAATATTCCAGAGATATTACAAAGATGAAGTAGGTGTTGGCAATGGTTTGGATATGGGTGTGGTGAGAGATGGTGAGGGAGAGCAGGATGACCCCTAGATTGTGAGCCTAAGGGACTGGGAGGATGGTACTACCTTGACAGTCACAGGGAAGGTGTGTGTGTGTGTGTGTGTGTGTGTGTGTTGGGGGAAGGTTTTAGAGGGAAAGATAATGAGTTCATGTAGTCCAACCTTCTCATTTTATAGATGAAGAGGAACTGTTGACTTATATGTGACTTTATATATAGCTACACAATTAATAAGTATGAGGGCTGAGATTTAACCTCAGGTTCTCTGATTACAAATCCAGTGATCTCATATCCATTTCTTCAGAAAGTCATGTTTTACTGCCTTTAGTTGTACTTAAATTTTCCTATTTTTATGTTGTTAAGGCCAACAGACTGGGTTAGGCATAAGCTTTTGGGATTAAATGAAATGATTCCCATTTGCTGTGTCATTTCTGTGCAGATTCTGGGACAGAGTTAGATTAAGGCTCCCTAAAAGGACAGACTTCCAGTCATTTGTTAGAACTTTGTCAGGGCTCATGGAAGAATGGACTGCCCATCTGAGGCAGTGGTCCATCATTTGATGGAGCACATTCTTAGGAAGTTGCTGTGGCAATATTTTGTTTATTTGAGTAGGTTTTTTAATAGATTCTGTTTGTAATGCTAATTGCCAACCAAAACGTTAAACTTGATAACCAGAATCATTATAACATGGGTCCCGGCAAAACACATCACTTTCTTTATCGAAAGCACACAACTGTGTCATTTGTTTATTCACATTTTTCAGATCCAGTTGTGTATACAGAGTGCTTGCCCTTCCAACTAAATTTAATCACTCACTGTGTCATAATTTGTGTCCTTCCTGTGCTCAGAATTGTTCACTGGGTAATCACTGCCTTTTTAAAGACATATTAAGAGCAGTGTATATACTCCTGTTTGGCTTTGAAAACCCTTCATAACCTGGGCCTTTCCCTCCCAGTCTTCTCATATCTTACTCCCTGACTTCCAGGGCTTCCTTGCCATTCCATGACCAAGACACTCCAGTTCTGGGCATTTTTATTGGCTTGTCCTCCGTGCCTAGAACTCTTGATTCTGCCTCCTGACTTCTTTAAGCCATACCCAACATACTACCTTCTTTCAAGAAGCCTTTTTGGGCCCTTCCCTCTGAGATTATACCCAATTTATCCCGTATATAACTTGTGTGGACATGTCTTGCCCATTAGAATGTGAACTCCTTAAGAGTACAGCAACACCCCCCCCCCCACCCCTTTCCAGTGCTTAGTACATTGAAGGTGCCTAATAAATACCAGTGGGCTTATTGATTAGCATGGCATTCAAAGCCTGCCACAAGATGGCTCAAACCTATCTCTCCAATCTTGTCTCATACTATTTCTCCCTTGTATACACTCTTCCTAAGTTCAGCTGAATTATTTGCTATTCACTGAACCCAGCTCTGTATCCCATGCCAATCATTCTTGCTGCCTGTGGTGTAGTCCAAAAAGTTTGTCAGAATGGGAGATCTGGTCAAAACCTGAGGGTAACTATTCCTCTCTGGACCTCAGCTTTCCTATATGGAATACCCCTGTTCTCAAGGCTGAATCCCTGCCTATTAAAAGTCCCACCTACCCTTTGAGGTCTAAATCCCATACCCCTGTTTCCATAAAGCATCTTCAGATCCCTCTAACCAGAAATGACCTCCACCTCTGAAAGGGTTTTACATACTGGCCCAAACTCACATTGCCTTAAGTCTTCAGCCTAAAGCTCCCATGTTCCTTTTTTCCACTAAACTAATTTGGGAAGAGGCTGTTTCTGTTTTCTTCATTTC
The DNA here is from genome assembly GCA_011680675.1 of Gymnobelideus leadbeateri. NCBI lineage: Eukaryota > Metazoa > Chordata > Mammalia > Diprotodontia > Petauridae > Gymnobelideus > Gymnobelideus leadbeateri. Next base: position 186,409 of record WOXC01009475.1, read on the forward strand.
TTCAACATTTTTGGTTTTTAGTAGGAGCTGGAGATGCCCAAATGACAGCAAGAAATGTGAGATTAGGGAGAAGATGAGGGAGGCAGATCTGGCAGTGGAATGACCAAGGAGATTAGCTTCCCAAAGACCCTACTAGAGAAAGAGAAGAGCTTCAGGGTTAAGTCTTAGGGGCTTGGCCATGTAATGTTAATGGGATATAAGATCTTCCTGCCCATTAATAGACCTCCTGTGGAGCCCATTAAGGGAAACTTGATTAAGGGGAGGTTTGTTTTTCACGAAGGCCCACACCTTTTGTTTCTTTGTAATTAGGCAGTGGGTTAAGAGGGTTGTGATGCCCTCTGACCCTGAGGAAGGGTATATATACTCTGAAGTGAGCATTTTGCTTTGGGGCTCACTCAGTGGAAGAGTGTTCTTGGGATTTGACCAGATGAGACTCTGGGTAGCTGTTAAGGAGCCCTCCAGCTTTGAAAAACCCAGATGTTGGTGCTAGTAATTATGTATGTATTGCCTTGGTCAGACAGTTGGATCTGTCTGTTGTTCTGTGCTAATTTCTTAGACAATTAGAAACCCTGTCTGTTGGTCTTTATTTTTCTATTTTCTTTGTTTGGATTTTTACTGAAGTTCAGGGTGCTGACTTTTCCCCTGAACTAATGAATGTAATTTAAAAAATTACTGACCCCTTAAGCAGCTATCTTTACTAGTAAAACAGATCTAAGAACCTGTGCTAGCAGCCAAACTGGGCATGCCAGTGTGGTTACCGATAAAGGCCACTATTGAGGGGTGAGTGGGAATAGTTCACACAAGAGATGAGAAGAGCATTTAGGGGATTGTTAAAGAAAACCACTGGGTAAAGTATACCTTTGAGCCAAAGCTATGGAGAAGTTTGAAAGGGCAAGATATGGTAATCTAAACATTTCCTCCAGAAGTAACCTTACGGATTACACAAAAATTAAAACTATCTATCTATCTATCTATCTATCTATCTATCTATCTATCTATCTATCTATCTATCTATTGTCTGTCTGTCTACACAAACACACATATATTTTTCCCCCTAGAGGATTACCATGAGTCTCTAACAAATTTATCATTTATATATTTATTTATTTGTTTGTTTTTTTAATCTCTAACAAATTTAAAGGAGAACATTCTATTGGAGAGAGGTTCCTTGGGTATATTAGAAATTGCTTCTAGAGAACTATTCTTTTTTGGGGTGGGGCTCCATTGTTTACTTGGCCAATATATTTTTTTAAACTGTATTTTTCTTTTTTTCCCCTACTTTTTTTTAAATTTTAGACTCAAGGGCCAGAACACAAATATAGAATCAAGAAAAGAAACAAAAACATATCATAAACTTAAATATTAGAAAAATACAAAGAAAGAAAAAAAAATCCTGTGTGCATAGCAGAACATAAGAGGGGATTCAAAATACATAACAATAAATTTTCATTTCAAGAAACTGCCTAACATTTTTGTTTACTGTTAATTAGCATGTAGGTTACAAACTGGAAGGAACAGAAAGGGAAGAGTTAGGGTTCCATACTTTTAAAATAAACAGCTGCATGCACTCAGGTAACAGAAGGCCAGCTCTATGTCATCTGAGATGCTGGGAAAGGTGAAAAAGCACTGGAGTAAAGGGACCAGAGTTCAAATCCAATCTCTGCTCCTTAATTGCCTGTGACTTCACCTTTCGGGGCCCCAGTTTCCTTGCCCATAAAATGAGGGTGCTGGACTTCTCAGGTCCCTTTCCGTTTGAAATCTCATCCTCCTGCCTGCCATTACTATACAACAAGCATCTGTTGGCTAGATCTCAGGGGGTCAAGGAACTTGAATGGGGAAAACAATCTTTTTTTTATTCTTACTAAGCTCTTGTTTCCTTTGTAATCCAATGAATTATATGATTTAAAATCTCATCCAGAGGAGGGGTCTATCGGCTTCATCGGATTGCTGCCAACGGGGTCCAGGAAACAGAAAAAGCAAGAACCCTTGCTCTCCACACAGAGACACACATGGGCTTCCTTGTTTTATGATTTTATATTAGGTCAAGGGTGGCATTTTGCCCTATTTTACTCCTTATTTTAAACAGAGTATGCATTTCTATTGGATTTGAAGAAGAATCTCTAAGAAGTTTGGGGGCAAATACAGTAGCACCATATTGGCAAGAAAGAGAGTCAAGGAAAAAAATGGAACATCATGTGAAAGTAGATCTAAGACTTTGGATTGGTTTACTATATAATTTTTCTCCATGCTCTATTTCTTCACTTTTTTCCCCTGGGGACATCTCCCCTTATTTGGCAGTAAAGAGGTATCATATTAAATATACAGACTAGAAATAAAGGAAACATTCAGTCTCACTTTCTTTTTCATTACTTTAAGAAATTTTCCATTAATTTCAGCATCAAGTCTGAGTGATGGTGTCAAGGAACATTAGCTGATTGATAACAATAGACAAGGCAACCATCAAATTTGCCAACTTAGCAATGTGGGCACTAAGCAACCTCTCTCAGGGCAGGAGGGAGAACTGGTGATACTTTAGAACCAGGACTTCATTTTCTGAATAGTCCTAGAAAATGAGTCTTTGTGAATAAATAATAAAAGGCCTATATCTGGCAAAATTGTGATAGAAATGTACAATGTACATTCAAATGACTGGATTAGGATCAGGAAGTCAGGGTTTAATAGTAATTATTCATTCTTTTCTGAAATAAAGTAATAGATTCAGTCAAAATCATTTACCAGAAGTCAGAGACTTCTGTTTCTCTCTCTCTCTCTCTCTCTCTCTCTCTCTCTCTCTCTCTCTCTCTCTCTCTCTCTCTCTCTCTCTCTCTCTCCCCCCCCGTGAAATAGAAATGTAAAACTTGTGGTAATATTGCTACTAGCTAGTTAATTCCTAGGTTGACTATGATTACCCTAAGAGAAGAAATCCCCTGTTCACTCTTTAGTTTTTCTTTTTGATGACTTATCTTGACACTGTCTTATGAGAAAGAGAAAGAAACTCTATACTGATTTTAGCTTCTCAACTTTCTATGTTTTCATTTTCCAATTTTTATGGTAAGAACATACTTGAGATTTCTACAATTACTTTTAGCTAGTAATTTTTTCTCTCTGGTTTCAAAGGAAGGAGATCCGGCAAAGAATGGGAGTTAAGCAGCTAGCCAATGAATGACATTCTTTGAATGACAGAAATAATACATAATTACCATTATATATGTATATATATAGTTTATATGTTATATTTAATAAATGACAAAGGATGACATGAACTTTGCTTAGTTCCCTTTTTGCTCCATAAATGTACTGTTGTTTTGTTCAAAGGCTGAATTAAATGTGATGTTCTTAAGAGTCTGGTTGAGATCTAGTAAACTATTTCATTTTAGTTAAGAATATGTGGGGGCAGCTAGGTGGCGCAGTGAATAGAGTGCCGGCCCTGGAGTCAGAAGGACCTGAGTTCGGATCCGGCCTCAGACACTTAATCCACACAAACAAAAACCTAGCCGTGTAACCTTGGGCAAGTTACTTAACCCCAATTGCTTTAAAAAAAAAAAAAGAATATGTGAGTACCATAACTTTCCCCCCATGGTTATTATATTGGGCTTCTTCCCCTACCCCCAATATACTGCTCACTCAGTTTTATCAGATAACTTGGAAATCTCAAGTAAATTTTAAACTAGTGACTATTTAATTTTGTGTTTCATCACCTTATCATTCATTTCACAAACAGGTATGTTTAACCACTGATTCTGATCCTTAAAACATTCTTTTCCTCTTGCAAAATGTTTTTAAGTCCTTGACAATCTGGCTTCAATCTACCTTTCCAGGTTTATTACATATCACTCCTCTTCATATACTGTACATTTTCAGCCAAAATACCTTGCCTGCTATTTTGGATACATATCTTTCCATTTCCTGTCTCCCCTGCCTAGGATGCACTCACATGTCACTTTAGACTCTTCTAAGAATTCCCTTCAAAGCTTAGTTTTAATACCACTTCTTGGGGTGGCTAGGTGGTGCAGTGAATAGAGCACTGGCCCTGGAGTCAGGAGGACACAAGTTTAAATTTGGCCTCAGACACTTAACCCCAATTGCTCTCCAAAAAGCAAATAAATAAATAAATACCACTTCTTAAAGGGAGGTTGTTCTTCTTAGTTGCCAATCCCCCCTCTCCCCCATGATTTCATACTTATTTTGTGTTACTTACAGTTTTCTGTGAGTGGAAGCTGCAGGAGGAAATTTTTGTCTCTGTATATCATTTGATTAGATAATACATGTTTGACCTTTGATCTGTTCTAGGGGAGGATGATGCTTATTTCTTTTCCTTTTCATAACTTGACTTTCTAAACCAATATAACACTATCTCCAGTGATCCTCAAGTTTCATTATCCTTTGATGGGGCAAATTTTTTAGGTGTTTGTTAAACTTTTAAGAAACCAGTTCCATGTAAAAATTATTTTTACAAAGAATATTAACGACACTGCTTTGGAACTTAGTCTCTTCTCCCAAGAGTTCAAAATACTTTATTACTGCATCTGGCTTTGCCATGTACCCATAATCTATAGTAATGGGTATTTTTTTCTTTAGTCAGATGAAATACAGAATCTATTATAAGACAAAAAACATCACTGGCTTCTGTCCAGTATCTTGTTTGTTTTCAATAGTTCCTTGGTACTTAATAAAGATGAGACGGTCTGTCCATTCAATCAACCAAACCTTATGTGCCTTTCATGTCCCAAGCTCTGTTCTATACAAAGACAAAATAGACACTGCAGTGGATGTTAGTTGGTTTCCCTTTCTCTTTTCTCACACTCCAACTACCCTGGGTCAGGCTTCATCACCTCTAGGGGTGGTCTATGACCATAGCCTACCAATTGATCTCTGACCCTCCAGTCTTACCCCTGTCCAATCCTTCTTCCACACAGCTGCCTATCATCATTAAAGCACAGTTCTGACCATGCTGCTTGACTCCCTACAAGCCTCATGCACTCTAGGCTTCTTATAGATGACATTCTTTGTATAAGCTATCCCTCAAACTTGGGGTGTCCTCCTGCCTTACCTCTGTCTCTTGGGACACCTACTCTGAGCACCATCACCTCCTCCAAGAAGCCTTCTTCTGGTTGTTAGTGCAATATCCCCCACTCTGTGTACTTTGTATGTGGTCTGTATCTATTTATGTGTGTTTCTATGCTATACTGTCCCTCCCAGTGGAATGTAAGCTCTTTACAGGCAGGGACTGTACCAAATTTCTTTTATTTCTGGTGTCTCAAATAATAGTATAATAATAGTAGATACTTAATAAATACTTACTGATTCATCTTCTGGAGCTATTGTAAGAGGGAGAGGAAGAACTCATAGGTGCATATATTAATAAAGGACATGTATAAACAGGAAATTTCTAGGGGAAGTTAGATCACTAACTGCTGTGTATATGTGTACATGTGACATTGGGGTGGGTAGGAAGAAACTGGGGAAAGCCTTGTGTAGGAAATGGTATTTGAAGCAAGGAATTCCAAAAAACCTGAGGAATGAGGGAGAATCTCTTGGCATGAGTGGCTGGTTAGAATGTATGGCAGGTGTCAACCATGCTGCCAAACCAGATTACAATCTAACTGGAAAATATTTAACAGGATAAACACAAATCTAACAAAATGGGATGTTAATATATGATTTTCTAAGCTAACACGCCTCCCTTGGGAGATCCTTATGTATGGTTCAAAGGCTCCCATTTTTACTTGACTATAGAGTATGTGGGGGAGAGTGATATGAAATCAGTCTGGGAAGACTGGAAGTAGGTTGTGAGGACCAAGTCTGTATTTTATACTGTTAGTAGGGAGCCACTGAAGTTTCTTGAGCATAGGAGACGGTCAGACCTGCACTCATGGAATATTGATTTGGCTTCTGTGGAGAGGATGGAATGGAAAGAGGGAAGAGTGCATAAAAGATCAGTTAGAAAGTGATTGCAGTGATCCAGGCAAGAGGTGATCTGGGCCTGTGTACAGAAAAGAGAGAAGAGGAGAGACATTATGGAGGCAGAATTTCCTGGCCACGGAGAGTGAAGCTAATGATGGCCCCAAGGATGTGACCTAGGCTGCTTAGAAGCTTGGCGGTATACTCTGCTCGAACAGGGAGATTAAAAAGAAAGGGCAGGGCTTGGGGGAAACATCTCGAGTGGTGTTTAGATGTGTTCTGATGGTTATGGGACACGTGGAAGGAGATGTTCAGCAGACTGAGAGACAGGAGAGCTGAGAGGTATATTTTGGGGCCATCTGCATAGAGGCATTAACTGAACTTGTGGAAGCTGGAGAGTACTGAAAGAAAGAATACAGAAGGACCTAGGAAAGCCTTGGGGCAGGACACAGCTGTGAACCAAGAAAGGAGACTCGAGGGGCTGAAAGATCCAGAAGAAAGGAGACTAGCTAAAAGCCTTTGGGTTTAGCAAATGAAAGGGAATTGACTGTGGAGAGAGCAGTGTCAGTCAAGTGGGGGTTGGGGTCAGACTCCAAGGGCTGAGGAAGTGAAAGGAAGTGCAGAAAACAGAGGCAATGACTGCAAAGGGCTTTTCTGGGGGGAGTTTGGCTACAAGAGACATGGCCTGGAGTAAACCTCAGCCTAGGCTATTTGTCAAATACACTGTTCACTCAATTTCATTAAAGACTTTGGAAATCTCAAATGATTTTAAAAGTAGTTTATACCCATAGAATAATTGTGCTTGTTTTCTGGGAGTCTGTTGGGCTACGTATGACTTGGCACCATAGGCTCTAGGTACCAAGTCTTGAAGAACAAGGCCTCTAAGAATGAAGTGGTGTTGATTTTGAATTTTTCTTTGGCCTTGCCAATTAAAAAAAAAAAACAAACAAACCCAAAGTTGGAAAGGACCTCCAAGATAATCTGGTCCAAGTTATACTTAAAGCACGAATCTCACTGGGGACACCTCCCAAAATCTCTAGGGCTGAGAGAACACAAAAACTGGCCAATATCAACTGCACTCAGTTATTTCACCAAATTCTTTCAAAAGACAAATGAAAATACCAAAGAACAGGGACTGTGGCAGCAGGACAATAAAAATCCATGCCCCTCGAGGGTGACCTCAGTGGGGCAGATCCCGATCTAAAAATTACATCTTGGCGCCAGTGATGAAGCTGGACAAATCATGGGTTTGACCCAGCGTAACTGTGGCTGTATGTCCTAGAGATAGGTCTAGGGCTCAGTTTCCTCTTAGGCCTTGAAGCCTAAACATGGACTAGTGTTCATTTTTGTGACTATCAATCCATTTTCTGTCCAAAATTGTGTAAGATGGGATTTTTTGTTCCTAGATTTAACCTTTCATACCAATCAACTTAATCATGGTGTTTTAAAAACACATTTTTTAGGGGAAGAGAGCATAATTTTAGCTTTGTTCACAGGTTATAAAAAAGTTCACATCCACTTTAAAAAATCATGAAATGCTCTGACTTTGGCCTATAGCAAATTGGGACTTGAAGGGCAGCAAAAATTTTTACAGGTCCTACTGGCATTTTCTAATACCTCCTGCTGGCCTTACATAGGAGTGGGATAGTAGGGGTCCTAACCCAAAAATCTGCACTGATGCCTCCAATTTCACAATTAGAAATAGATTTCTGTGCACTAAATGCTGCCTTCTTTCTGAAGACCTTAAAAAAAAAAAAAAGCAGATATGCCACCGAGAGGAGTAATTTAATCAGTTCCTAAAACCACAGTATGATTGAGTTTTCCTTAATTACATGAGGGTGCTGGAACTGGACAGTGATGAGCATGAAGGGGGAAGAATACTGCAAGATGACCTGTCTATCCCCAAGTTCTGCCCCCTGTTGGATCTGAGGCTCTTCTCAGGCACCCCCCAAACCCCACTGTGTTTCAAACCATTGGATAAAAGGATCTCTATCAAATGGATGTCTAAGCACCGCCCCGACATTTCTTCTCTTCTCTCCCTTTCCTCCAGTGCGTGAGGCCATGAAGAAAAGACCCTGACAGCACAAAACAAAAACAAACCAGAAAAGGGAGCATAATTCTTCAGTTGATATTGGATCTGCCTCGAATCTGTGAATGTGTACGGGGCCTCTTCGAGCACAGGAGGGGTCAGAGCTGCTCAGAAGATAACCGTGCTTCTCCTCTTTGAATACTTAACCTGAATGATTTGTTTTTCAGTCTTGGCTCCAAGGGAGAGACTCCACAGAAGTAGAGTAATGCGGCAACAGCCTACCTTGCAGAGTTTTTCAAAAACCAATCTTGAGTACAATGAAAAGAATGAGAGTAAGTCAGGCTTGTTGACGCATTTTATTGTGAGATGGGGGAGTCTGGTAAAAAACTAGAAAATGACCATGATGTAACATGGCGGAAATTAAAAATGAAGGTTCAGATTTGTAACTTACATACATGAATACAGGAACAAATTGGCACAGAACTGTTAGACATTGTTCCCAATGCTGCTTCTAGAAGGTTACTCTAGTCTGGCTTTCTAAGGAAATGAGAGCTTGATGGTCAGGCTAATCCCTTAATAAAACTGCAGAGCATCATGCGATTAGTCACACGGTGAATTTCAAAATTTAAGAGTTTTATATTAAAAACTGGGTAAAGGTAAAATGACTTGATTGTAATTGTAAAACTAATACATTCCCATTTTAGTCTTCTGTTCTACAGTCCAAGGCAAGTATAAATGTTAACATAACACTGTGAAGTCAAATCTCAATGCAAGAGAACCAACTGCATCTCTACTTTAAATCTTATCAACTTTCCAAATTTTCATACTAAAATATATTATTGTATTAATACAAACTACAGTATTATACACTACACTGTGTAATAAATAAAGAAATATAAAAATAAGACACATAAATATAAAAGTTTTCTAAAACTAAAAAGGTACATATGTCAGTAAGAAGGGTATTAATACTGCGAGGTTCGAAGACATACAGTACAAAAATGTTGCACAGATCTATAAACTAAAAGAAATAAAAATAATACTGATAGGTACAAATCAGCTAACTTTGTTAATAAATGGGGTCCATAATAACTAACATTTGGAAACAGTTATGAGCCAAATAATGATGAAGTGTCTGTGTCTGAAATTAAAACCAATGGATAGAGCAGATTAGAAATTTTCCCTTGTCATTACTGAAGAGAAATTCTGAAAGTCAATTAACCCAAAATGAATATTGAGTAATTAAAGGATGAAATGTTCCAGGGATTTTGTTTCTCTAATGACAGAATTGGTGTTCTGACGTTTCATTTTAGAACTTTGATACAGATCAACAAATGCTAGTTATTGTAGGCCGCACATTGAGCAAGGCCGGCTAGAGCCTTTAAAATACTGATCAATGGCACTTAGAGCACGCACGTCTTGCTTAAGGCCAGAGGAGATACAAAGCTTCATATCACATCCTTCATATTTGTTACTACATACTCAAACACAATTACAAACACTGATTTTTGACGACTTTGCTGTCCTTACCAGTATTAACACTGTTAGTCCCTGCAATCAGAACTCAACAACAATCTTTTAAACTACATTTTAAACCACATGAGTAAGAAACTTCAGTTCTTCTATGGGCTGCTTTCTGAAGGCTAACACCACACTTGAAATGATAAAATGCTCTACTACAGCATCTAAATGTTAGACATGGACTACCTCTGAGATGGGTGGGACAGACGGTAGCCAGTGCCGTTTGGAACTGCATCGTACTTCTGGGTAGGGAATTTTGTAGTGCAGAAGTTTTTCTCACATTTTAAAAAACATAATAAAATACTGAAGCGGATTTAGCAAATGTTTTACCAATAAAAAATTATATAAATCTCTCCCAATTGTACAGCTCAAAAATTAACCAACAAAAGAATGAAAAATTAATACTGATAAAAGAAAATGATGCCAGATGCTTGTCTAATAAATCAGGTTTCCTTCAACCTGTTAAATCTTTGCTTTCAGAGTCACTATATTTATTTTTCTAATCTGCTTCGTGTTACAAACTTGTTCCTAACTTTGAAAATTGCGTGAAAAATTACTAGGTTTGAGGTTCAGGCACACCTGGATATTTTTTTTGTGGGTTTTTGTATTTTTTTTAACTTTTTTTTTTTTTACACAGTAGTGAAGAGAAATCATGGTATGCAAGCTACCATGTTTCCATGAAAAGCATGTATAGTATAGAACAAACTTCATTACCAGTAAGAATTAATTTTCCTTCTAGGAAAAATACTGTTAGGCTTCATTTGTTTTCTCTTTTGATCCTTGTTCACCATTCTCTGTGACCTCTTGTTCTACACTGTGAGCTTGATCCACGGCCTCTTCATCCTTCCCAGTACCTTCAGTGTTTGCTTCTCCTCCCTCCTCCTCCTCTTCATCCCCTTCCTCTTCCTCCTCCTCGTCCCCTTCCTCCTCCTCCTCCTCCTCCTCTTGTGGTTTTCCACATTCTTTTTCTTCCTGAAGCTCCTCCATCTCCTTTTCCTCCTCTTCCTCTTCTTCCTTTTCACTCTCTTCATCCTCTTCCCTTGTTAAGCTCTCTCTCTCATCTGAGTCCATCTGGGAGGGAGATGCCCTGGTACCAGCATGCTCGTGGGCCAGGGCTTCAGACCCTGTCTCTTCCTGTTCTGTGCCATCACGTTCCTCGGCTTCTCTCTTGCAATAGGAGTAGCGATGATTCATGTGTTGTGAATAGGACCCCGAGTGTGAGAAACGTTTTCCACATTTATCACATTGATAAGGCTTTTCTCCAGAATGCAGTCGCATGTGTTCGATTAAATGGTGTTTGTGTTTAAATGCCTTTTTGCAGATTCCACACTCATGAGGTCGTTTACCTGCAACGTAAGAGGGGATCTTTGAAATAAAAGAACAATTCAGTGATTTTCTAATTATGCTTTTGTAACACTTCAGGATGTGGAGGAAGGATGCTCTCTCATGTGCTTGGTTTGAAGGGATTTAGGAGGGTTTCTAGGTTTGTCTTTTGAAAATTGCTTAGTTTGTACATTCACCAAGTTTTAGTTAAAAATGATATGGGATTCAGGTAAAATTCAGCCTGTATTAATGGGAAAGTAGGCAACCTTTTTGGTATTTAATGCACAGGCCCCACTTTTCAGATGAGAATGTAGGAGACTAAAATTGATTGAAATGCCACCTAGGCAAACATCTTGATGGCTATTTTGGAAGCCAACTGAAATACTATGCAGAATACAAAAAGGGAGGAGCTGGATGAGATGGTGAGGGCAGGGAAGGTTAGAAAAGTACTGTCCAGATAGCTAAGGAAATGGACAAAAACTTGACTATGATACGGACACTTTAGTTTCCAATAGTGTCAAACAGTTTAACTTTAAACTTTCAGGAACTTCATTCTTTTTTTTTTTAAATAAATTTGTCGGGGACCATGCATTTATTGTCTATACTTTGAAATGTCAGATTCTTTTTCTTATAGACAATTTGATTTTGAGTATCTAAATTTTTGCCCCAAAAGGGAGGGAGTCTAACTTTTCTGATTTTAGAGTGTAAGAAGGACATTAAATGGAGACCTAGCTGAGGATTCCTCTTCTACCCTGAGTTAACATCTTTAGACTGCAAGGACCAGGTGCATTTTTGAACCTACAGGGGGTATTGGCAGAAAAGAAATGGGAGCATCCCTCTTCTCCAAAGACAAAAAAGGGAATATTACCCAACCATATCCTACCTAAAGTAATTAAACAGGTATGCAAAACAACAACAACAATGCTTCAGAAGGCCTCCTTTGGCAGGCTGGTGAAGCCTATGGAATTCTAACCAAGCACGGAGTAATTCGAGGCAATGCTAAATTTTAGCTGGAGGTTAGTGAAAGGAGAGATGCAGTTTTCCCCACCATCCACTTCTGAGGCAGTGGTACCAAATGACTCCAAAGTTCTTTTCCTGCTTTAGATCTATTACAACTAAAGCACAGAAATAATGTTATAAACGGGCAACTAATGAATGGTATTATAGCAACATAAGGTCCTCTGGCAACTCTGCCCTAAGCCTGCTTGCATGGGTCCCCTCCAGAGAGGTACCACTGAGGAAGCCTGTGAGGAGGATTCCCCTAGGCTCCCAGGGGCTGGGAACTAAGAAGCCACAGGAAGGTAGCAATGAGACCAAAGGAAAGGATCAAGTGCTGGGACAGCTTATAGGTATGAGGGCACAGCTACAAGTCTTTTCAATTATTTCGTGAATGGATCCTTCATAAAGTGATCTATAAACAACGGATGGTCAGGGAGACCCTGTCAGGCCACAGTGGCAGAGGCCAGCAGGTGCTCCTGGGCGTGAGGCATGTGTTTCAGTGGAGCCTCTACAGAGCACACTGGGACCCAGACCTTTTTCAGTGCAACACACCTGTATGCTCATATTTATGCCTTAATAGGGAGCTGCTTTTCTGGAATATCTTATCACACAGATCACAGGCATACATTCCATTTTCTGTCTTGCGCATTTTCTTTTTTGGTGGCGTAGAGTCAGAATCATTCTGGTCTTCCACATTCGATACCCCTTCTGAGCTAGTGTCTTGCCTTTCATCCTACAGGAAAAAAGTGGATAAATTAAACACATACACACAAACACATATACAATAGGAATTTTTATAAAATGAAAGCAACAGGGGGAAGCTGAACAAGTTCAAAAAAACCAGAAACAACAACAGCAATACAGAAGGAATATTTATAAGAATGAAAGCTTTGGTTTGAATTTTCAATGAACTGGCATACAAGCTATTAAATCCAAACACTAAAAACCAACAGCCCCCGCCACCCATCGTGGCCAACAAAACTGTGCACTCTCCACAATCCCATCCCAGGTATTCCCAGGCAGGGGCTGGGAGCAAGCATCACGTGGGATCCAGATCTGATTACCCTGCAGGTTGGAGGGCAGTGTTGTTAGGATTGCAGGGATGGAAGGTAGGAAAACATTTTACTGCCTCAAGACATTTGAAAACCACTTCCCAACCACATTTGCACCAAGGCCACATTTTCAAGATGCTCATTTTTTGGTCTGACATCTTATTGCTTAGAACCATTTTATCTGCAAATGGCCTTCCAGTAATTATCCTGATTTATGATTCATTTTATTATATAATAACCTTGTGACATTCGATTTAAGACTAGAAAGGCTAGCAACACCATGTGCATGACACTATTTGCTAATGTAACATGCAGAATGGTGCAAGGTGAAGACCCAACACCATTGCCCAACTTTTTGCACTCCTGGTTCCTACACTGAGCTGGGTCAATGCCAAACTGCCCATCCCAGGATACTGAGGACAGTGGAGGACATTAAAATGAGAATCCTTAGGCTAGTCATTATTACTAAAAGCAGTTAGTGGGGGTCTGATTCCTGGTTCTTTTAGTCTAGGTGAACAAAAGGCTGTCCCTTATCTGCTAGGTGGGCAAGATCACACCTTGATCACATTCCTCTCATGTACTGGGAAAGGCAGAAAAGCAGGAAAAGAGGAGGAATGTTTAGAATGAGGCCTGAAGAAAAGGTTTTTCCATTTGGCTTGGCCTTAAAGATTTTGCTATAAAAATTATAAATATTTACAATATACAAAAGAAGCAGCACCATGTGGCTGATAGACATCTGGTCTCAGAGGCAGGAAGGTCTGGGTTCATGTCCTCCCCCTGACACGAGTTGGCTGTGTGACTGGCCCGAGGCAGTGCTTTAGGATGACAAGTTGTGGGGCAGGTGGGCCCCTGTACTGGGACAGGGAGCTTCTTCATCAGAGAGGAGTGCTTATATGAACAAAATCACAGTCTACGTCCTAGTCTATCTCTGTAATAATCCCAATAGTTTTAGAATATTATACTTCTATAACTGGAAATATTACATTATTGTTACATAATTATATGATGATCATGTTGTTATATCATAGACTATATTGGCACAGTATATCATTATACCATGACGTATACAGTTATAATGGGCAGCCAGGTGGGTACAGGGGCTGGAGCACCTGGGTCTGGAGTCAGGAAGAAAGACTTATCTTCTTGAATTCAAATCTGGCTGCAGACACTTACTAGCTGCATGAGCTCAGTTTCCTCATGTGTAAAATGAGCCAGAGAAGGAAATGGCAAACTGCTGCAGTGTCTCTGCCAATTCAACTCCAAATGGGGTCATGAAGAGACACACACGAACAAGCCATACTATTCCAAAGTATTCCTGTGCCCTTTGATTTACTTTTTTGTTATGTTCACTTTGATCCTTACAATAAAGGCCACATAATGCTGAATGGAGCTGATTAGTTTTAAATTCTAGACCTGGATGGAATAGTCATAGCATCACTAACCTTGGGCAAACATCTCACTTAACCTTGATGCACCCGAGTCTCCTCAGCTGTAAAAGGCATCTTTGAACTGGATGATCTTAAAGGCGATTTCCATTTCTAAAATTCTATGCTCTCACAAGTCATGGAAAACCAACACAATGAGGTCCCCAGCATGCTCTGCATGGCTGGCCTAGAGTACAGGTGCACGCAGTACCAGGCTCACCTCCTCCAGGCAGGGGCCTAGCCAGGCAGTGCAGCTCAGAGGACCGGGCAGGTCCTTTCATGTGACAGTTCCCAATAGAGGCACACAGGGAAACGCTCTGGAATGGTTTTCTGGTCAGAAAACAATTCCTTTCCTGTAATTTATAACTCCCATGCGAGTTGTAGAATTTACTCTGAAAGGCAGGACAACATGGCTTCTTGAAAACCTGGCCTATTTCTTCTGAATCAGTGATGGGCTAAGACGTGGTGATGCAGCAGTCTGGACTCCTGCAGAAGAGAAGGAGGCCCGAGCCCAGGAAGAAGCGCTCGGCTTATTAGCACAGGGCCGCTCTCAGAACAGTCACGGTGCTGTGGAGAGGAGGAAGGAGAGCAAACACTCCCTGCTTAGCAGTGCCAAGGCACTCTCAGTCTGTGTGGATGCAAATTTTCCTGCTACACGTTAACTGTAACTGAATACTGCTTAATGCCCAAAGCTAGTAAGAATGATGAGCACATTCATTAGCTCTCTTTCTATAGATCTTCATTACCAAGGATAATTATGGTTTGCTTAAGGCCTTTTGTGACATAGGTCAGCATATGAAAACACCTGCTGAGCCCTGGTCCCTGGTGTGAAACACAACACACTTTCATTTATTAACGGCTTTAATTGAGGAGGAAGCGCTTTCCTAATTTTGGGGACAGAAGTAGTAAAACAAAAATGTAATTAATTAGTTTTTGACATATTCTTAGTTGTATTCGACAGAGTTGGGTTTTTAGTTATGAATGTGTGTGTCTATTTCACCTTCTCTCTGTTGGTATGCTCCCTTCCACTGGGGGAACAGCCACCTTCATCGGCACCATTTTATCCTTTGTAACTGTTGTCCTCTTGTCCTCCCATAGATTGTTCCCAGAGGCCTTACCTAACACACTGGAGGTATGAATTAACTTTTATAAATTTCCCTTAACCACTCAGTTTTAGAGCTTCTTAACATTTAAAAATAACATCTTACAAAGCTAAAATTAAGAGAATATTTCCTGTTTATCTGATATTTTCTTCCCAAACACCTACTTTCACAGTGTAGGAATAAACAGCAATAGGACACAGGAGAGAACACATACAGCTAAGCTGTCCCCTCAGTTACCTGATTTCCATTAGGCTGGGTCATCTTTGCAGGCGGTTCTTGGACTGCAGGGCTGACCGTAGTAGAATATGTGTACGCCACCTGGGGAATCAGGATGGTCTGCTTATTGGCAGCGAGTGCTCGTAAGCATGGAACACTGTTCTGGTCAGCAATGGCAACGATTGTAGGTAGCTGGGCAGTGACGGTGGGGATGGCGATATTTATGGGGTTGGCACTTGGTGGGATCACATTTACAACTGGGTCTGAGTCAGTCACACAACTGTCCTTCGGCGGATCCTTTTTTGCACATGACAAGTTCAAGGGCTCTTCCTGGATAGAATAAACACTGTTCTGGTAAACACTGGTGATGGTGGATCTCTCCAACAATTCTCCATGCTGCTTTGGTAGTGAAAGATCGAGAGGTTCGACTTGTGGCTCTTCGGGGGCCCCTTCTGCTGTGTACAAGTAACCCTGTGTGTTTCTGGATGAAGAAAGGTTGAGTGGTGATGGGGATGGCGTGCGACTTCTGGAGCCGTTCAGAGCTGACCCCGCTGGCAAAACGGGAGACTTTGTCACCTTCCTGGGACTCTTTGAAGTCGTTGTGCTGTCCTGGGGATCGTCGGTGTTGGCAGGTCCTGGTGGATCGCTGTCATCGGCAGAAACGTTCCCTTTGCTTGGTTCAGGGGAGGACGGTTCTGAAGACTGGACTGAAATCTGTCCAGCCTGCATCTTTTCAAACCACTTTTTCACTACCTCCAAGGGCAGATTTACCGAATCTGCGATTTTGGAGAGCTCTTCTGCGCTTGGCTGTGCATTTAGAGCATAGTATGCTTTGAGGAGAGACAGGAGGTTTTTTAGGGGTGGCTGACTGGGAGACAGGCGGCCCTCTCCGGGGTCTGCCGGGACAGGGGGCTCGGGCTTCTCAGCTTCCGGGGCGCTAGGCTGAGCGGGCGGAGCAGGCTGCTTTGGGTCAGAGTGCTTTAGGTCTGGAAGTGCATTCAGATCTGCTGGGCAGTCCTCACACAGAAGGCAAGTGCTGGCGTCGGCCCCCCCTTCAAAGTGCTTATCCTTCTCAGACTTCACTGTAAGGTCTTCGGGCAACTTTTCACTTTTGCAGCTATTGGTGGGGACTGAGTTTTCTTTTTTCAGATTCTGGGGAACAACCTGAAGCTGACCAGGCTGCTCAAGGCTATAGTTGATGATGATTTTGGTTGTTCCATCCTGGTCAACCAAAGGAAGACTAATGGCGGAAATGAGGGAATGGCCGCCTGGCTGTATGGTTGGCGAGCTGATTGTTTCTTGATCTTTGGATGCAAGATTGGCGTGATTGTTCTCCAAAACTTGCCGGATTACGTTACCGTCTACCGCCACTTTGAGTACATTTTGAATATCGCTCAAGTTAATACTTATGGGAGACACCAAGCCTACTGTTGGGAGGACAACAGCTTGCACCACACCCTGAGGAGAACTGGTAGCCTGCAGGGGGCTACCGCCACTGAAAACCCCATTCTGTAAAGGGGCTGAGCAGTTGATTCCTGAAGTAACCACGATGGGTTTGAATTCATAATCCACAGGTTCCGTTTTAATTTGGTTTACTGGAAGTTGTTCTTGCAAGGGCTTGTTTTCAATCTTCTGCCGAATCTGAGGCCTGGCAGGACTGCCTGGTGATGCCGACAGAGATGGGGAGGAGCACTGCGAGGGCTTGAGCCCCGTTCTTGACCGGCCGTTCACAGGCAGCAAACCGATACATTTTTTACTGCTGATGTGTGAACTATAGGAACCAGAATGGGAAAAACGTTTCTTGCAGTTTGGGCATTCATATGGCTTCTCTCCTAAACAACAACAAAAATGACAGTCACTGTATTATTAAAGAACAGTCCAAATATTTCCCAAACAAACAACCTAGAGGCTTTCCAAAGAGGACACAGTGTATGTTATGCTTGCATTTAAAATACATATTCTGTATTTACAAAAAAACTATAGAAATATCACAGATACTTAGGAAGTCTTAGTTTGCACTAAATGTCTTTACAGATAAGATACATTTTCATATTGTCTGATCCTACTCCTTAAAATTCAACCAGAATAATTATAGAGGCCAAAATAATCTCCCCTTAGTGTTCTGGTCCAACTTCAGAATCTTTTAAGTCAATAGTTTTCATTATTCTAGCTAATCGTCTCTATACAATTTACTTATCTCAAAGCCAGCCAATTTAAGGGGGAATTAACCCTAGGCTGAGGGCTGGGAGTGGGGAGGGGAAGTGAAGGAAAGACAAGGAAACCTGTCTGATGTTCTTTACATCTTGAATATTCAACCTTAACCGACAAACTTCAAAACTCTACAAGGTTACCTTGAGAGGATCACCCATGAAAAGAAACAAGCAAAACACAACTTCTCTAAGCTTAAAATAAAAAATTTAATAAGTCTCTCTCACACACACATGTGTGCACACACACACATGCTTTTTCTCCCTGGGCTACACCTGTAATTTCGCTGGTATGGGCATGTTAGGATGAGGAAACTCTCTCCCTCATATGAGATCCTAAAGCTTAAATAGTTCTATTTCCTATGAAAAGAAGGGAACCCTGTAGCATTCCACTAGATAATGTGAAAGAAGAATGACTAAAGCAATTTCCAAGAGTCCTGGGCCTGGGGTATTAAAAAACTGTAAAATGAACACTATGCTTTATAGCTAACACTCAATATCCTGAACATTTTTAGGACTTCATTTCCAAAATGAAGCCAGATACCATTGCAAGGAAAAACACCAGAGTCAGTTATTTAGACATAAATTTACAATAGGTTAAAATACACATTTGCAACATTTTACAGTCACTGAAATAGCTATAGCAAAGTGACGGTCAAGAGTGAGGTGAGACAGAAGACAGGCAGCTGGCCTTGGTAAAGTAGGACTTGGGTTCAAGTTCAGCATCAAAGAGAGCACAGGCTCAGTACCAAAAAACAAAACCTAAAACCCCAAACTAAATAAAACCATTTTTCTAATCATTAGCTAACAATTATTTTCTTTTTCTTTAAATTTTCTTAAGCCCCACATAATATGAATAGAATTGTGTTCAGTTCCCTAGAGGACTGCCATCAGACTGCTAACTGCTAAGTGGGATAGCACTAAACTTTCTATTTCAGTTTTTATAAGCTGGTGCAGCAGATGAGACTGGACCTGGAGACAGGAGCACCTGAGTTCAAATCTAGCCTCAGGCACTTACTAAATATTTAACCTTGCACAATTTACTTAGCCTCTGTCTGAATAATTTCCTTATCTATAAAAGGGAAGAATCATAGCATCTACCTCCCAGGGTTGTTGTGAATATAAAATGAGATATTTGTAAAGTGTTCTACTACATAAATAACTGTTATTGTTGTTCCCACTACAAAATACTTCACAAACAAATACAAGGTATTACGGGTCTATATTCCCCTTAATCAGCGAACTGAAGTAAAATCATACAGGTTTTCTGCCTTATTGGTTTTTAATTGATTCTACCTCTTCATGGGTTTTAATTTCCATTTTTTCATTCATTATTTATCTTATATCTCTCTCTTCCCATTTACTCTATGCTGCTTTCTCCCCATTTTCTCAATGCCCTGTTCATTTTGTAAAAAAAAAAAAAAAAGGGTAACAAGGTGAATGTTCAGCAGAAAGTGAAGAAGGTTTTAGGTATTTTTGAGTAGAACTATGATTCAATGTCTTCTAACTGGAACATTGTGTCATATATTTTTTCATTGTGTCATATATTAACCTAATAATGTGCTAATGCTATCAGTAAGACATTTGTTAAGCAGGAAGAAAGCATGTTCTTAATGTCAAAAGCAACAGAATACTTGGCTTTACCAAATCATTTTGCTTCTGAAAAATTCCTAGTGATTTTGTGCCTTACTGAGTCACCTGATCATTTTGCAGCCCTTTTCCAGTTCATTTCTGATTGCTCTTTAATTCAAAGAGGTTCCTAATACTTGAGTTCTAAGTTTCTCTGAGGGGACTGGGAATATCATCAGATTTTTTTGTCACACAGTTAATGCTCTATAACAAATACATACTTAAATGCTCTATGGAAAGTGCTATTTCAAGGAATTCTACTGAAATACAAATAATGACCCAGAATTCAATTTAATGAGGTTTGGATTTTTGTCTATAAGATTTCTTCTTCTTTTCCTATAAGATTTCTTAAGGAAGGACTTGTGAGTATAATAACTGTTATACAGAAGATGTGATTAAATGAGACTGAAACTGTTTTTTAAAAATACCCAACATTGGGGCAGCTAGGTGGCGCAGTGAGTAAGAGCGTCATCCTCGGAGTTGGGATGACCCAAGGTCGAAACCGGCCTCAGAAAATGAGCACCCACACATAAATATATGAGTAGCCGTGTAACCTTGAGCAAGTTATTTAACCCCAACTGCTTTAAAAAAAAATAGCCAACATTTCAGAATTTATACATCCAAATAAATATTACCTTTCAAAGGAGATATGATGGGAGGTCATACATTAACCATACTGTCAAAAAGCAATATTGTCTAGTGTTGGGGAGCTTTCTGAGTTTCCTTCCAAGTTTGTGGTGCAGTGGGAGTTAGAGAGCCTGGCCTTAAATCAGGAAGGCCTGAGTTTAAATGTGGCCTCAAATACTAACTAGCTGTGTGACCCTGGGCAAGTCACTTAACCCTGTTTGCCTCAGTTTCCTCATCTGTAAAATGAGCTGGAGAAGGAAAAGGCAATCCACTATCTTTGCCAAGAAAATCTCAAATGGAGTCATGAAGAGTCAGATGTGATTGAAAAACAACTCAACAACAAATCACTTTATTCACCAGACATGGTTTTGAGTAATGTTTTACTGTTTTTAAAAATCAAATTTACCCTCAAAGGACAAATATTTGCTGGAATTAGGCAGAACTCTTGCTCTGGGGCTGAGATGTTCTTACTGGTGAATACAAACTCACATATGACCCATTGCACCACACTGGCTCTGGACTTACCAGACCATCCCTCCTGACCATCTATCTTCTTGCCTCTCTTCTGGTAAGGTACCCACTGGATCTCCAGAGATCATGGACTTAATCCATTTGATTTTAGAGTTCCTGCCTTGGGGCTGAGCTGTGCTGACTGGTGAATGAGTCTCATCTCATATGGGCAGGCCAGCCAATCACCTTAGTGACCTTCATGTGACCTCTTCCACTCCAGGCATACATGACTCCACACCCCTGCTCTCCCCCAACATATTTTCTACTTGTTGCTCTTGGAACCAAAATCCAATGAGCAGAGAAGCCTCTTCTGGCTCCACCTACCATCCCTTGGCCTCCCTAGACCTCACTGTCTTTCCTTAGTCACCAATCCTCCAGCTCAGAGACCACCTAACTCTGTATCTGCATCCCTTGCCTGCTGTTCTTTCAGTGGGGATGTGCTCAGGGTCTAAAGGGAGTTATAGAAGATGTGCTCCAGCAATGGCAACATCATGGAAATAAGCCTACAGTCTCCTATAGTGACCAATGTGAAAGGCAATTTTCATTTGGAAGTAGAATTTCTGTGATATTTCTTTAAGAAGTCAGTCACATTAGGCCCATCTTGTATTTCTCCTAACTGGATCAAGTAATAAGTAGAAAACAGGCACAATTTAATTATTTTGTATTGGGAGAGTCATACTTGCATCAACACAAAACATTCCGTTTATAATAAACGTATTAATTCTCATGCTTACCGCTGTGGATCCTTAAGTGCTCCTTAAGGTGGTGTTTGTACTTGAAAGCTTTTCCACATTCTGTGCACTTGAATTTCCGGTTACCCCCAGACTGGGTCACATGTCTCTGTAAAAAGAAGTTTGCAATTTATTCATAAGTATAAGAGTTTTGTAAATAAAAGAATAGACTTTTGTTCCAAGAGCAACAAAAATTTCAGAAAAAAAATTTGTAACATTTTTTTTAACATGAACTCAGACTATGCAAAATGTGCATAGTAAGCAATAGTTGACATCAATGAGGTCATCTCCAAACTTCTCAATTTACAAACTGAGGCCAAGAGAAGTCAAGGGAACAACCTGGGGTCAGCCAGGCTGGGGTGGGTACCAGGTGCTTTCACTCCAGAGTCAGCATTGCTTCCACAGCACCACGATGCAATCACTGATCTTATCTGAACCCAACAACCCTAAGAAGTAGGTACAAAAGATCTTGTTATCCCCATCTTATGAATAAGGAGAAAGGTGCCAAAGGTTAAGTGATTTGCCCAGGATTGGTCAGTGGTGGAGTCAAGCCCAAGGGTGTCCTTCCTAGTCTAGTCCTTTTTCTAGAATACCATGTTGCTTTTCACCTAACCTCCTCAAGAGTAGAATTTTGCTTAAGTGAATACAAGACATTGTTCTTAAAGAAATGGAGACTCCATTTTTCTAGTTTACCAAAATTCTCTAATTTTATTAGACACTTTGGGAATGGATCTTGGCTCAGAGAAGTTTTAAAAAAATAACAATGCGAAGCTGTTACCACTGTATAACAACTGCAACTCCCTAAGTAAGCTAGGGTTTTGTTAGTTGGTTTTGGTCTAGATTTGTGATTTCATCAGAATAGGGAATTATAAATGCAGAAAGAATTGCCTGAGGGCACTGAGAGCTTAATCGACCTACCCAATGGTCCTACAACCTGTCAGATGCAGGACCATGAATCCAGGCCTTCCTACATCAAGGCTGGTCCCTCTATTTGCTCTTAGGTATTCAGCATTCCAAGACAGACAATTGCTGTGAGTGTCCATTTTTCTATTTCCACTTTTTACTCCTTTATACAAAGGTGACAGAAAGGATGGCATTTCACAAAAATCTAATTAAGGATCTCAGATATTATCCAGTTCAGTTCCTACATTGTAGATGACTGGTCCACGGTTACAAAGCTAAAATAGTAGAAGAGGTGGAACAAAAGAATCGCTGTCTTGATTCTGAGGACTTGTGCTGCCTGTTCCATAGTGCAGTACTTTTCCATGTTTAACGTCTTGAGGATAGACTTTAATCATTGGCTGAGCTTCCATTTCTATATTTCTACTTCTTATTGACAATACTGATCAGAAAGAGGTGCCAAAGAAAAGGCAGCACACATGGGAACAACACAGTCCCAAGTCCAAATTATTCTCCCACACCTGTCATAAGGTCCACATCCAATCCACAGATTAGAGATCAAATTTCAAAGAATCCTTTAAAGGGAAAGCTAAAAAAAAAAAAGCTAAATTCTCCTTCTCTCTACTGTCTGCTAGATTAGTAAGGAGAAGTGAATTTTCTTTATAATTGTATCATATTCCTTTTAAAAGAACTCAGAATGTAGGTAAGATAGAGGAAGAAATCTCTGAATGTAAATGGACACAGCTCACCTATTATAACAGATATATTTGGGAAGAGACATTTAATTTCCCATTTTCTAAGGTCAGGGTGAATCAGTACTTCTATACTTTGTTTAAAGATACTGACAGCAAGCTTTGGGCAACAAAAGAAGTGCAGATAAAGGAATTCTGAACAAGAGTCATTGAGTATAATTGGTGGGGAGGATAGTGAAAGGATAAAGTAATATTTCTGCTTTATTCTGGGTCATAAGATCAACCAATCAAAGCAACTGACTCAGAAAATTTTGTTTATTGTCTGATTCAGTACCCATTGAGTGCCGAAGCCTAAAAAAATTAAAACGCAGTGCTGATAAAGCAGCAACACCACCTAGACCCTGATGTTTTATGAGAACAGCAACTGACAGTCTGCCTGTGGCATAACATTTTCTGATTATAGAGACTTGGGAATGCTGCCAATATTATCCCATTCTCCCACAGTCATTTGGAGGAAATGTCTCCTTTAACTTGGGTATTTCTTCCCTTTGCCAAGAATCTTCTCCAAACATGAGCCTCCATTTTTTGCCCCCATCTCTGTAGCACTGACCTCCTCCTTCTGCATTATCACTTGCCTGATACCATCTGTCGAGCTCAAAGGTCTTTTTCCATTCTCGTTCTTGGCATCCAAGGCATCTGACATTCTTTCTTGATGCCTAGTACTTTTTTATTCCCTGGATGGCACCGTCTTGGTTCTCCTCCTCCCTCTCTGATGGATTTTTCTATTTTATCACTAGGTCTATTTCCTCTTTCTTCCAGTTTATGGTCTGACCCTTCTTCTCTCTTCTATGACCTTATTTACACACATGGTTTAAGCTCTAATTCCACCATATGCTGATAGCTGCCAAGTCCCTACTTCTAGCCCTGACATGTTTAGTCCTAGACTCAAATTCCCTACTTCCTGTTAGGTAATAATGTCCTCTGATATTCCACCAGCTTCTCAATTTAAACAAACCTCAAATGCAGTGTATCTTTCTTCTTCACCACACTCCCTTCTCAGGTGTCCCTCTTCTCATCCCTATTTCTATTACAGGCACCCATGCTTTAACATTCAGTTGTATTTCACAGTGGCAGATGAAAATGGCCTTTAGTCCAACCCATACCCACAGAGGTATCATCATATAATGTACTTGTCAAGTGGTCGTGCAGCCATTGCTGAAATGGATCAAGCCACAATAAGAACAAGCCTGACCCTTCTTCCATGCAGACAGTAGCCTTAGCTTTCCTCTTCAGGCTTCTTCTCTTCCTCCCAAGCTTCTTCAGGTTGGCTCTTCTATGCACTAGCCTCAAAGTCCTTCACCATCCTGGCTATCTTCCTCTAGACCCTCTCCAGATTATCCTTTTTTCCCATAAGCTGTGCTGCCCAAAATGGAGTACAATATCCAAGATGTGGTCTGATCAGGGAAGAGTACAGCAGGATCACTGCTATCTTCTTCATGGAAATTATGCTTTCCAATGCAGCCCAACTTCCAGGTAGTTCTGCTGACCACCATATTACACTATAGAATTGTATTCAGGCTCAAGTTCAATAAAAGACTCTATCTTTTTCAGAGAAACTTCTGTTTAACCATGCCTCCTCCAGTCTATCCTTGTGAAGATGATTTTTTGGATCCAAGCCTAAGCCTTTACTTCTATCCTTAATGAATAGCACTTTAGCCTATAGACACCTTTTGGATCCTTACTTTTTTAATCTGTTAGCTATTCCTCACTGCAATATGCCATTTTCAGATTAGTAAATAGTAAAGGGACAAGGCTGGGGATGGAGTGGGGGTGGGGCACTCCACTGGAGCCCTTTTGCTAGGCTGACGTTGAACTATTAATGACTACTCTTTAAAGTCTAGACATTTAATGTCCCAAATCCACCTGTTATTGTCATCTACACCACATCTCTCAATCTTTTCCATAAGCAGAGTATAATGTGATTTATCAAATGCCTTGTTAAAGTTTATGTAAATCATATTTTCTACAGCATTCCCTTGGTCTATCAGTTGAGTGTTAAGAAATGTTGCATATAGTGTGACCTGCTCTTGAAGAAGCCCAGCAGATACTTTTTGCTACATATTCCCTACCTACTTCTTTACTAGATCTACTCTGTATGTTCTCCAGGAACTGAAGTAAAAACTTACTGCCTATAGGATGGTTACTCTATTTTCTTCCCTTTTTTGAAAACTGGGCCATTTGCTTTTCTCCAGTCTTATTCTGATTTTCCTGGGAACACAGAGAACACCTGAGCAATTCCATCTGCCAGTTCTTTTAGTCCCTAAGGATGCAGTTCTTCTGTGCCAGGTAACCTGAATTCATCAAGGGCGGTTAGGTGTTCTTTTACTCATCTCTTAGGGACCTTTTAGTATCAACTATCTCTTAGCCATTTTTGTTCTATCATTTCTAGTCCAAAGGTCGTTCATATTGGCAGAAAAAACAAGGAAAAATAAGACTTGGCCATTTCTACTTTCCATAGTCATTTACCACCATTCTATTCAGCCTGTGGGCCTAGTCCTTCTCTGATCCCATTTCTCTCGACTTGAGCCCCACTGTCCACACTCTTTTCTTTGGTCCTTGGTACTCCTTGACAGACTCTGCTCACTCTGAGCTTTAACATGACACACATCTTGCATAACTAGCCTATATTGTGTATTCCTCCTCTTACTTACCCTTACTTTCATACGTACCTTTTAAAAATATAATTTGGTTGACAAGTAGTCTATGCATTCATATTGTTCTGTTTACCTGACTCCTACAGTCTTTCATAATCAAAATCATTTCACTTTTTGTCTTCAGAATTTCATTCTTGAAAATTTTTCATCAACCCTGGGATAAATTTCCTGTAGATTTTTAGTCCATGGGATCCTATCCAGCCAAACTGAAATGTGCTCTCTCAAAATCCAGCATCCATGCTAAGATTTTCCTTTCTTCTGCTTTATATCAAATTCCAGGAGTCAGTAGTCACTTTCTATGCCCCCATTCCCATTCCTAATGCACCCCCATCCCCCTTTCCTTAATAAATGACTTAAAGTCAAGATGAGAAGTTATTAGCTGCTCTGCTTTTGGCAAAGGGAAAGCACCAGCAGATATATGGACAGATGAGCAGCTAGGTGTGGAATGGATAGAGAATAGGACTTAGAGCCAGAAAGACCCAAGTTCCAAACCTGCCTCTTGCTGGGTGACCTGGGGCAAGTCATTGGCCTTCCCTCACTTTCAGTTTCCTCATGTGTAAAACGGAGATACCAACAGTACCTACCCTCATGGGGTCCATATGCAAAGTGCTTGGCAAGCCTTCAAGCTAAAGAAAGGCCAGCTCCTGCAGCCCTCCAGTCCCTTCACTTCCACAGCGGCCGGTGGCAAGCTTCTGGGCTGTGTTCTCACTTGTTTCCTTTTAGTGTTCACACTGTCTAGTGCATCTTCCTGTTGACAACACTGCCTGTTTCAGTCTATGGATCATCACCCCCAAATTTTCAGTTATGTTTGCCCTTTCTGGTTTGTAGACTTCCATATGTCAATATGCTTTCTTAATTCACAGTCCTATCCTAATTCCCTTTGTTCCTTCCTTCCCTCTTCTCTTCCTTCTTCCTTTCTTTCTCTTTCTTTCTCTCTCTTTTTCTTTCTTTCTTTCTTTCTTTTTCTTTCTTTCCTGTCTCTCTTCATTCAAGCTTAGGTCTCCCTATCTCATCCAGGCTAGAAGTGTAGGGGGGAGGGGGCTCACAGGCCCAATCTCATTCTGATCAATTTAGAAGCTTTGATCTGTTTCAATCATGGGTTTTATTCCATCAAGTCTAACAGTGACACAGTCAAAGCTGCTTTCTTAGATTAGAATTCTAATTCCTGCTGTTTGTTGCCTAAGCACAGGCATTTGCACACTGACGTATGGAGGGAGCCTCTCTACAGGCTCCTTTCTTAGATCTGATCTCTCAGGCTGGGGTGTCTCACCTGCCATCCTCCCTGCACCAAGCTACTCTTTAGAGTGTCTGACTTGAGGTACATATCGAGGTAGTTTTCTTCCTCCCCAGTTTCTCTTTATTTTAAAGACTTTTCTATTAGATTTGCAAGATGACAGGCAAATACATTCTTATGAGGTTGTCTTGGTGCCTCTCTTCCCTAGCTGGGAGTGTCTCCTTATATTTTATGCTGTGGTTCAGAAAGATAAATCCTATACTCAGATACTATTTTATAGCAAGTGTCCACCTCCCACATCAAATGTTCTCTTCTGATTCCCTTGTTTTTAATGGACATCATTCTGGGCCTGCCCAAGTTTTTATAATCTCTGGCAACACTTTCTAGGTTCCTTTCTAGCATATAATTTGTTCTCATTTTGATTACCAGAAGTAGATAATCCCTGGTATTTCAGTTTTCCTCCTCCCATGTCCCTTCAGTTGGCAAGTCCTGTTGAGTCTTCCTACAGTGTCTCTTGTATCAGTTCATTTCTTTCCGTTATCTGTTAAGGCCTTAGTTTAGTACTTAACAGCTCTTATGCTTAGATGAATGTAATAACCTATTAGCTGATTTCTTAGCCTCTGGGACCTTTCCTCCCTTGAATCGATCTTGATTGTATCACTTTCTTGCTTGAAACTGTCCCTCTTTTCCTGTTGCTTGCCAGATCAAGTAGCCCAGCATCTGAGTTCTCTACACTGTAGTGCCAACATGCCTCTTCTAGTCAATGTGCACTATGAGATGCATCCTGAACGTGGACACCACCCTCCTGTTCTTGTGCCTTTCATCATCTGATTCTTTCTGCCTGGAACGTCCTCCCCTAATCTCTGCTTGCCAAAATCCTACCCAATCTGTCAAAGGCAAAGCTCAAATTTTGCCTCTTCCACAGAGCCTTCTTTTTTTAAAACTTTTAAAAGTTTAAAATTTTTAAAAAAAGTTTTAAATTTCATTTAATAGTTTTTAATTAGAGCCTTCATACAGAAATCACAATAAAGGTTTTAAATTTAAAAATTCAAGTTTTATGTCAAAATGTTAAGTGCTATGCTGTAGGAGATAAGGTCACATGCTTCCAGACTTCTAGTCTAGGAGGTCTCATTCACTTTTTCTATAAATGACGAAAAAGAAAAGGCTGTAGATAATTTGTTGATGTTACTTCAAAGGACAGAGTAGCAAGCAAATTATGGGACTATTATAGGGAACATGAATGTTAAATAGTGTTAGAAAAATTCAGGATATTTTATCAACTTGGAGGCTGCATGCTAAATATGTATGTCTGTGTCTATAGTCCACAGACAGACAGACAGGCACACACAACACCTTTTCCCTTACACAAAAAAAGGAAAGAAAAGAAAAACAGATGGACATAGTTTTATTTTTTTGCTCATTTCTTTAGTTTGGAGAACTGTTTTCCTCTTGCCAGGTGTTTTTTTTTTTTTTTTTTTAGTTAAAGAACTGCTTTTATTTGTATTAATTTTTTTTTCTTTAAACAAATACTTTATTAACTTCTGTTTTACATCATTCATTTCCGCCAGATTTTGAGTTACAATCATTTTCCCCCCATTATTCCCCTACCCAACCTCCCAGAATAGCAGTCCCACAAGATATCGCTTCCTCCAATCTGCTCTCTCCCATACCTTCTCCCATACCCCCATCGACTTTTCCATTAGAGGAAGGTGAATCTTTGTGTCCCAATGCCTGCACATCTTATCTCCCAATTATAAGCAAAAGAGTATTAATAATAGTATTTATATATATTTGAAACATTTAATGTTACGACCTCGAATTTCAGATCCATTTCCTTCCTCCCTTGTCACCCATTCCTTCTTGGGATATAAGTAATTCAGTATATGTTGTACATGTCTAGCTATGCAAAACATTATCATAGTAGATATATTGTTCAAGGCTGCTTATAATTCCCTCCCACTCATCCCACCCCCCACCTGGTCCATTCCCTACATGATCCTGTCCCTCTTCTATAGTGGGTACTTCCAACCTCCCCTCACCCCAAGGATGCCCTCCCATCCATCATCCCTCCTCTCATCCCCCTTCCCCCTATCCTGCTGCAGGTTGAGATATCCCATTTAGTATGTATGTCATTTTCTCCCTGAACCAAATTCAATGTGAATGTGGTTTTGCCTTTTTAGCCTTCCTTATTCTCCCCCTCCTTTGCAACCACTTCCCCTACATGAGATAGTTTACCCTACCATGTCTCTCCCCATCTCCTCTTGCCACTTTCCTCTCTCACCTCATAATTTCATCCCTTGAGTACTCTCCCTTCCCAACAAAATCAACCTATGCCCTCTATCCATATATAACTGTAACCATATACACACACATTCACATATGTATTCATATGACCACACCCCTTCTTCCATTATTTTCATAGTGAGAAAGATATCATCAGTCACAGTTATTGCTTTTCCATATAGGAATGTAAATAGTTCAACTTTGATAAGTTCCTTTTGATTTCTTTTCCCTGATTACCTTCTCAGGCATCTCTTCCTTCTTGTGTCTGGATGTCAAATTTTCTATTCAATTCTGGTTTTTTCCTCAAGAATGCTTGAAAGTCCTCTATTCCACTGAATGACCATATTTTCCCCTGAAACAAAATACTCAGTTTTGCTGGGTAGGTAACCCTTGGGTTCATTCCCAGGTCTTTTGCCCTCTGGAATATCATATTCCATGCCCTTCGATCCCTCAGTGTAGAAGCTGCCAGGTCCTGGGCTATTCTGATTGTGTTTCCACAATATTGAAATTGTTTCTTCCTGGCTGCTTGTAGTATTTTCTCCTTGATCTGGGGATTCTGGAACCTGGCTATAATATTTCTGGGAGTTTTCTTTTTGGGATCTTTTTCAGGAGGTGATCGGTGGATTCTTTCAACCTCTATTTTGCCCTCTGGATCTAAAACATCAGGGCAGTTTTCCTTGAGAATTTCTTGAAGGGTGATTTCTAGGTTCTTTCTTGATCATGGCTTTCAGGTAGTCCAATAATTTTTAAATTGTCTCTCCTGGATCTATTTTCCAGGTCAGTGGTTTTTCCCATGAGATATTTCACATTGCCTTCTAATCTTTCATTTGTTTGGATCTGCTTAACAGCATCTTGATTTCTCATAAAGTCATTAGCTTCCATTTGCTCCAGTCTAACTCTGAAGGAATGAATCTCCTCAGTGAACTTTTGAGATTCTTTTTCCATCTGGCAAATTCGACTTTTTAAGGCATTCTTCTCCTCATTGCCCTTTTGGGCCTCCTTAGCCATTTGAGTTAGTCTATTTTTTAAGGTGTTATTTTCCTCAGTCAGGCTGTTGACCCTCATTTCATACTTTTCCTGCATCCTTCTCATTTCTCTTTCCAATTTTTCCTCCACTTCTCTTATTTGATTTTTAAAGTCCTTCTTAAGGTCCTCTATGGCCTGCAACCCGCTCATGTTTTCCCCTGGGGCTTTTGGAGCAGGACTTCTGACCTCACAGTCCTTTTCCCGCTCTATGCCCCCAAAATAGGAGTCTAGGGTTGCATTTTTCTGTTTCCTTTGCCTTGGCATGTTGCCACTTAATTGCTTGACTTTTGGGCTTGTTGCCACACTATGGCTTTAAGGCCAGATAGAGGAATTTTCGTCCCGAACGTGTGGGGGGCAACTTCCGTTTCTGGCAAGCTGTAAACCCACCCACAACTTCCACCCTAGATCACAATCCAGATCCAGGGAGGTTAAAGCAAGAGCGATTACCCCCCAAGACTGATCGCTGGATCTCCCCACGATTTGTAGGCTGGGAGCCGGAAATGCCTCTGAAAACTACACAGTGGCGTGTCTCCTCAGCAGCTTCTAGCCCCCAGGGGAGGGAGCTGACGCATTCCCCAAATACAGGTCCCAAAGTCCATAGGACACTAACCTCTTACTTTGTCCTAGGCAAGTCTATGTTGATAATTCTGGCGTCTCCACAGTTCCTGGTGTTCTGGGGTTCCTCCAGCCGGCTGCTGGCCCTGCCGCCCTGGGGCTAAAACCTCGGCTCACGTGGACCTGGGCTCGGCTCGGCTCTGGCTCTGCGCGCTGCCGGCTCCCAGACCATTGCGCTGGTCCTTCCTGCAGGGTGCTGGGCTGTCCTCAGCGGGAGGTTAGCTTCTCTGTGTCGTTCTGTGGGTGCTGGGGTTCCAGAAGATTTTCAGAGTCCTTTTTTACATAGTTTGTGGAGAATCTGGGGGCAGAGAGGCTTGGACGAGCTGTTTCTACTCCGCCATCTTGGCTCCGCCCCCGCCAGGTGTTTTTTTTGAGGACTTGTGATTTCATCAGTGTGCACTCACTCAGGGTCAATGGCAACAGCCGGCCTTAGATCTAAGCCTCAAACCGCTACCTTGCCACCCACCCTGCTTTGCTGGCAAAAACAAACAAAAAAAAGGAAACAAACTATGAACTAGCAGTATGTTAATAATATGACTTTGAACCCCAGTTTTGCTTCTTCCTACCTGTAAAGTCTGAGACCAGGTCCTTATTTCCTGTGGGCCTCAGTTTCCTCAACTGCAAAATGAGGGGGGGGGCCAAGTGACCTCTATGAGGCTCCTTCTGGCTCCAAGTCCATGTCTTATGACATAGGCCCTTATGAGGAAAATGAAGATTTCTTTCTTTTAAAAAGAATACACTTATTTGGGGGGAAGAAGCAACAGTTAATTAGAATCATAATAGGTTGCTGTACATTTTCACAACCAGGCATGATTTCTGCACAACTTTTTTTTTAAGTCTTGGTAACAGAATATAAATTGCTGAAGTTAAAAATAGAAATCTGTAATTCAACTCAAAAGAACTAAATGCTTATATTTTGGATACTGTTCATCATTTACAACTAGTAAAAAATTAATTGCACTAAAGTATTTATTAAATACTTATGTATAAAGCACTGTGAGAGGCATCATGATGGACCAGACCTAGTTTCCAACATTTAGGAGTTTACAGTGTAGTTGGGAAAAGGACATATATAAATGAAAAGATAATTAAATACACAAGACAGCCCATTCCCTAATCATTTTTATTCTTTTCAGTACTTTCCTCTCTCATTTTCCCAATCCCAATTATCTCTTTCAACCATTAGCAGACGACTTCACTTTTACTTTTCTGAAATTGAAATTACTTTCTCTCCCCCTCAGAAAACAACCACAGTACAAAAATGTAATTTTACAACAATTCTCTTCTTTTTTTTTTTAAAGCAATTGGGGTTAAGTAACTTGCTCAAGGTTACACGGCTAGTCATTTTTTTGATTTATGCGTGGGTGCTCATTTTCTGAGGCGGGATCTGATCTCGGGTCATCCCAACTCTGAGGCCGACGCTCTTACTCACTGCGCCACCTAGCCGCCCCTTTAGGGCAATTGGGGTTAAGTAACTTGCCCAAGGTTACACGGCTAGGTTTTTGTTTGTGCGAATTAGGTGTCGGAGGCCGGCTCCGAACTCAGGTCCTTCTGATTCCAGGGCCGGCGCTCTATTCACTGCGCCACCTAGCCGCCCCAACAATTTTCTTCTACACATCATAAATCAGTTTTGAGACATCTTCCCTATTAACATTAAGCAATATATTAAACCAAAGTTCTACTCTGATGCCTCACTGTGACATGGAATGGATGCTAGGTTCTTGCATCTCAAGGGCCATGCCAGCAGAAAGCTCTGGAAGGTCCTGGCAAAGCAGAACATGGTGAGGACACGGTGAGGGACTGTCTTCTAAGGACCAGCCTAATCAGTGAGAGCTTCCCAGCCACAAGCCTGGCCAAGTTATTGTCTTTTTTTTTTTTTTTTTTTAGTCATAGAAACTCTAGCCTACCGAGGTCTGGAGCAGCTAGAAGCTATGCTGGTGATGAACTCACTCATTTTTTGAAGCATTGATGCATATTAATATTGTTAAAAAAACCACAAAGGATGTTAAATATAGTTAGTGATTTGCTTAGAAACATCTTCTTTCAGTTTAACAGTTGGCAACACAGAAAACTAAATTTATGCTCACCTTTTATTCTTAATGGAGTTGAAAATTAATGTTTACTAAAAATACAATAGTCTACACAGGCTGATATGGTTAAATGGTTTTAAAAGATAGCATTAGTATTTCATCTAGCATAAAACACCCTTTCTTAAAGGTTAAAGGCTTCTAGCACTGGGTTTTTGGATGATAGAGTTTAAATTATAGAAAGTTAGATAGCAGAGACAGGGCCCAAGTCTCCTGTTTTCAGACTCCCAGTCTAGGATTCTTTCCCCACTACACTGCACATTTCAGAAGTTCTGGAAGAGAAGGGAAGATGATCACATGCTCTAGTAATCTAGATACATGGAGATTACACCTGAGAAAGAACTGTTTTGCTTTGGGGCCAATACCCTCTGGGGATTCCCTGCCTAGCTGGGGCCTCTCTGAACCCCTCCTCCAGTGCTGGTTACACTCTATGGGCTACAAGGTTTGCTGTGTAGCCTGGTGGTAAATGATAGTACCTTCTGTCCTTTACTTATTTCACAGGAAGCTTTAGGTAATTTAATTCCAAATCAATAAACATTGAGCACCTACTACGTAATAAGACGTTGGGCCAGATCTCTTGTAGAGATTACAGTGGAGAAGCCTGACTTCTGGAAAACAAGCTCATTATAACCATTTCTAAATAGGAACTTACCTTTCCCTGCCATGCCCAGGGAGCAGGAAC
Source organism: Gymnobelideus leadbeateri (assembly GCA_011680675.1). Classification (NCBI taxonomy): domain Eukaryota; kingdom Metazoa; phylum Chordata; class Mammalia; order Diprotodontia; family Petauridae; genus Gymnobelideus; species Gymnobelideus leadbeateri. The sequence continues at coordinate 219,914 of WOXC01009475.1, forward strand.
CCCCTTAGTTCTCACAATGGGTGTGTATGGAAAATGTGGCTTAGCTCTTTGCAAAAGTTGGGGACTTGCTTATTCCCTTGATTTGTCCTCCATTTCTCCCTTTTAAGCTTTATTGGGCCACTCTTCCCTCCTGTCCAATGTTTTTATACACCGCTTCCATTCTGCCTAGGTGGTTTTGTGGGCCTGGGATCTCTGCCCTCTGTCTTCCAGATACTCTCAGGTAAGTTCCCATCCCTTGGTTCTCTGGGCTCCTCCTGAGAACCTCCTCCCTTCTTGGGTCATGACTTATTTGCTGTCTTTGGACTTGTCATGCCCAGCTTTAGTGACGTTCCTGGACTTGATCATGGGTTTACCTGAGATGCATCCAGTTCCCCTCCTATTTAATTGAACTCCTGGTTCTAGTTCTTACATTACCCAAGTTACTGTCCTCATGAACTGGTGTCTCTTAGCTCCTTCCAGCAATCTGTCTCTAGACCAAGGGCCCTTCACAGTCAGTGTAGCATAGACAGTTGCAGAGGTAAATATTCATGTGGGATGCTTCTGAGATAATCAAGGGCACACTTCTGCTTTACTATTCAGCTTACACTTGTATTTCTCACTTTAACTGATCCTAGCCTGATCTCTACAACCCTGTTCTGTTTGTGTGATTTTTAGTGTAATGAGTTATAAAATTAAGTAATTAAGTAAAAAGACAAATTTCTATCAGGGACATTTACAAAGGGGATCTAACTTGGTGATGGCCTCTGATGCTAAGAGTCAGTTTAATCCAAGAAAATACATTTAGTTTATAATCAGAATTATTTGGGCTCAACTGTTTAATAACTACTACCTCCACTGGCCACCATTCCTATTTCTTCCCTACTGGAAGCTTGGACTATCACAGGTGACCTTTTGCTTGTGTGTGTGTGTGTGTGTGTGTGTGTGTGTGTGTGCGTGTGTGTGTGTGTGTGCGCACATGTGCCTTTCTTCCCTTGTTTGTTCCCCTTTAGTATTGTCTTCTCTCATTAGAATATAAGCTCCTTGAGGACAGGGACTGCCTTTCCTCAGCACAGTGATGGGAAATACACTAAGCATTTATTATATGCTTCATCTCTTTACATAAAAACATAGGCCTGATAAAGGAACTAGAAAAAGCCATAAATAAATTAATCCTCAAAAATGAAAATGCCTAAGTTTAATATAATACCAGTTGTTTCTACAGAGAATAAAAGTAAACAATTACAGAAAATTAAATATTAAGTAAACTTGAAATCCCTGTCCACACAGTATTTATTACATCATGGTACTTGTGCAACCACCATTTTTTTTCCTACACTGAAAGACTTAAGAAGGTAATTTATTCCAGTCACTCTCTGTTACCTCCAGGATCAAAAATAAAATCCTGTCTGTTGTTTAGAGCCCTTCATGACCTGGCCCCTTCTGGCCTTTCTAGTCTCCTTAGCCCTTATTTCTTACAGTCCTCCCCAATAAATGCTCTGTGATCCAGACACCAGACTCCTTGTTGTTCTTGCAAAACATTCCATCTCCTAACCCAGGGCATTCTGACTTGTTGCTTCTGGGCTTGGACATTTCTTCCTCTTCATCTCTGTGTCCTAGCTTCCCTGAAGTCTCAGCTACCGTCCTCCCTTCTTCAAGAAGCCTTTCCTGACTCCCTTCCCTGGAACACTGTCTCCCATCCATCCTCTTTCTATAGCATGTGCATAGTTTGCTTTTTGTTTCCCCTTTAGACTGGGAGCTCCCTGAGAGCAGGAACTGTTTCTTTGTATCCCCAATGCTGAGCTGAGTGCCTGACACATATACAGAAGGCACTTAATTAATGACTTGACTGACTGAAACTATTCTTATGCTATTAAGGGGGAACCCCCCTACCTTATAACTAGCAGATACTAATGAAACAGAAAAGTTGATTGAAATAACAAAGGCCCAGAAGTTAATAGTTAAAATTATTTTCTCTCTCTTTAGTAAGGCCTTCTAGCTCCCATATTAGTAAATTTTCAGGTGGATTAACCCTTTTCTTGTATGTAGACATTACACATCTAAACCACAATAAAGAACTGGATTGAATTTTTAAATTAAATTTTGCTTTTGTTTATCCATTTGTAAAAGCCTTGTGTCACTGAACCCTGTCATCTCACTTACTTGATCTCTTCCTGATTTATGGGAGGTCATGTGACGCTCGAGCTGTGTTCTGTATGCAAACGTGTAACTGCACAGGGAACAACTAAAGTTGTCCTCATTTTTCTCATGGCGATATTTAATGTGTTCTTTCAGGGAGGTAAAGCGTTTGTAGCCTCGGTCACAATATGGGCAGGTGAGAAGCTGAGAAAATGCATCAGGTGTTCCTGAAAGAGAAAAAACACATTTTTATCTCAACATGTTGACCAGAAGATGACCAAGACAAACTACCCTGACGTCAAGCTGTGAGTGAGGTCTGTGTCCGCCTCAAAGATGAAGTTCAACACTCATTCACTTATTCCACGTCACCATTCACATCCTAGGACTTCCTCTGTATATAAAAACAGCCCTCCTGACCAACCACCAGCAGGACCCAGGAACCCATCCGTGACTGCAACGTTCATTCTTTCGTCTGTTCTCTCTTGTAACCATGGGGTAAAGTTTTCAGTCAGGAGTCTTGGAACATGGCTCTTCTCTGTGTGAGGCTAACTGGCTCTTGACAACTCTGACTAAAGCAGATATTTCATTTGGTAAGATAATGTCAGCCAGCTTCTAACAGCAGAGAAGGCACACACTGGAGTTCAGAGCAGCCATTTCCCAACTGATGGGCACTCCCTTGGTTTCCAGTTCTTTGCTACCACAAGAAGAACAGCTGCATACATTTTAAATACGTGGGTCCTCTTCCTCTTTCTTTGGGGTACACTCCTTGGGGTAGAGCCCTAGTACAGGGCTATACTGGGGCCAAAGGCGAGCAGAGTTTAGTGACATTTAGGACAGAGATCCAAACTGCTTTCCAGAATGGCCGCACCAATTCTTAGCCTTAACAGTGCAGGAAAGGGTCATTTTTGTCATCTTTGCCAACCTAATGGATGGGAGATGAAACTTCAGAGTTGCTTTAGCTCTTCTCTAATTCTTAGTGATTTGGATTTTTTTTTCCACATGGATGTTGATGTCTTGGACGTCTTCCTTTAACATCAATGGAGGAATGACTTTTATTCTTAAAAATCTGAATCAAATTATGCCATCTGAATGTAATAGAATACTATAGAGCTACCAGAAAAGATGAGAGGGATGGTTCAGAGAAATCTGGGAAGACTTGCAGGAACTGAGAGTAAGAAGAACTAAGAGAATGATTTACACAATAACAAAAATTGTATTGTAAAGACAACAACCTCGAGGAGCTTCAGAACTCTGATCAAAGCAATGGCTAACCATGATTCCAGAGGCCTGATAATAAACTATATATTAAGTACTTACCATGTGTTTAGTACTGGATACCTGATGCTTACCGAGAGGGGCAAATGAAACATACATTTTTGGACATGGACAATATAGAGATATATTTTGCTTGACTATGTATTTGTTATAAGGTGTGTGTGTGTGTGTGTGTGTGTGTGTGTGTTTTAAAGGGGGAGGGCAGTTTGAAGCAGAGAAAAAAAGCTTTTACATTGAAAATTTTTAAAAAAGGAATTTAGTACAGCGAATTTATTATTACCCGAAACCAAAAGATCAGTTCAAATAATTGATGGTATTCTCCACCTGCCCTCCTCCCTTTCATGAGAAAGAGACAAACACAAATTAAATGGTTAAAGTAAATCAGAGATTTATGCAAGCAAAGCCACTTCCAAGGTATACAGATAGGATTAGCAGAGAGAGTCAGAATCATTCTGTACACACCGGTGGAGCAGGTGAGCTACTGGCCAGGATAGTCCATCTATGTCAGAGGCAGAGCCTCAACATGGGACGTTCTGCTTCTCAGGCCAGCTCTTTCTTCACCATGCTTCCTAAAACTACTAGTAATTATTTTGTATAGCACTAGTCATTATTTTGTATAGCAAATTACTGGTGGTATTTTATATCATTTCATCATCGTAGATAAATATTTGAGTCTATCTACGGTGTTCAAATTACTCCTTGACATTAGGTTAAACATTGAGAAAATTCAGTCTTCTTCTCTTCACTCCAGGACACCATTACATAGGGGTAACTGAGAGAACATTTACAAAATGCTCTACATGTTATCACAACTTATCACAACAAATCTGTGAGGAAGGAGGGACAAGCATTAGGTCCATTTTTCAGACAAGGACACTGAAGCTCAGTGAGGGTACATGGTTGCAAACTGCTAGGTGAATGTCAGAGGTATGTATGATTTGAGCCCAGGCCAATACCACACTTTTCCTATCGCTATTAATTGCTTAACAAGTTGAAAAATTTCCTACAATACTGCAACAATCTGAAAGAGTCAGCACTAATCTGCTGTGTGGTCCTGGTTTAAGAATGTTATATAATTTAATTTTTCTCACCCTCAACCAAATGTAACTTTTTCCTATCCTTTATAAAATGTTTATTTTAAAGTAAAAATAATAGTAATTTACATTATTTTTAGAGATTAGGATTTGTCATATTAGAGTACTGATGATTTTTGTTTCCCAGAATTTCTATAACATTCCTAATCATTTAGTATTAAATAAAATGACTTCTATATACCTTTCATACTATTCATACTTTCTTGAAATATATTTTTGTTCATCACTATGACCATAAATTCATATGTTCTTTTAGAAAAAGACATCTTTTAAATTATTTCCCCCAATATTCTGTGCAGTGAGCATTTCTGGTTGACATAACATGAAATAATATTACAATTTAATTTTTGCTTTTTGGAGGGCAATTAGGGTTAAGTGACTTGCCCACAGTCACATGGCTACGGGTGTGTGTGTGTGTGTGTGTGTGTGTGTGTGTGTGTGTGTGTAAGTGTCTGAGGCCAGATCTGAACCCAGGTCCTCCTGACTCCAGGGCTGGTGCTCTATTCACTGTGCCACCTAGCCGCCCCACATTTTAATTTTATGAATGGTCTCAATTTATTAATTTTTTTGATAGTTCAACCTGGGCTTGTTTACCTTTGCTTGATCTACAGAAAGCCTGTTTGTTAAACAAATTAAGAGCACAAACAGATTACAGGCAGGTACATTTAATTTATGTAAAAAACTGTAATCATTTAGGATGGTAGTGACTCATATGTAAAATGCTGATAATCATATTTAGTTTTCTGAGTTTCTTGAAGCAGGTTTGGAAGGAATTCTTCCTGAGAAAAGTTTATTAGCATCAAGGCATCCTGGACGGTGTTGGATTTGGAGTCAGGAAGGCTTATTCCCCAGCAGCCACACTGCAGGGACTAGACACCCCCCAGGCCCATCATTGTGCTCCTCCTCATCATGCCCCAAACAACTTTGGGGCACACACCTCTTCGGTGTCCTTGCCCTTCTGCCCACAAGGCTGGAGGGCAGAGCAAAGAGGGCTGTGGACCCACCCTGGCTACACCCCACCGTACCCCAGACTGAACACCTTCTCTTCCCCCTCCCCAACCTCAGTTTTTAAGATTTCTTTTGTGGTCTCAGGGCAGGGGCTGCCTTTATGAAATTTATTGGTATCTCCAGTGCTTAGCACAGCGCTTGCATAAAGCAGGCAATGTTTACTGATGGATGCTTTGTGACTCTAGGCAAGTCACTTAACCTCTATGTTTCAGTTTCTCCACCTCTAAAAGGAAGATAACGATAAACCTATCTCAGAGAAGTGTTGCAAAGATAAATGAGGTAATATATTTGAACCTTCAGGCATTAAACAAATATTGGCCATTATTATTATTTAAAGTAACAAAGCTACATTTCTTTTAAAGTAGACACTGTCCTCCTGAATTCTGAGGGTCTCCCCTAATTCAAATCAGTAAGGTTTTAATATATTTCTTTACACTTACTGACTTTTGGTTTGCTTCCAGATGTAAGCAAAGGAACGTTTCATTAGCTTTTTTTAAACCACATTCTTTCACTGCACATTTAGGATTCATTCTTCCTATTTTATAAGAGTCACCTTTTGCTTCATGTGAGATGCGCACTATCCTTTAACGTATTTCCACTTCTATTCCATTCCATATTCCAAAATCCTATTGCCCTTTAGTTTCTATGCTCTTGTTTCTTGAGGGCTGGTAAAAAGTTGTCACGCATCTACAACTCATGGCAGTGATGCCAGAGAAGAACAGTTCTGAGTCCAATAATTGTCGCCCTCAATACTACTCAGAACATTTAATCAATGCTCTGACCGCGCTGACATCTTGAAACTTCATCCAAGCCCACAAGCTCCCAGGACGCCTAGGTCCTTGCCTCCAGCCCTCATCTCTCATGAGAGCTCCTGCCCCTCCTCACTAAGTGTTTGGATATCTCTTCCCAGATATCCCAGAGGCATCTTGAACACAAACATCCAAAATGGGACTTCTCTTTCCCTCTACATTCCCCCTTCCTCCAAACTTCTCCATCTCTACGGAGGGATCATGGTCTCCTCATCTAGGTTCACCACCTCAGAGTGCTCTGGAAAGTCTTCCTCTCTCACCTCCAATCTAACTAGTCCACAAGCGACACCTCTCCCATCTGACCAACTACTGGTCTACTTCAGCTCTCACTGGCCCCTGCAAGCAGCCTTCCACTTCAATTCAAGGATTCCAGTCTCTCCTCCCAAAGCACCCTGTATGTAGCCATCAAGCCCTCTTCCTAAAGTGCACACCTGGCCATAGCCCTCAGGAGGTCCCCACTGCCTTCTGGATAGCGACGCATTCTTCAGACTGGCATTTCCAGCCCACACAATCGGGCTTCAATCTCCCGGTTCAGGCTTGCGGTCCGTGACTGCCTTTGGTGCACTGAGCCACAGCGGAGACGTTCTGGAGCTGCTCCGTGGCTCTGTGCAGGCTGGGACCTGCTCTCTGGAACCCCCAGCTCCCTCAAATGCTCCTTCCTACAAAAATTCTGCATTGCTCTCTCTACCACACGTGTGCAACTATTTGTCTGCCTGATGTATCTTCCCTGGAAAGGTAAGCTTCTTGGGGCAGGGACTAGTTTTTGTATCCCTAGTACTTAATATGCTGCCTTACACGTCGTGGGCACTTGGTCAATGCTTGTATGACGGAATGAGAGTTCTCCAGGCACAATTACTTTAAGTTCTTTAGAGAGGTACATTTGTAACAGCTCGGAGGGGGAAATGCTAGAGAGCCATACTCATTTAAATAAAAAGGCTCACGAGATTTTAACACTAACTGTACAAAGCAGTTAAACAAGTATTTCTTTGTATCTCCTAATTTCTTTCCTAATAGTAGAAGGACTTCTGTGTGTTACACATCACAGGAAAAAGATAAATCCCAAAGCTCTGGTTAAGGCGGTGGAGTGGAAGGGTACATAGGAGTCTAGCTCTTTCCCAGATACTTCAGCAGAGATCTAAGGAGGGCTCCAGATCAAAAAAATGATTGAGAATTCAAAAAAGAAACAACGAGCTTCTTCATCCCACCCAGGACTGGGCAAAAAGAATCATTAACTGAGGCACTGGAAGAAAGGTCCTGCCAGGAAAGACATGCTGGAAGGCCAGCAGTACTCTGTGGACAGCCCACAGTTTGACCAGTGCACTGATGCCTGTCAGCACTTAGAGCTGAGATGAAATGGAGGAGTAAAAGCCAGTGGCTGGAGCCCTGGAAACTGACATCAAGTTGTGACAAAATCAAAATCCTGAGAGACAGAGGTTCTGGGTAATTAATAATTTATTAATTAGGCTAGCTAATAATCAATAAATTGATGATCAGTGGTTTCAGCAACCAAGGACAAAACACATGGAGAGCCTGAAAACTTTAAATAATCCTTGAAAGGTAATTCCCTTGACAACTGAAAGTAAATTCTAATTGGTGGGCATTAAATGAGGAGGTGGGCTAGCCATCTTCAGCCCTTCTTGCTAAAATGGCCTGGTTATGAGACTCAGCCACTTCCAGCAATCTGAATAAGGGAACTGATCTCCATCTAGATCACTCTGATTGGTTTTCTCCTTCATGAGCTGAGTCACCCCTAAACTTTAAAGAAGGGGTATAAGGACTGGGGCTCACTTCCTCAGGGTAAGAACGGACCTATACTGGATTGTCTACGCTCTAAACATAAGTAAGGTATCCTAGTTGGGTGGGGTTTGGGCTAAATGGAAGAGCAGATTTTCTGAGCATTAGGGGTAATCTCAATCAGCCATGGCATTCAGAGGCTGACCTTCCACAGGAGCTGGGCCTCTTAGAGAAAAAGAGGAGAAAAGCCTGGATCCTAATTTAATAATTGTTTATTAATATAACAAAAAAATTTCTTTCAAAGCCCAAATGGGGCTTGGCTATACCATTCAAGAGTGGTAGTACCTGATCCTGGCATAATTACAAATCAGAAATGGAAGCTGGTGATATGATTAAGCATGAGACGATGAACGTTATGGAAAAAGAGCAGAGGTCAAGACATGCCAAGAGGGGAAACCTAGAAGAAGCAGAGCCTCAAAGAAAAATGGCATGACCACAAGAACTACAAAAATACTAGGAAGAAGTGAAGAGATAAAAAATGCCAAAACAAAAACCTAGGGAAAAACTCCATGTTTATTTCAAGACAATTGGTTTCTTTTCTAACCTTACACATTAAAAAACATTGTAAGAAGGGTTCACCAGGCTTCCAGAGAGGGCCATGACACAACTTTCAGGAATACTGTATTCAAAATCCAGTGGTTCTAGGTCATATCCCAAAATCCAAGGTTTCTTTCTGGCGGGCAGCCAGAAACAAAGAACTGAAGTACCAAAGAACTATTGTCAGGTACAATATGAGCTGTCAGTTATGACTTAAAAGGGCAGAAAATGTTGGAATACAGTGTGGCAAAAGATGAAGGCTTATAGTACCAAGACTACCTTAAGACTATAAAACAGGATAATCTGAAAGGGAAAAAAACGGAATTTTATTGAAATACAGGTTTTTTTTTTTTTTTTGCATTCCTGATAGAAAGACTAGAGATGAATAGAAATTCTGAAAATGTGAAGATGTTAAAGAATCAAGAAAAATCTAGATAGGGAATACATTTGAAGAATTGGCTGAAGCACGAGAAAGAGTTTATATTCTTTGGGGGAAGAAGAAACAAGTGACTGCAGAATCCTAAAATAAGATAAGCAGAGGACTGGTTTTCTTCTGTGTTGATATCGTTAGGAGAAGAAAGAAAAGGGATGGTGAGAGATATACAGAATAAGAAATTAGGAACAAGTGGGTGAGATTTGCCATGTCTTATAAATCGGGTGCTTGACACAGTTGGTGGAATTGTGAACTGATCCAGGCAGTCTAGAAAGTAGTCTGGAACTATGCCCCCCCCAAATGATTGAACTATGCATACTCTTTGACTTAGTGGCATCACAACTATGTCCACGTCCCAAGGAGATCAAAGAAAGAAGAAAATCCAAATGGACAAAAATATTTCTCATGCTGGCAAAGAATTAGAAATGGAGGAGGAGCTTGCCCATCAATCAGGGAAAGGCTGAACAGGTTGTGGTATACAAACATGATAGAATACTATTATGTTGTGCAAAATATTGAAAGAGGGGCAAGAGGTGAGAGGGAGAGAATGCAGACTTGAAAATAAAATAGAATTTTAAAACCCTTATAAAAAAAGTGAGGGACAAAGAGGTAGAAAAGCATAAGAAGACAGGATAGGGGAGTATATACAAATAACAACTATGATCATGAACGTGAATGAGATGAACTAATTTATTAAACAGGAGGACAGCAGAATGGATTAGAAAGCGTAACCCAATTTTATGTTTACTAGAAACATGCTTGAGACAGAGATTCACATAAGGTTAAAATGAGGGGCTTGAGCAAACATTAATTATGCTTTGTTAGTAAGTGTCTGAGGTTAGATTTGAACTCATTAAGATGAATCTTCCCAAATCTAAGCCCAGTGCTCTAGCCATTGTGCAACCCAGCTGCTCTAGAACAGAACTTTAGAAAAGTTAAATCGATTTCTGGTGATTATTGACTGGAAAGATGTAGGTTATCAAATAATAAAAAATTAGAACTAGAACAGACTTTGGCTTCATGGCTGAACAATAGAGAAAACATATCAGGAGACAAATCAACTCTTCCAGAGTTATAATGACTACTGCAATTGGGCAGAAACTGATGACAGAATTTCTGATCTTTAAGACCACAGACTGAGAGGTAGAAAGGTTTCTCCTTTTCATCTTACAAATGAGGAAACTGAGGCCAAGAGATGGAAAGTGCCCTAGCAAATGCTTGTTGACTGATCAAGGTAATAAGTAACAAAGCCAGGATTTAAAACTAGGCTCTCGGGCTCCAAATCTAGCCAGTTTTTCTACTGCCTCATAGTGCTTCCTGCTCATTTCTTTCCTGGATTCCTCAAGTATAGGAATATTATTATATGCAGTGCCACCATGTCAGGGGGGGCAGCCACCAATTTAACTCTGAACTACTAACACTGAAAAAAACCCCACATGAATAAATCTAGTTAGTATAGTATAGGCAGTTATATATATTCTCTATGTCCCAAAGTTGTGCTGAAGTCAATTAAATCAATCAGCATAGTCTTATACACAGTAGTCATATAAGGCATGTGCACTGGTTAAACATGTGTCATGTTCTGTTTGGGGGCTCTGGGGCCACAAGACAAAAACAGTGCTTGCCCTAAAAGAGTATACTTTAGGAGATGAGAGGGAGAGAATGTAGACTTGAAAATAAAATAGAATTTAAAAACCCCTATCATAATAAAGTGAGGGAAAAAGAGGGAGAAAAGTGTAAGAAGACAGGCTAGGGGAAAGTATACTTATACTATCCTGGAGGAAAAAAACACCAAGTACACACATATGTAGGAACAAAATATGTAAAGAAGCAAATACCAGGATATTTTTTTTATGGGGAGACTCTACTTGGTGGACAGAGCACTTAAGACTGTGGCACAAGGAGGAACTTAATAGCCAAGTGTCAATTACCATTTTCATCATGACCACTAGCTTCGGGGGTGCCTTGTCTCTGGTCTTCTTCAGGTGCTTCAGGATAGATAACAGCTGTATCTTCTTGTTGCAGGAATTCTTCAACATTAGGATCATGGTTTTGTTCGTTTTCTGCGTCTGAGTCACATTCATCCTCTTTTACTAAAAGAAATACAGGTTTTATAAAAGAGCAAGCTCACCACCATAACCTAAAAAGTGTTTCACTACATAAGAAGAAAACTTTAATGTGTTTCTCACAAGCAAGGGGGTGTAGTGGAAAAAAGCCATGGATCTGAAATTAGGAGAGCCTTAGGTTTGTTTTTATTTTTTTTATCCTGAGCTTAAACATAAAAAAGGGGAGTATTTTTTTTTTTTTTTGCTTTTTGGAGGGCAATTGGGGTTAAGTGACTTGCCCAAGGTCACATAACTAGTGTTTGTTTTAAGTTTCTGAGGCCAAATTTGAACTCAGGTCCTCCTGACTCCAGGGCCGGTGCTCTATTCACTGCGCCACCTAGCCGCCCCGAAAGGAAAGTATTTCACACACACAGAACACAGGGTATCATAAATGAAATTATGAATTTCCAATTCATACTGCTTCCTTTAAAAAGCATATAATAATTCTAAAATTTGCTTTCAAAGCTTTCTGGCTCATCTCTGCTTCCTTCTAAATTTTCTTTTGTTCCCTTCTGTACATTAAAAAAATTTCCATGGCCTTTTTTTATCATCAATGTCACTATGGTTCACCTCTTCTTTTATCATCCTCCCCCACCTGCCCCCACTAAAAAAGAAAGAAAAAGAGGTGATGTAATGAATAGGCATAGCCAAGTCAAGCCAAAAAGAATCCACACAGGGGCCATTTCCAAAAAGGCATCCATCCTATTTTGTGCCCTGAGTTTATCCCTTCTGTCAGGAGGAGGACAGCATTCATCCTCAGGCCTCTGGGACATGTTTGGTCACTGAATTGGTCATTATCATCTCTACCATGCTGCTGTCTTTGTATAAATTACTCTCCTGGTTCTGTGCTTGCTTCACTTTGCATCAGTTCATATTTCCCAGGATTCTCTGATCCCTTTCATCTCTTCTCAAAAGCAATGCTGTTCCATCTCATTTACATACCAGTCTGTTTAGCCAATCTCAATGGAGGGGGGATTCCCTCAGGTTTTAGTTCATTGGTTTTATTTTCCCCCTTCAAATCCTGCTGTTTCAGAATGAAGAAGTTTGTTTTGACTGAATCCAAGCAGAGCCCTGGGTTTGAATCCTGTCTTGAACACTTAATAGGCTCTGAAATAGTGGGCAGATAGATCACCTAACCTCTCCAAATGTTACTATCCTCATATGCAAAATGGGGATAAGTAGAACTTCAGTGATGACACAATGAATGTTCTATCATGTCAGCTATTATTATCTCATGTCCTTTGCCTCTTTATTTCTGGAAGAGATGTTACTGTTATCACATGGACAGTGGTTGGTGACCTGGGCCTTGAAGGAAACTCAGGAATCTAACAGCCTCAGGTGAGGAAAGACTGTTCCAGGACTAGAACTAAAAGGAACACAAGCAGGAGACAGGTTGATGAGTTTAAGGAAAAACCAGCAGGCTGTCTGGTATGTAAGATGTGTCAAAGGGAATAATGCAAATACATCTGGAAATCTAGGGAGGACCCCAGATTATGGAAAGCCTGAAGTACCAGGATGAAGAGTTTGAATTTTATTCTAGAAGCACAGGGAGCCATCGAAGATTTCTGAGAAGAAAGTAACATTAACAATCATCTGATCAGCAGGCATTTACTGAGTGCCTACATGTGCCAGGAACTGTGTAAGGGGCTAGACAGATAAGATCTGTGCTTTCAGCAATGCTTATTCTTGTAAAAAATATTTTTTCTGTTTCATTCTTAACTAAGAAAACATTAACAACAGAAGCATACGGATATTAGTTTGGCAATATATGACAGCTCGATTGGAGAGGGGAGGGACTGGAAGCAAGGATACCAACCAAGAGGGCCTGAGCCTGAGTGAATGGAGATGGCAGACAGACACAAAAAGCACTGCTAGTAATACTGTGGCACACAGAGCCCCTTTCTTTCTGTGTCTGACCTCCTTGGGATATGCCCAGTAATGTGGCTGCCAAACCAAAGGATGCTCCTTGAGATTTATATGGTAACTTAGAGACAATATTGCCCATTAATGGCGATGACCATATCATAGCAGCAGAGCCAACAGGGCATGTCCTTCAGAGGAAGCTGATGTTAGGACACGCATGGAGTCTGAGAAAGAGATGTCTACATTCTCTCCTTTGTACTCTGTTCAAAAAATTTATTTTTAGTTTTCAACATTCATTTCCACAAGATTTTCAGTTACAATTTTTTCTCTCCCCATATTTCCCCTACCCCCACCCCAAGATAGTGAGCCCACTGAATGCCCTTTCCCCCAATCTGTTCTCTCTTATATCCTCCCCCATTTCCCTTCTAACTTTCTAATAGGGCAAGATGGATTTCTGTCCCCAGTGCTTGTATATCTTATTTCCCAGTTGCATGTAAAAAACAATTAAAAAAAAACATTTGTTTTTAAAACTTGGATTTCCAGATTCTTTCCCTTCTTCCCTCCTCATCCACCCCCACTGGGAGGACGTACAATTTAATATAGGTTGTACATGTGTTGTTACCTAAATCATTTCCATAGTAGTTATAGTATGAAAGACTGTATTTTTCTCTCCATCCTATCCCTCTCCCCACTTATTCTATTTTCTCCTTTGACCCTGTCCCTTTTCAAAAGTATGTGCTTCTAAGTAACCTCTCCCCCAATCTGCCCTTCCTTCTATCACCCCCTCTTATCCCCTTCACCCCTACTTTCCTGTAGGGTAAGATACCCAATTGAGCATGCATGTTATTCCCTCCTTAAGCAAAACTCAATGAAAATAAGGTTGACCCATTCCCTTTCACCTTCTGCTCTTCCCCTCCATTGTAACAGTTTTCTCTTTCTTCTTTTATATGAAATAATTTACCCTAATCTAGCTCTCGCTTTCTCCTTCTCCCAATAAATTCCTCTCTTACCTCTTAGTTTTATTTTTTAGATATCACCCCTTCATATTCAACTCATCCTGTGCCCTCTATGTATACATGTACAGAAATATACACACACTCACACATATATATATATATATATATACATATATATATATATATATATATATATACACACACACACACTTATACATACATATGCCCACACACACACACACACACATATTTCCTTCAACTATCCTCATACTGAGAAAAGTCTCATGAGTTACAATGATCATTTTTCCATGTAGGAATACAAACAGTTCAACTTTAATAAGTTCCTTATGATTTCTTTTTCCTGTTTACCTTCTCATGCTTCTCTTGCTCCTCATATTTGAAAGTCAAATTTTCTGTTCAGCTTTGGTTTTTTCATCAAGAATACTTGAAAACCCTCTATTTCATTGAATGACTATATTTTTTTTTCCTGAAGCATTATATTCAGTTTTGCTGGGTAGGTGATTCTTGGTTTTAGTCCTAGCTCTTTTGACCTCTGGAATATCATATTCCAAGCCCTTTGATCCCTTAATGTAGAAGCTGCTAGATCTTGTGTTATCCTGGTTGTTTCTATAACTCAAATTCTTTCTTCCTGACTGGTTATAATATTTTCTCCTTGACTTAGGAACTCTGGAATTTGGCTATAGTATTCTTAGAAGTTTTCTTTTGGGATCTTTTTCAAGAGGTGATTGGTGAATTCCTTCAATTTCTATTTTGCCCTCTGCTTCTGGAATATCAGGACAATTTTGCTGGATAATTTCTTGAAAAATGATGTCTAGGTTCTTTTTCTGATCATGGCTTTCAGGTAGTCTAATAATTTTTAAATTATCTCCCCTGGATCTATTTTCCAGGTCAGTGGTTTTTCCAATGATATTTCACAATGCCTTCTATTTTTTCATTTGTTTGGATTTGTTTAATAGCATCTTGATTTCTCATAAAGTCATTAGCTTCCATTTGCTCCAATCTAATTTTGAAGGAGTTATTTTCTTCAGTGAGATTTTAAAATTCCTTTTCCATCTTGTCAATTCGGATTTTTAAGGTGTTATTCTCCTCATTGTTTTTTTGGGCCTCTTTTGTCATTTGAGTTAGTCTATTTTTTTAAGGTGTTATTTTCATCAGGCGATTGACTTGCTTTTCATGATTTTCTTGCATCTTTCTCATTTCTCTTCCCAATTTTTCCTCCACTTCTCTTACTTGATTTTCAAAATTCTTCTCGAGCTGTGGCCTGTGGCCTGTGACCAGTTCATATTTTCTTGGAAGCTTTTGGTACAGGAGTTTTGACTTTGTTGTCTTCTTCTGGTTCCATGTTTTCTTTTTGTCCCCAGAAAAAGATTCTATGGTCTGTTTGTGCTTCCTCTGCTTCCTCATCTTGCCAGCCAATTATCCGACTTTTGAGTTCTTTGCCACGGTAGAACTCTTCTTCCAGAGTGGAGAGAGATGTGTCCCAAATTGCTGGGGTTGTTGTAGTTTCTGACAGAGCTGTTGTCAGAGTTATGCTATGAGGAGGGTGCCCTCTTTACAGCCACCACAAGATCTGGCACACTAGTGTTCCTCACCCCAGGACCATCACCCAAGACTGAAATACAGATCCAAGCAGGTCAAAGCAAGAGTGATTACTCTCTGAATGGTTGCTTGGTCCCACTACAACCTGCAGGCCAGGAGCTCTGTAGGCAGCCATGCTGCAGCAGTTGTAGCCCTGTGCTGCCCATAACCTTTCACCCTGAGGGGCAGGGGCTGGACTGTGCTCTTCTCTCACCCAGTTTCTATAGAGTTACCTATTGACCTTTAACTTTCTCTTTTGCATTTATTGTTGAGAAGTCTGGAAACTGCCACAGGTGCCAGTGATTCACTCTCCTGAAGTCTGGTCTGTTCCGCTGGTCTGGCCTGCCCCTGGTGTGTGCTTATTTGGCTCACACAGGACTATACCTGTCTGGTGTGATAAACCCTTCCTGTCGGCCTGCCTTCAGTGGCAGATTTGTTTTTCTCTGTCACTTTGTGGATTCTGTAGCTCTAAAATTTGTTTAGAGTCATCTTTCTACAGGTGTTGGAGGTGGTTGGAGCAGAAGTTTAAGCAAGTTCCTGCTTTTACTCCGCCATCTTGGCTCTGTCCTCCTTTTCACTCTTTAAGCATGTTTGAGCCCATAGATACTGAGTCTGATTTCAAAGTGAGATGAACAATATGGCATAGCTTACAGGTAACAAGATCAAACAAATTAAACAATGACAAACTAAACTCATTTGAAAAATTAAAATTTAACAAAAATTAAAATTCATTTTTATGCAGCATACAATGTTTAAAAATTCTATGTAAAAAGGTTAATTTTTCAGGTCATAAGGCAGATGAAAATTTAAATATTCAAATAAAGACATGCCAAAACTGTGACCTGACAACATTATGTCCTGTCACAATAATTATGGTGGTGACACATTAGAAAGGACAGTCAGAAAATAGAAAAGAGTTCACTTAGTGTGATTACATTTTTTTTACCATTTACATTCTCTTTCCTATCACTGCAAATGAAAAGTCTGAACTTCCTGCTTTTCTTATCCACAAACTTTGAAGATCTGAGATAATTATTAACTGTATATATAACAAAGAAAGAGATGCCTTGAAGGAAAAAATAATCCTTGAGAAGCTTTTTCTCTCACAGAGTTGTAAGTACTAAGGCTCTGTTAGCTATTATAAGAATGAAAAGAGAAATCAGTTACAAGGAAAAATTGATTCCAAGTTAAAAAAAATGACAAGTATCTGTGCAATTTTTATTTTTTCTATTAGCATGTAATTTCCTTAAAGTAAAAGAAAAGACTGAAACAAAATGAATAATTTAAAAACTTTACCAAAAAAATCTAAATTTCTAATCTTCCTTTTAAACTTTAAACATATACACTGTTGGATACCATGAGAATTCTCTACCACCTCCTACTCGTGGATCTGTTTGGAAGAATAATATTATGATGAAAACAAATTTCAGCAGATCCGACAGTCTATGCAAGATGCTTTCCATGTGGGATTCTTAGAGGGATGTTTATGTGGTTTATATAAGACAGTCTTACTTGGTGGATAAAGCTTGGAGTCTGGAAAATATGGGTTCAAATTCATCAAAGATATTATTCAAGTTACCCAAGGAAGTCATTTTTAATCCCTAAGCATCTAAGGCAACTTCTGGGCCTCAGAGGGCATATGGTGGCTGAAGTAAGGAAAATATTGTTTCAAATCCTGCTGCAGAAACTATACAACTGGGTAATCTTGGGCAAGTCACTTAATGTTTTCGGTGTTTGTGTAGACTGTATAAACAAAGTCACAGGTGGGGTTGGGAGTTGCTCTGCTTGGGTGGAGAGTTTCTAATATTGTCACTTCTCCACACTGCTGAAATCACAGGACCTAACAATGATTTGTCAAATTTATACTGTCTTTAGCACTAGGAACAAAAGGGACAAATTCATTCTTGCAACAGAGGAGAAGGGGAAATACAATCATCTTCAGAGCTCTGAACGCTCTGCTCAGAAGCTTTTGCCTGATGCAATTCTGGTTACTGAGGTTTTCGGTATCAGAAAGGAATTTCCTTAGGAAAAACAGTAATAAAAACCATTCGTTTGACCTTCATTAAGACTAGTATTTGATTAATAATAAATACCCCATTTATATATTTTATATAAGCTGTAGCATGATAAATATTTGCTAGCAACTATTTGCCTGAATACATTATTTATACAGGTTACACATAATGCAGCTAAATATATTGTATCAAAGCTTCTGCTGTAGGCACAGTAAATTACCATCCCATAGTCCATCTTCAGTTATTAATTTGGAGCTTATCTTTAATAAGACAGCAAAGCTTTACCATTAGTTTCGCAGTGTGAAATTATAAATATGACACTACCAGTATTTATTAGAAGTGAAAATCTATTTATGACAATTATCACATAAGACTATTTTCACTTTACATAACATGAAAAAAATTATAAGGGTCCTTGGTTTATTGCTAAATATTAATCTTAAGAAAAAAATTTGTGAATGTTAAACTACAGATGAGTGGAAGAAAAAAAACCCCATAATTAAAACATTATGATGGAAATAGGTTTTGTAGTTCTGATGACTGAATGCAAATGTCTATGGCACTGTGGTGCAATATAAAAAGGACAGATTTGGAGCCAGAGAATCTGCTTGAATCCTGATGCTGCCACTCAGGCCCCTACTTTGTTGGCTGGCACAGCTCCCAGCAACACCATATTCCACCTGCATCCAAGACTTCATCCCCTCCCCCACCATCTTTTTAAGACAAACTGCTGCCTAACCATGCCACTCCCTTCCTATACTTACAAAGCTGATTTTTTTTTAAACCTAAGTATAAACATTTACATTTGTCCCTGGTGAAATGTAGCTTATTAATAAATTCAGTCCAATATTGTTTTTGGATCCTGCCAACGTGTGCGGTAGCCATCCTTCTCAGCTTTGCATTATCTGCAGAACTGATAAAAATGTTGAATAGCACATGGCCAAGCAGAGCTCTTGGAGGGATCCACTGGAGACCTTCCACCATTGAACCATTAATGACTGATTATTCTTCAATGCCAACCATTTCAGTAGCTCTAAATTAATTATACTGCACTGTCACCTATCCCATAGGCCTCCATCTTTTCCATAAGAATACCACGAGACAGTCTATCAAATACCTTGCTAAAATATAGGTAAACCATATATCTATAGGAATCTCCTGATTTAAAGGAGAGAATCAAAGAAGGGCCAGGACTGCTTCAGTACTGTCCAAACCTTGTTTTGTAGGTTTCCTCTCCTGAGGAGAAGGCCCTTAGAACAAACTGGCTAAGAGTGAGACTGGAAAAGAGCCCCTCTTCCGGCCCTTGATACACTTGAGTCACTTGGCCTAGGTGAACTACATTTTCAGATTCTAGAGAATGGGAGAGGGGCTGCAGAACCAGACAGGGTATACAGTCCCAGTTTTCAAAGTGGAACCTGCCACTGAGTTTATTCAATTTATGAGGAAGTCTGAAAAAAGGCTCACTGAAGACAGTGAGAGATTTCTGTATTGTCTACAATCCTTTGGCCTTTCTAATTCTTTCATCCTAAGTCATGTTTACAACTTCTTATTTGCTTTTCTCCCTTGTGCCTGTCTTTGCACTGAAGTCACCGAGTGTGTCAAAGTATATGCTGATTTATTTTGGAATGGTATTTCTGAGTTTTTTGTGGACTCCTTCAGCAATGGACAATGACACATAAACTCCAAGAATCATCAAAATGGAGTTTTTCTAAATTCTTATCATTTGACAGATGACCAAGTATCCCATGAAATAGGTTCTTTTTGACTCTGGATTGTGCTTCTTCAAAGACAATCTCTGAACCATTCTTCCATTTAGCTGCAATCTACTTCTGTCTTCTGTTTTCAGTTTATGGTGAGACTGTAAAAACTGAAATGATTCAGTTCCTCTAGTACTTGTGGGTCACTGGACAAGGACCTTACTTTTAATGTATTAATAGTTAACTATGTACAGACCATTTTAACACTGTGTGATTGTTACCATCCTTTGCTCCCCTTTCCAGCACTCTCCTGTTGTCACTGTAGAAGCAGAAAACGGCCTCACATGACCAAGGATCACTGTGTACTTTTCTTTGTTTCCTATGTTACCATGGCCAAAGAATTCATCACCAAGTGGTCAGCCTATTGGTAATGATGCATCCTTCTGTACTTGGAGGGCAGTCTCTGGAAATCACCCTGCTGCCCTACTTGGAAACCTTCCAGCACTGAAGGACATGGAAGAACATGCCACAGCCTGCCTTTCTTTGGCACAGCCTTTGAGAGCTAAGGGTCACCTCGATGCCACCCTAAAATTATTTCATGCTACCATTGGATTAAATAAGAGAATGTATGTAAAATGCTTTGTAAGCTATATAATTGTGAGTCATTATTATTCTTACTGGCATGTAAAACACACTGAATTTGTGGATTGATTCCTGTCACTTATTTCTAAATTTGATTTTTCCCCCTTTTTTGCTACTTGGGTCAATATTATCTGAACTTACCATAAAAGAGTAGACTAAAGACTCATAAAGAATGCTTTTGGTTCTGAAAAACATGTTTTCTTGTTTAGTTCAATGAAATCATGTAAGCCCTCTTCTTTCAACGAAAATGAAAGCTTTGTGATTTTTTTCTTTGTCTGTTTTAGGTGTGGTATCCAGAGATTATTTCTAAATATGTATCCAGCTTTCAGAATATCTGGCCTATTGGCCTATTCTCCCTTCCGCCACCTGTTTTGCGGGTTACTATACTACTTATCAGCACTTAAACCAAAGAATAACTTAACTAGGGTGGGGGGGGGAACTCAAAGTAATCTTTACTTTTTAAAGAACTACTGGTAAAGTATTTGGAAGAGGAAAGTGAAACAAGTCAATAACTCTATTTCTGGATTGTCTGTGAATTTCAGCTGTTCAGTATTTTAAAAAACAGACTGTGCCTTTATAGAATTCAAAGGGCTAGAGAGATAATGAGTGCAACTTTAGAGAATACTTAATACACCAGCAGCTTAATTTTGTGGTGTAGTTACTGTTCACAAAGGGAACCTTAGGTTCATGGATATGAAGTGATTTGTCTAAACCAAGGGCATAAGTTAGGTCTTAAGCCCAGGTCTTCTGGCTCCTGGTCTGGCATTCCTTTTCACTACGCCATCCTGAATATCTGGGGACTAAAAGAGACAGAAACTTGTGACACAAAAGACCCCAAACTTCCAGCACAGATCTACTGCAATCAAGGCAATCAGACAAATACCTGCACATCCAGCTTCATCTGCCTGAGCTTCAGGCCCCAGGATTTCTTTTCCTTCCTTTCCTGTTAAAAAAAACATATTCCAAAGAACAAAGAATTAAAACAGAATCATAGTCTTGTTTATGTAGTCAGTCAACAAACACAAGGCGATGAGGCCCGTGCAAGGCTAGCTGGTGGCACTGTTAGAAAGGCAGGTCAGTGAGGAAATATCTGGGTATCCAGCAGTTGGAAGGTATCCACATTTCCAACATACGCTTGTCTAGTAATTTTGTTTACTGAATGATTTAAATCTAAACAGTGGACATTAATGAAATCACAAAGCTCCTAGATTTTATGTGTCCAATTTGATTTCAAGAGGGTTGTTGGTGGTATTTTCCTAGTAAAGATGGTTAACATGGGGAAAGGTGAGAACTGAAGAGTAATTGGTGTCAGCTAAGCTGTGAAGGGTTAGAAGCTCTCAGTCACTAAATATTTATTAAGCATCCACTATGTGCCAGGCACTGTCCTAAGGGCTGGGAATACAAAGAAAGACAAAAGATAGTCCCCACCTCGAGGAGCTCAGAGCTACCGGGGACCACACACAAACAGCTGTGTATAGACAAGATACAGACAGGGTAAAGTGGAGGTGACCAATAGGAGGAGGGCTCAACCTAGGGTGCTGCAGCACAGCCAGCCATGCTGACCCCTCTTCTATCTTTTTTCTTATGTTGTTTAACTTTCACAGCAAGATGAACAAGAAGAAAAAAATTAAAATCAATCAACTGAGCATCTGGCATTAAGTTAGCTTGTGACAGCTGTAAAGAAGAATAAACCACAAGCACTTTCAAAGAATCTATAATCCAGATGGAAAGATAAACTAAAGAATCATTAAATACTAAATGTGGGAAACTGACTAGAAGTAGATTAGCCTTCTTGAAGGGGTTGTGAAGAACTGTACCTCCTAGAAGGCCACTTATTTAGAAGTTTTAAAATTTAGAAGGCCACTTATTTAGAAGATTTAAAAGATCCCTTATTTAGATTATTGAAAATAATTTTGTTGAAATTAATTCAACAAATCACTATTAGGTAAGAGGTGTAAAACATTTAAAAAAGTAGAGTGAGTTTTGAATTATATTGTAAAACATGACCTATGCTTATCTATGCAAATTGGATTTAAAACTTTTCTCTTTTTCCCAATGTAAAAAAGTATGTTCAACTGTACATTATATATCAGATCACTTTCCTTTTCATTTCTACTCATTTTTAACTGAAATTCTGAGAGACCTATACAACAGGTGTCTCAAAAGTAAGGTATATGTATTTTAAGAGGTTTAACGGACATAAGCTTGAGAGTTTCTGGCTGAACCACATGAATCCCTTATGGCAGTGTTCCAATACTAGTATGTCTATAAAATTTATTTTCCTTCTTAAAAATGACATAAAAACCTATGTTTCATCACATGAAATATAAATGTACTCTATAAAGTACATATATATCACATAATGTATACAATATACAAAATATAAGTATTTCTACTTTTGTGAGATCCCTATTGCAAGAATGGCATAAAATTATAGAATATTAGTGCCAGAAGGGACCTTAGAGTTCATCCTGTCTGACCCTGTCATTAAAGAGATGGGAAAACTGAGATACAGTTCAATGAAAATTTGATTTTGGTTCAAGATTCCACTTAAAGACTAGAACTACTTTATACAGTTTGATTACACTTTAATATTTCAACAGCACATGATGTCTTCAGTTTTATTTACAGTTTATTCAATATTAAAAATCTATGAAGGGGGTGGCTAGGTGGCACAGTGAGTAAGAGTGCTGGCCCTAGAGTCGAGAGGACCTGGGATTGGTTCCGGCCTCAGAAAATGAGCAGTTACTTAACCCCAATTGCTTTAAAAAAAGTCTATGAAGGTGAAGTCTTACTAGTCTAAAGCAGAGCTGAATGATGCCAATTTTCCTAATGAAGAATTTGCTGCTTCTGTCTGGATCTTTAGAAAACTAATCAGCAGAGGTAATATAGCCCCATTAAGTTCAGCAATGCAAAGTCCCATTGCTTTATGAGTCTTTGGCTCATCTAAGTAGTTAGTGTTCAAGCATCCACACAGCCAAGGGTTGTTGTTCACTGGCCAGGTGGTCTACTGAGCAAACCTTGGGAGGGGGGAATGAAGAAAGGGAGCAAGAGAAGGAGAGAAAGGAAGAGGGAAAGGGAGACAAAGTGCTAATCTCTTTTCGCTTTCTCTATTCTCAGGTGCTCTAAGTTATACCAGTAAAGAGATCAAGACATTTTCTACTGTTGTTTCAAAACTCTCAAGGAGGGAATGGGTTTTCATTTAATTTATTTTTGCTACCATCAGGTCAACTTATCCTTGGGCTCTAAGAATTATCAGTATTCATGGACATAGAGGCATTCTCCATTTGTGGAACAGTAGATAGAACAATGGGGCTTTGAGTCCAGAGGACGTGTATTCCAAGTCCTCCTTGAGACGCTTCTCAGTTGGGTGTCCCTGGACAAGTCACTTAAGTTCTATGGACTCAAGTTTCCTCATCTGTAAAATGGAGCTAAAAAGGCCCCTACTTCACAGTGTTGTTGTGGGGATCAAACGAGATAATGTGTGCATGTAAAGCCCCTGCAGACCTTAAAGAACTACAGAAATGCTAGACATAATCATTAGCTAAGAAAAAGATGTCTAGAAGTAAACACCTTGCCTTTTCTTCTGACTGTATACTAATAGACTGTTTTCCTTTGATGAGCAGGAAAAGAACCACTCTCTGAGAAGCCCTAGTTTCCCTATGAAGCTCAAAACAATGGCAGTGTTTTAGGCCACTGGTTATCCTATTCAATATGCAGTCTTTTCTTCACACAAGTCCTACTTCAATACCTCACTGTGGAGTGCAGGTGACCCTAGGCTTGTGAAATCTATGCCAGTTGGGTGAAGTGGTGGCAGGTTCTCCTGAATCAGAAGGGCCTTGAGTATATTCCTGGTGATAGAAGGCCTACCAGGCAAACAAAGTTTGGAAAGATTTATCACCAACCACTAGATGAATGCCTGGGCCATGGTAACCCACGAAATAAGGAAAAATACAAACTGGTTCATTAGTCCCATGTATCCCCTACCCTGTTTTGCTTCTATAGGGATGCTGGCAAAGTGAGAAAAGATCAGGAGTCACAAAGAATCACAGAGTTTTAGGCTTTCTATATGCATTTACTCATGGCATTGTCTATGTGATATTTCTGAATAGCAGTCAACAAGTTGATATGGAAGAACTGAACCAAATCAATCTTGACATTCTTGCTGTAAATGAGGACGGAAGACATAAGTGCAAGTTATAACTTAAATGGAAGGAGAACACACAAGTGCCCTTTGGAAAGATAAATAAAGGAGTTGATTTCATTATGTGCCCAAAGACAATAAGAAACATAATTTTATGCGTCATTTGTTCATCTCATATTATAGTGTCATTGGCAGTACTCATTATGATCAAGACCTCAAAAACTGAATATAACTACAGATTAGACCCCATCCATTGCAGAAGATAAAAAGGTTAGATAAATTCTTTGAAGAACTTGGTCCCAAGCTATGAAATACACTGCTACTTGATTACATTAAAGTAGAGGTGGTAAGATACACACAAAGAAGGATAATAAAAAATAAGGAAGCACAGGTATTGAAACTTGTGGAGGCTGAGCTAATTCAACACCATTCAATTCTTATATGGGAATGAAGTCCTTCCAACTGAGATTCTGGGATATTCAAAAGACTCATACTTGTTTATCAATATTTTCTATAAGAAAGTTAGAAGGTGGGGGTGGAGCCAAGATGGCAGAGAAGAAGCACAAACTTGGCATGAGCTCCTGCTCCAATCACTTCCAACACATGTAAAAAAATGACTCTAAACAAACTTTAGAGCTACAGAACCCACAAAGTGACAGAGAGAAACAAATCTCCTGCTGAAGGCAGCCTGGCAGGAAGGGTCTATAGCTCTGAGCTGGGAGCTGAGCACAGTCCTGCAAGAGCCACATGGTTCCAGTCCCAGGATGGCCCCAATCAGCAGTAGCCAGAGCAGACTTCAGGAGAATGAATCACCAGCAGCTGTGGTAGTTTCCAGACTTCTGAACTCATAAATGCCAAAGACAAGGTAAAAGGTCAGTGTGGAACTCTGCTGGAACAGGGAGGGACAGAAGAGTATGGTCTAGCCCCTGTCCCCAGGGTAAGAAGTAGCAGAGAAGCAGCGTCTGTGCCCGGTGGCTGCCTCAGGAGTTCCTGGCTTGCAGATCATAGGGGGACCAAGCTACCATTCAGAGGGTAATTGCTCTTGCTTTAACCTGCTTGGATCTGGATTGCAATCTTGGGTGAGGGTCCTGGGGTGTGTGGCCAGTAAGCCAGAGCTTGTGGGGGCTGTAGAGACCTCCTCCTAATAGCTCCAACAACTGCAAAACCCCCAGCATTTTGGGACATAGCTCTCTCCATTGTGGAAGCAGAGTTCTACCATGGCAAAGAACTCAAAAGTCAAGCAATTGGCTGGCAATATGAGCAAGCAGAGGAAGCACAAACAGACCATAGAATCCTTTTCTGGGGACAAAAAGAATCAAAACATGGAACCGGAAGAAGACAACAAAGTCAAAACTCCTGCACCAAAAGCCACCAAGAAAAATATGAATTGGTTACAGGCCATGGAGGAACTAAAGGAGGATTTTGAAAATCAAGTAAGAGAACTGGAGGAAAAATTGGGAAGAGAAATGAGAATGATGCAAGAAAATCATGAAAAGCAAGTCAACAGCCTACTAAAGGAGACCCACTGAAGAAAATAACACCTTAAAAATAGAGTAACTCAAATGGCAAAAGAGGCCCAAAAAGCCAATGAGGAGAATGCCTTAAAAATCCAAATTGACCAGATGGAAAAGGAATTTCAAAATCTCACTGAAGAGAATGCCTCCTTGAAAATTAGATTGGAACAATTAGAAGCTAATAATTTACGAGAAATCAAGATACTATAAAATAGATCCAAACAAATGAAAAAAAAATAGAAGGCAATGTAAAATATCTCATTGGAAAAACCACTGACCTGGAAAACAGAACTAGGGAGATAATTTAAAAATTATTGAACTACCTGAAAGCCATAATCAAAAAAAGAGCCTAGACACCATCTTTCAAGAAATTATCAAGCAAAATTGCCCTGATATTCTAGAACTAGAGGGCAAAATAGAAATGGAAAGAATTTACTGATTGCTTCTTGAAAAAGATCCCAAAAAGAAAACTCCTAAGAATATTATAGCCAAATTCCAGAGTTCCCAGGTCAAGGAGAAAATACTGTAATCAGTCAGGAAGAAAGAATTTGAGTATTATAGAAACATAATCAAAATAACACAAGATCTAGCAGCTTCTACATTAAGGGATCAAAGGGCTTGGAATATGATATTCCAGAGGTAAAAGGAGCTAGGACTAAAACCAAGAATCATTTACCCAGCAAAACCGAGTATAATGTTTCAGGGGAAAATATGGTCATTCAATGAAATAGAGGATTTTCAAGCATTCTAGATGAAAAAACCAGAGCTGAACAGAAAATTTGACTTTTAAATACAAGAAGCAAGAGAAGGTAAACAGGGAAAAGAAATCATAAGGAACTTACTAAAGTTGAACTGTTTATATTTCTACATGGAAAAATGACAATTGTAACTCATGAGACTTTTCTCAGTATGAGGATAGCTGAAGAGAATACACACACACACATACACATATGTGTATGTATGGGAGGGTGTATATGTATATGAATATATATATATATACATGTGAATGTGGGCATATATAAGTTCATGTATACATAGAGGGCACAGGATGAGTTGAGTATGAAGGGATGATATCTAGAAATAAAATTAAGAGGTGAGAGAGGAATTTATTGGGAGAAGGATAAAGGGAGAGATAGATTAGGGTAAGTTATCTCATATAAAAGAGGCAAGAGAAAACTGTTACAATGGATGGGAAGAGCAGGAAGGTGAAAGGGAATGGGACAACCTGATTCTCACTGAATTTGGCTTAAGGAGAGAATAACATACACACTCAATTGGGTATCTTACCCTACAGGAAAATAGGGGGTAGGGGATAAGAGGAGAGATGGTAGAAGGGAGGGCATATTGGGGGAGAGGGTAGTTAGAAACGAACATTTTTGAAAAGTGATAGGGTCAAAGAAGAAAACAGAATAAGTGGGGGGGGGGGCGGGATAAGATGGAGGGAAATACAGATAGTCTCACAATATAACTGGTTAACTATACATGTACAACTTATATTGAATTGCTTATCTTCCCAGTGGGGGTGGGTGAGGAGGGAAGAAGGGAAAAAATCTGGAAATCAAAGTTTTAAAAACAAATGTTTAAAAAAAATTTTTTTTTTACATGCAACTGGGAAATAAGATATAAAGGCACTGGGGTACAGAAATCCATCTTGCCCTACTAGAAAGTTAGTGGGGTGATGGAGGAGGATATAAGAGAGAACAGATTGGGGGAAGGGGTATTCAGTAGGCTTGCTATTTTGGGGTGGGAGTAGGGGAAAGACAGGGAGAAAAAATTGTAACTGAAAATCTTGTGGAAATGAATGTTGAAAACTAAAAATAAATAATTTTTTTTTGAAAAAGGAAAAAAAAGTTAGAAGGCATTAGATATGATAAGCAGCAATAATCATACCAAGCAATGAAATTTAGTATATATTAGACAGCAAATAGTTAGTTATGCATGTGGGTAAATTTCTGAATGAGTTGTCATTTACCTAGACCACTGACCAATTAGAACAAAAAAGAAAATTAAAACTAGGAAAGTTAAATCTGAGAAGAAGCTGTATACATTTATTATATCAATAATCAGACATATTCAAACATGCTACTAAAACTGAAATATGGGAAATGACATTAATAGAGACTTTAATGATTTCCCATGGAAAATGAATCAATATAAAGTTATCATTGCCATAAGAAAGTAAAAAAAGCCCAGAAACATTTCAGTCAGCAAACATTCTTCTTGTCTCATGGAGAGATATGGTATTTGGCTAAAGACATCATAAGTTGACTATAATTTTATTTGCAAAATATTATGGAGAATACAACTGAATCTTAACGTGTCCTAAGAAATGAATATAAGAAATTCAAATAAACAAGGAAGAATTTATATGAACTGATGCAAGTGAAGTAAGTAGAACCAGGAAAACAATATACATGATGGCAGCAATGTAAACCTAAACAAACAAATAAATGAATAGGTAAAGAAAGAAAACTAACAAACAAAACTGAACACATTGTAATTGTAATTATCAAACACAGCCCTAGGAAAAAGAGGAGAAAACACCCCCCTATATTTGTTAGAGGCAGGAGGCAGCAGGTGTGGCGTGCTGCAAGCACTGTCACATAGAGGTAAAGTACGCTGCTGGTTCTGCTCAACTGTTAGAGAAAAAATCTCATAGCAGAAAGTGCAATGAACGTTGAGTGGGGAAGGATATATTTGGAAATAAATGTAATGAAAAAACCAAGAGATCAGTAAAATGTTATGAGGGTGGTAACATTATGGACAGTATTGTTTCAAAAAGAAGTAAAGAGTGGTAGAGCAGAAATCCAGTCTGCAAACCCAGAGTACAAGATCGAACGGATCCAGATCATCAAGTGTCTTTATAGGTGAAAAGGGAGGGCTAACAGCCCCAAATGAAGCAGATGTTTTAGCATTCATGTAGCAGGCCATTCTTATCACTGGACTCGATACTTCAGTGTACAACGAAGGAGTAGAAATGGCACCAAAGGAGACAAAGACCGCTGAAGGGCACAAAGAAGAGACTATCTGAAAAGCAGCAGGAGAATGAGCTTTAAAATATTTATTAAAGATTAGGAAATTTTTAATAGTACCATGACCGAAAAAGGCAACTAAACATATCAATTAATAGCTAGTAACCTACTACACATCTAATTCTTATCTCTATAAAATCTGTATGAGAAACATCTGTTCATATGAAAGGGGAACAGGCAGGCTTTCACAAGTGATTCTCTTAAGCAGACCACATCTTTACAATCACAAAACTGACTAAAAGTTGCTATCATCTGCTGCATTTATTGCTTAATGAAATTTTAAAAAGCACTTGACTTACCGGGGCACAATATATCTTCAAGAATTCTTCTTCAAATAGTTGTCTCCTACACAAATATTAAGATCATCCAAGATTCCCTGCTGCCTAAACTGAGGTAGCTTTGTTCAATGATGTCATCATTATCATAAGAAAGACAAGCCAGGGAGGTGGAGGCATTTGCCATTCTCAAAGTGAACATTCTGTGCTAAGTACAGCCAAAGTAAAAATTCATTATAGATGACAAGGTCTTTCAGATGCTCCTGATTACTGAAGACATTGGGCTTGAATCAAATCAAGCCCCAGAATGCAGACCTCCTCAGAAAATTCCACCACTGTTCAGGGAAGACATGCCTAACAATCCACACAGGAGGAAAACAAATGTACAAAGAATTTCTTAACTTTTTTGTGTTGTGAAGTCATTTGGCAGTCTGGTGAAGCCTATAAACCTACTCAGAATGTTTTTAAATGCATAAAATGAAACACACAGGATTATAAAGGAAAACAACTATATTGAAATGGAAATGTATTTTTTTCTATCCAATTTTATAGACCTCTTGAAATCTATCCCTGTGAGTCCATGGTATCCAGGTTAAAAACAATAACATGCAGTTAAATGGGCAGCTGACTGAGTCTGTTAGTAATATGCCCTTGGAATGGATAATGATATGGGTCCAGAACTGACTAGGAAGATTAGAGCAGGCTGCATTGTAGTAGGGAATCTGTAAGGAATGGCTTACTGGCACAAAAATTAATTTTTAACAACAGTATTCTTCTGGAAATGCTAAATGTTTATAAATCACGTAACACTACAATCTCTAAGGATTTGAAACTGCAGATCACCAAAAGGACAATGGGGGTATTCATGATAGGTTAAGTAGGCTTATATATTACTAATAACTACTCATATGCAAGAAATGACAAAATATATTATTATCCAGAAAATGTATGATTTGAGAAAGTGATAGGCTGGTCACACAGTAGGAACGAGAAGATAACAGATGAACAGTTCTAATACTGCACTATGAAGGCACTCACGTGGCTCACTGGATGGCATGCTGGGCCTGGAGTCAGGAAGACCTGAGCTCCAATCCTACCTCAGATACTTGTTAGCTGTGTAACCTTGGGCAAGTCACTGAAACTGTCTACTTCCTCAACTGCAAAATGGGGATAATGCTCACCCCTGTCTCCCATGGCTGTTGTGAGGGTCAAGTGAAGTGATATGAGTAAAGTGCTCTGCACAGTGCTTGACACACAGGAGGCACTTAATAAATGTTTATTCCCTCCCTCCCTTCCCTGTACTGCTACCTATGGAATTAAAAAAATCTTGCAGGAAGGCCTCCCAATATGCTGTGTGATGGGAGGACATGGACCACGCTCACACAGGAGGAGAGAAGAGGTGGCAATCTGTGCTGAAAGAGGGGGTCTAAGTGTCAACAAAATGACAAATCCATTGAAATAGAGTGCCATGCACAGGAGAGGCTTATGGCAGTGACCCCAAACTTCAGGACAAGACAGCTAGAGACACGACCGCTGAACTCTTTGAAGTCACCCTCTATATGCCTCCAACTCTGGAGGCTTGACCAAATTTGGAAGATTTCTCAATCTTCTTCCTAGAATCTCTGGCACAGAGCCAGGCAGAAGGAAGCCCTCTAGGACTGTGAGAGATACTCCTTCCATTTTGAAGCCACAGGAATTCTCAGTAGTCTCCTTAGGTACAGAACTGCAGTCCTGAGGATACCCCATGTGGACCTTTGATTCAATCATGGAATATTTTCCTGAACTTCAATTATATGTGCCTGGATGTTGAACTGTCCCTTAGAGAGTATACAATTATTGTCCATTCCCCATTTTTTGATCTTTTACATGGTAACAAAAATATAAAATCCAAAGAACAGAAGGTCCTTGAAAGTAGGGATTGTTCTATTCTTTTCTGAACCTGTAGCACCTAGCACAGTGAGTGGTAAATAGTAGGTACTTAATGAATGCTCAGTGACTCTGTTAATACAGTTTTTGTATTAGATATACAATCTAGATCCATGACATTCATAACTCAGAATTTTTTCAAGATATTCTCAATAGTCACCTTTATTTGTCCTTTTAAGAAACAGAAAACAGCCTGAATGAAAGGTCTATTGGTTTTTTTTTTTTTCATTGACCAACTGTGGCTTTGAAAAGATTTGCTTTTTATTCCCCAGTGCTAACCCATATTCAAAGACCTTTTCTGGCAGGAAGCATATCAGGCCCCTCTGGCTCTAGAAGGTCTTTGGCTCAATAGAAGCACTGGTTCTGCCACTTGGGATTTGTTACTTGGATGCCTCTGATGTATCATCCTCCAGACTTCCAGGCCTGAGCCCTAGACTCCTTTGTTCTCTAGTCTCCTATTTGTAGATGACCTCCTCCACTTCAACTTTTATTTGCTACTGGTAAATGATGTGTCTCCTTCTAATTCCCTCTATTAACTGATAAAGCTAGAAAATCAGAGTATTGTAACTAAATGGGAACATATAAGAAAAGACTGGTCTGAGAGCCAAGCTAAGCACTAGTCCATGACTAGATCCTGCTTCCTTCCAGCATCATACCCCTTAGAGACCTAGAAAGATCAGAAGTATAACACAAGGATTTCTTATGGATCCTGGCCAGGTCTGGAAAAGGCATACTTATCATTTTAGCTCTCAGTGCTCCTACTCAGGAAGAAATCCCTCTGCATGCTGAGATGATGGTGGTGGGTGCTACCACATATAATAACTATCCAGGCTTCTTTGCTGAGTTTTTTTTAGTAGATTCTGGTTTTAGTTGTTATCAAGATGTGCTGAAAAATGTACCCTCCCTAAGAACTCAGCTATGAATACAGTCATGGGCTTAGTTGATTCAGCACCACGGCCAGCATCCTGCCCACTGACCTTCCCAGGACTCGACTAGCAGACCATTTCATTTATGATATATACATGTCTATCTCTCTCCTGGCCACATTCCAGATCCTGATTCCTCTTCAGCCTGTTGCTGTTCAAGCCCTGGCACAAAAGGCCACCTCATTCTCTTCAATTAATGATGAAGAGTGGCATCATAGAACTGTAGAACAGAGGGAAGATTTGGAGATCATTCAGGTCAAGTCTCTCAAGTCTACTTATAAGGAAATCAAGTCCCATAGAAGTTAAAAGAGTTTTCTTGAAGTTACAGAGTCATCTTTTTTTGAAAGCAGGCACTAAATAAAACCCAGGTCTTTTGATTCCTGGTGCTTTTTCTATTTGCCACCAGTGTGTAATATTTCATTAAAATTTTAGAGTGTATAAAAATGCAAAAAAATCATTTAAACACATTCTGGATTCTAAAGGCAAGTACACCTCATGATATATAATAGATTTCTTAGTGAAAAACTATGTAAAAAGTTTTAGAAATTGAATTTCATTTTAAGTGCACTAGAATAGTTTAATATCTAAAAGAATCCCAAGATGAATTCTCTTGCAAACAGAAATTTTCATAATGAAAATAATATCTCCCTGGATGATCAATTTATACATGTTAGACTTTGGTATAATGGCAGGTTTGATACACTGGGAAATGTCATTACTATAAGCTGGGTATACTTTATAAATATTTTGTATAGTGTCTTGTGTGAGATGAAACTTAGGTCTAAATTGTTTCAAAATAGCACACTAGCACATATGAAATGCTTTGAGATAAATGTAGGCTTCCTGACAATTAGGACTATCGAAAGTGGAATGGGTTGTCTAAGGAAAGAGAAGATTTCCCTTCACTAGCTATCTTCAAATGAAAGCTACATGCCCATTTATCAGGGATACTATAGAAGTGACTCTTGGTCAAGAACAGAGCAGACTATATGGCCTCTTAAGTCCTTTCCAATTGTAGGAGTCTGTGATCTTGAATTCCTTAAGAGAAAAATATTACTAACAATCAACAGATTGTAATTACTGTGACAAATGGCAGATATAACTTCTTGACTCCAATTCTTATTCAGTTTTCAAAAAGTGAAAAATAGCACTTACCACTAATGATCTGAAAGTATCTTAGAGTAATATGATAGGTAAGATAACAATCTTTCTGCTTATTAGTTGTTAAAAAATTTTGCTGGTCATTTTAAACTTTTCATTCATACAATTTCAATTAAAAAAAATCAAAACTCAACATCCCTATAGTATGCAAATTAAATAAATAAACATACCATCATCTTCCCAGCAACTGCTGGCACTTCCTTCTTGTTCATGGCTTTCTGGTAACACTGTCTGGTCTGTTGGCAAATCATCTTCTGGCACACTAGCATCACAATCCCCTGCATCAGTAACACTTTCTTCTTCCACAATATGTAGTTTGTCTTCATCATCTGAATCCGAATTTGTTTCTACCACATTATTATAATTTGTAACTGAAACAAAAGAATGAATAATAATCAAAATCTGCCAGTAGAAATTGCAATTTAAACAAACCAGCAAATGGAAACCTTTAATTAAATACCTGAATTGAGTATCATAATATTTTTCTAATATTTTATTCCATATTATATTTAGATAATTGGCAGATTGGATAATCTATTTGCACTATACTTGTTTATAAGACTATTTATGAAATTTATTTTTGGCTTGGATCTGTGATTGAAA
Source organism: Gymnobelideus leadbeateri (assembly GCA_011680675.1). Classification (NCBI taxonomy): domain Eukaryota; kingdom Metazoa; phylum Chordata; class Mammalia; order Diprotodontia; family Petauridae; genus Gymnobelideus; species Gymnobelideus leadbeateri. Next base: position 253,437 of record WOXC01009475.1, read on the forward strand.
TTTATTTTTGGCTTGGATCTGTGATTGTACATGTAGAGGGAACTCACACATATAGGAAACCTCCCTTCACTGTTGTAGGCATATCACAATATGTAACTTCTAGAGATGTGCCTAGAGCACTGAGAGGCTAAACAATATCCTATATTCATAAAGATCAGATATATCAGAGGTAGAGCTTGAACTCAAGCCTGCCTGACTATAAGGCTAGTCTTCTATTCACTACACCAGACTGCCTCTTTTTCAGGATAATTTAGTATGGTTTAGCAAAATAATACTAAAAAGAAAAAAGAAAGCAGAAGTCATTTCCTTCAACAAGGAATACAACCATGAAAACAACAAATTTATTACATCAAAAGTATTTAAGGATCTTCCAATGATTTATAGTTAATCTAAACAAGATCTATTTTATAAATGGACCAATCAGCATTGAAAATGAATTTTAAATAGTTCATTAATCACCTACTATGTGCTGGGTGATAAACTATTTTGATGAAAAGAGTCCCAGCCAGCAGGTGTTAAACAATTAGTTACAACTGATGTCAGGTTTACAGAGTGCAGAGTGAAATATATATGATTGCCTGGTTTGTTCCACAATACCTTTTTAAGTAGTTGACTAATTTGGTCCAATTTCACAAACAACTAAAATGTATTAAGGTATGTCTTAAGTTCAATTTATGGATCAGTCTGCTATATTAAAATAAAAATGAAAGCCAATTAAGAGTTTTCAAAAGGGTTTAACTCTTGTGATTTTTTAAATGTACTGAGTTTTTACACGGAGACTATGGATACGGGATTTCACTAAATAAAGGTTCCTGTTCAAGAAATTACTAGTAACAGTGAGGTACCAATCGGGTTACAATTAAATTCTTCACAGTAAATGATGTATAATATACAACACAGCATAGTACAATGTTGTCCCAGCATCCCTATAGCATGCAAATTAAATGAATAAATTGCTGAATGTCCCCATGTTTATTGTGAAGAGTGACATACCTCCCCACTTTTGGCAGAGCATTTATCACTTGCTAAGAACAAGGACGAAGGAAGGAGGAGGGGGGTGAAAGGGAGGAGAGATTTCAGCCGCCTTCTGCTCTGATCATTAACAGGCAACAGCAATTCCTTCCAACTGCCCTCTACTATTGGCCAAAGTAGTTCAACTAAATTCCTAAAACACCCACCGAAACACAACAAAATCAGTACTGTGCAAGAAAGGAAAAGGAAGGTGAAAACGTGTACAAAGGCACAAGGAAGAGGTTGCTTATGTACTGTGATCTGATAAATACACATTTTAAAACACGGTTGGACTCATCATCTTGAATAAACTAGACAACCTTTTTTTCCCTTTTGAGTGAGAGGGGAGGGCATTCTCTCACACTTTCTCTTTCGTACAGTCATTTTGCCACTTTAGTAGGACATAACAGAATAAGCATTCATGCCGTTCCATGCAAAATGGAGAGAGAAGCCCCCATTCTTCTACACTCAGGATATTGCTCTGTTTACAGTCTTTAGTGACATTGCTCAACAATTGTGTGAACAAACCAGTGACTAGTCAGTAAATCCAGACAATCCAATTAAGCTGATAAAATAAATAAACTGACTTCTTGTTTATGTCACTGCTGACTTGTCAAAATATCTAGGTTTAAAACAATTTAGAAAACGGAATTCAGAAATACACACTTCAAGGATCTCATTTGATCTTTACAACAATCCTTTGAGGTAGATGCTTTTATTACACCCATTTTACATTGAAGAAACTAACAAATATATTGAGTCACTTGCTCAGGCACATAGCAAGTAAGTCCAAGACCAGAAGAACCTTGGTAACATCTTATACTGCACAAACAGAAGAGACACTCAGACATTTCCAGAGGCAGACATTGGGAGAGGCAGGGGAGAAAGGGAAAAGGAGAGAAACTGAAATACAAAAGCTGGAACGCACAGGAGTGGGGGAGTAGCTCTCTCTCTCCCTCTAAGTTCAAATGCAGGAGAACCTCCAGAAGAGGGGTGGGGAACCTGCAGCTTTGAGGCCACATGTGGCCTCCTAGGTCCTTGGGAGCTGCTCTTTGACTGAGTCCAAGTTTTAGGAGACAAATCCTTTTATTAAGGGGATTTGTTCTGTGAAGTTTGGAGTCAGTCAAAGGGCTGTGCTTGACGACTTAGAGGGTCACATGTGACCCACCCCTGCTCTAGAACCTATGCCAAAAAGGACGAGAATCTGGTACATGGTAAATTGCTATATTTTAGTAAGTTGTTGTACCTTGGATTCATCTCCCTGTTAACAACGGACAGCATTTAATCCTCACTCCCAGACAATTTTTTGCCTGCCAACTTTAATAAGAGAAGAGCTAAAAAGTTTTGTGATTTTTATTATGCTCTAAGTGATAAAATACTAGTCTGACATCAATCACATCAATCTTGTTATTGGCATGTGCTTTGAAAACTAATGTCAAAATAGGAGCTTATGAATGTTCAATGACTATATGCACAGGGCATATATAGATTCCTGCACATATTATTTAAATATGGGCCTGTCTGGAAAGTGTGAATTTTGTGTACTGAGAATTTGCCTTTTTAGGTTTTAGAGATCGAGCTGACAATCTGTAATTGATTTGTCCATTAGGTGTCACACTGATGCACTTAGAATACTGTCTACTTGCAGATGCCAAAGAATAGAAATGCTAAATATTTTAACTTATGAACATTTGTAAGACATAAAGTGCTTTATAATTTTTATTACCTGCCCCTTACAACAACCTTGTTAGTAACATTGACACTTACATCCATAATTTCTTTGACTTCTGCAAGATCACACAGATCTCAAGACAAACCCCAAACTAGAATTCTTTACTGAATTTAAAGTATTACTTAATTTTCACCGGATTAATGTTTTTCTTGTACAGATTTGTGAACAATAATACTGTTCTTTCTGTGAGATACAATGAAAAAGAATTTTCAGTATCAAAGTACAGAACTGGCAAATTCAAGGTCAGATACATTTTGCATAGAGCCTTTAACCCACTCTAAGAAATTGTCTCCAGAAATACTCACTTTCTAGTTGGGGGAGCTGTCTCTTTTCACAACCCTTAAATCCCACATGCAGGGATTGCTGAGGTGGTAGTTTAATCTATCCATGGTAGGGAAAAGCAGGTGTTTGACTTGAGTTACTTGGATAATTTTGTATAGACTTTAGACTACCATTTAGTCAACAGTATTTAGCCTTTGGTTGTTTTTTTTCCCCTTTGTTTTCAAAGAGGACCAACAATATCACAGGGTGATGTCTTGGCCTGCAAGTAAATTGGATTTAAATGAGGCATCGCCCTCACCCTCTCTTTCAGAATCATCCAAGTCCAGTGGCAAGACAAAAGTCAGGATGCCTGGCGAAGGCCTGGGATGCAGGAGATGCCCTTGGTGTCTTCCATGTCTGACCAGGCTCAAAGCCTTCACAGCACCTGCTTCAGCTGCCTTCATGGCTGCTGGAACAAACGGTTCTCATCTGCCTGTTCCACTGGGGGAGTCTTAACACGCTTGGGGAAGTCATTTTCCTCTCACCAACAGCTAGCACTGGTGGTTACTGTCAACCTGTTTTACTGGGATATGGCCGCTGTCCATGCTACAGCTTCTTGGAGCCAAAGGGGAGAGTTGGGTGAATCAGGACAGCAAAGGTGGATGAGCCATTGATAGTGGTGTAATGGATAGGGAGCCTGCCCCCTGGAGATCCCTGTGGTGTGGCACTAGGGCAAAGTCTTACCATCCCCGGCCAAGCTCTAAGATCTGAAGTTGTGGAGCAATCGCTACTATTCACTGGAGGAGAGAAAGCACCTCAGGGGGAGCTCCCTATACCAATCACATCAGCTTAAAAAACATTTAGTCCAAGAGGAGCACAGCCTTGTTGATCGAACCGGGAAACAGCTCAGGCATAATCCTGGTGTTTTAGGAGGTCTGCAGTCTAAAGCATAAAGCAAAGCCTAAGTTATAAGTAACAAATTAAGAAACAACACTAAAAATAAGCTATAAGTAGTAGATATTTATAATAGTTCTCTATAAACACCCCCCTTTTCTTACAAAGCATAAGTTTTTTTTTACAAAATAAATTTCATCTTAACATTTAAAAATATCCAGCAAAATTTTTTACAAATTACAACTTCATTGTTTTTGAAATCCTATTTAAAAATGAGTTACAAATATTCTTCAGTTAGCAAGCAATATATATCATGGTGTATACTTTTAATTTAAAAAAGCAATATGGATGAATGGAATATTAAAATTAAGTTTCTGGACAACAGTAAAGGCTAAATACAGTCGGAAAGCAGAAAAAGAAGATGCCAAATTAAGTATAAGAATTTCCAAAATTTTAAGTTTAACATAAACAAGAAAAAGATCAGTAAGTATGTATTTATTAAGTACTTACTATGTGCTACTGTGAGTGAAACAATGTCCACAAGCTGTAAAAGTCATTATCTATGGATTTTCTTTTTCTGTAGTGGCATAAAATTAATGATGGACATATTAACCAGATTTAAAATGGGCCCAAATCACTATCCTACTCTGTTTATATATTCTTTAACTCTTCTTAAATTCCTTATGGACAATTTATATCATTTTAATTTGCAATAATCTGTGCATTGCTTTTAAAGTTGAATTTGTCTGGTACTCAAATTTCAGTATCCTCTCTCTGACCCTCTGATTGAAGCCTCTGACTGAAAGCAGGACCATGGGCTCCAGGATCTTTTCTTTTTTCTTTTTTTTATTCTTATTAACAAATGCTTTATTGACTTCTGGTTTACATCATTAATTTCCGCCAGATTTTGAGTTACAATTTTCCCCCCATTTTTCCCCTACCCACCACTGCAGAATAGCAGTCCCACAAGATATCCCCTCATCCAATCTGCTCTCTCTCATATCTACTCCCATGCCCTCTTCGACTTTACCGTTAGGGCAAGGTGAATCTCTGTGTCCCAATGCCTGCACATCTTATCTCCCAGTTACATGCAAAATAATATTAATAATAGTATTTATATATATATTTGAAACATTTAATTTAAAAACTTCGAATATCAGATCCATTCCCTCCCTCCCTTGTCACCCACTCCCTCTGGGAAGATAAGCTCAGGATCTTTTTTTAAGGAGGAACTTAGGACAGGCTTCTCCCCATTTCCCACCAGCTACACTGCTTTTATACTTGGACTTGAGACTAATCCATCATGCCTCTCTGCTGAGGGCATATCCTCCCCTTCTGCCCCCAGCTTGCTTCTGTATATTGTTTTCCTCCATTAAATTGTAAGCTCCTTGAGGTCAGGGGCTATCCTTTTTTTTATTTGTGTTTGTATCCCCAGTACTTAGCAGAGGGCCTGGTACATAGTAGCACTTAATAAATATTCACTGACTGACTGATTGACATTCTTAAGTTTTGCCCTTTGTTTTTATTTTCTACCACTAATTACAGTAAAAAATTCCTTGAGGGAAATGACTTTGACTATTATTCTTCAATTTCCTCCATTATCATACATGGCTTTACAAAAACTATAAAATAACAGATTCTAGAATTGTGGCCCTGGGTGAGGAAAACTGACATCAGAAGGAGACAAATGTAGAAGAATGGAAAATAATAATGCCAACATTTATATACCACTTTCAGGTTTGCAAAGTATTTTACATATACTATCTAATTTAATATTAGGAAACAGACCCATCTAAATGTTCACCATGAAAAGAAAAAACTTGGGCTTCATTTTGTGTGACAAATGGTTCCTTTTCTATAGCCTCATAAGCCTACTCTTAGTGGGTGAAACACCTTTCTGTTCCATACAAAATAGACACAGTAGCACCTTTAAGCCCCATATAAGGAGGGGTTTAATAGAGGAAGATATGGAAGAGCAGGTTAAATTTAGATACAGATTAAATTAAAATTGTTAACTTATTAAAATAAGTTAAATTTAGATACATTAAGATACAAATGCTCCTCTAGATAGAAAACCAGATCAAGAATCAATGGAACTAATCCAGGAATATAAACTATTGTGAGGATTCCTTATTTGACAAGAGCTGTTGAGAAAATTCTAAAGATGTTTGGTAGAAAATGGGTTTAGATCAGCATCTCATTATTATATTATTTTACTAATACTCCATTCACTCACATTGCTTTTGAAACTAAAATTACTTGCCATGGTATATGTTGCTTATTAACTTATCATGTCATGATAAGTTCTGAATAGCTAAAAAGTCAAATAAAAAATGTCACATAATTTTTAAAAATTGAGAGTGGAAAGTGATACCTTTAACTATTAATACTAAGGAAAGAATTCTTAACCAAACAAGATATAAGCCATAATACAAAGATATTGATTATTTTTATATGGCATATTAATTAAAATGTTTTTAAAGAATAAATAAATGTAACAATGTTAATATGGGAAACTATCAACTGGGAAACATATCTTTGTATCAAATACATCTGGTAAAAATTGCTATATGACATTTATAGGGTGTCCCACAAGTCACAAATCTTAGTGTAATGTTAAGCTTTAATAACATGAAAAGTATAAATTCCCCCCCCCCCCTTTTTTTTGGCAAGGCAATCGGTGTTATGAGACTTGCTCAGGGTCACACAGCTAGTGTCTGGGGCTGGAATTGAACTCAGGTCCTCCTGACTCCAGGGCCAGTGCTCTATTCACTGTGCCATCTAGCTTTCCCCAAAGTATAAATTCTACAAACAATATTTTAATGGTTAATTACTTAAACTTGCAAAATATTGCTTTGTTTTTTTTAATTAAAATTCATTAACATAACCACTGCTTCTCTAGTTGATTTTTGAACTGTGTAAAAGCTTTCATCAGCTGCCTCTCAGTGACTGAAAGAATTGCATTTATAATTTTATCCTTAGGATCATCCAAAGAATAAGGCTTTGATGCTTACATAGCAGGTCTAACATGATTCCACAAGAAAACGCTTAATGGGAGATGGAGCAGGTGAATGAGGTGGCCAAGCAAGAGGATCTCCTCTACAGATCTGCTGGCCTGAGGAAGGGTTATCTAGAAACTTTTATGCAGAGCCTGGATAATGACAATGTACCCTATCGCGATAACATTAAAATTTCAATATTCAAAATTTTTAAAAATTTAAGAAACTTAAAAATTATCTCTTTTGTAAGACTGTAGCTGCACCATGACTCTTCAGGAAACCATTTTAAGGGAATTTGCACAAGTAAATGATCCAGAGTCATTCCCCAATACATACTTTGTTCATAAAAATATTCTCCAACTTAAAAGTTTTTCCCTTTAAAAATATTGTATTTTGGGGGCAGCTAGGTGGTGTAGTGATTAGAACACTGGCCCTGAAATCAGGAGGACTTGAGTTCAAATCTGATTTCAGACACTTAACACTTATTAGCCGTGTGCCCTTGGGCAAATCACTTAACCCCAATTGCCCTGCCCCTCCCTTCAAAAAGCAAAGAAAAAATATGTATTTTTATAGTAATTCATTTCTGAATACAATACTTCCCTCCAGAATAGCAATTCATTCATTTAAACAAAAATTTTCAAGATAAGGAGTTCAGCAAACTTAACCAACATATCAACCATGTCTGACAATGCAATTATACCATATCCCCACCTCTGCATTGAAGAAAGGAAGATGTATTTTGTCAACTCTTCTCTGTATCTGTTTGACTACTGTAATTAAGCTTAATTTCAAGTTTCATTTTTTTAACTAACAATTTTCAAATTAACTGCAAACTAACAATTGTATCACATCATATCATTAATAAGAGAAATGCAAAACTCTGAGGCCTTCACCCATAACCAGCAAAATGGCGGAGTTAATAACAAAACATTCTATGTTGGGGGAACCATGGGAAAATGAACAAACCAATATATAATTGAGAGAGCTGTGAATTGGTCTAGCTATTCTGGAAAACTATTTGCAATTATGTCAGAAAAAAGTCACTAAAATGTTCAGAGCCCAGGGATTGTCCACTATTGGGCATATATCCCTAGGATGTTAATAACAGAAAAGGCTGCCAAAATATTACCATTACTAAAATATTCCTAACAATGCTTCTGTGGTGATAAAAATCTGGAAACAAAGTAGGTACTTACTGATTGGGGAATGGCTGAACAAGTGAAGGTATATGAATGCAATGCATATGATGGTTACTGTACCTTAAAAATGAATATAAGGAATTCAGAAACACATGGGAAACCTGGTAGGTACTAATGCAGGGAAGCTTATGGAACCAAGAGAACATACATAGTTACTGTATTAATATAAATGAATAGAACACTAAAACAAATTCAAATGCTGAGGAACTACAATGACCAAAGTTGGTCCAGATAAGAAAAATGTACCTCCCTTTAAGCAGAGGTAGGAAACTACAGCACGTGACCAGAGGAAGTCACTTGTGAGGTGACAATGTTTAACTGTTTTTATTACTAGGGAGGATTCAGTGAGTAGATGGGGCTGTACTTGGAAATTGCTTCGATATAGAAACAAAAGGAATCAATAGAAATTTTTAGCTAAAAATGGAAAATTAGAAAGTCTTAAGAAAAAGTATATTTGTCTTTTTCAAAAAGAATAAAAATCAATGGAAATTACACATAAGGGAACTAAGTGAGTTGGAAACTGGGTGGTTGACTTTAAAGTAATATATCAAGTTCTTGACTTTTTCTCCTCTGATTTTACAAGAAGTTCTATAAATTAAGCTTAATTTCTTAAGGTATAAGATTTTTTAAGAACAAAAGACATATTTCATGTTTATCTTTCCCAACTCGACAACCTTGGGGAAAAATAGAAAAGTGTTTTTTTTTGGGGGGGGGAGTGGGGAGAGGAGAATGAGGATGAAGAGGGAAGCTGCCAAAAATGTTGTCTATTCAATTTGTGAAGGGATATGTTTTTTATAAACCTCTTTTCTAGTCAATCTCACTTGAAAAAGCTCTCCTAGGCCCTCCACATTTCTTCTGTAAGCCTCCCTATTTATAGCTTTCTAATACTGGCATTTGACAACAAGCTACATATAGGATCAGTGTAGAAAGGATTTCAGGTCACATTGGGTTTTGAGCCAAACAAAAGGTAGAAACACAAGTGACAGTATCAATTTCAAATACAAGGGCAATTATGCAGCAATGGCCTTTATATAAGGGATCTCATACTTTAAATGCTCTCTCGTGGGGGACCTCATTACAAATGCAGTAATGCTTGTTATAAGAGTAAGGGGAAAGATGTCTTGGCCATTTTCTCCCTTGCTCTAACTAAACATCAATTCTTGCTTCCACCAATGGATATTATTTTCATTTCCTAATTAAATGTGAGTGCTTTATTAGGGACAAGTGGGAGGTAAAGGAGACATTGCAGAGTTACTTTTGAGGTAAAAACTAGTGGGGAAAAACTGTCAAGTTTTAAAACTGATCTATCCTTAGATCATAAAACTACAAGGATATCATCTTTAGAAGTTGCATTTACTCTTTCTGACAAGTGAATATTTTTAGTAAAATATTGCTTTAGTGTACACCAGATCAAACTCAGGGCTTCCCCAACTATTTCCTTCTTCAGCATATTTGGAACTGCCAAATTTGTTATTCAGTGGTAGGAATGGATAGATGTGCTGAAGAAAAACAGATGGTAGTAGTATGAGTGAAGAGGATATCTTGGATGGTAGGCCTTTGAAAAAGACTTCGATTAACAGAGAAAATATGGACTCAGGTAAAAAGGCTAGAGGGTCAGCACAGATGGGAGAGGCAGATAGAGAGGGGAATGGGAGTAGCAACTGGATTAGTAAGTTTTGAAAGGCAGAGGAGGGAGAAATGCCAAACAAAAAATGGGAGCTGCTGTGAATTCAGGCTGGCCAAGAACGGGTGACTCTCGGAAAAGGACGTGCAGTCTGTGAAGAGACAAGACTGTTTTTTCCTTTCCTTTTACTGCACTTCTTCCAAGGTTCCCCATTAGCCAGGTGTCCACCTAACCCAAACTCCTTCTCCTAACCCTTTGCCCATTGTTCCCAGCACACCTTCTGGGGTTTCCTTCAAACACTCGGCCAGACTAGTGGACTGGTGTCCTTGGAGGCTCCTGAGGAGTCAGTCTTTCTCCCTACAGAGTTGGGTTGATCCATGCTTCTGCATGGACCAGGGAGGTATCTGCTCTCCCCAGGGATCCTTCTCTTTTATCTTGTTACCACTAGTTCTTTTCTTCTCTATTAAGTGTCTGTTGATCATGACTTCTAATTTTGCTATTTTTCTTTTCATGATTTCCTTTTTCATTTCTTTTGTTTTCACACTTCAGTGTTCTAAAGAAAAAGGTGGCTTCCTTCTAGACAGCAAGTCAATGCATTTCAGTTGGTCAGGCTAAAACCTCAAATGCTTCTGAACAGTTGGGAGCTGTTTTGGGTCTATGATTCTTAGCTATTTCTGTGGTTTATTTGGGGCTGATTCTTTGGCAAAAATTGTCTCCAAATATGGATCCATCCTAGAGTCTTAAGAATTCTAGAAGTTTTCATATTCTCTCTCTCTCTGTCTCTGTCTCTCTCTCTCCTTCCTCCCCCAGACAAACAAACAAACCAAATAACTCTTAGAGATCTCCAGGTGTGGGGAGCCAATTTCTCGATAATAAATTACCTCATATGATATGTACTTTTGGTAGGTATCCAATTTTATTATTTAATAGTATAAATCTGACTAAGGGAACACGATGAATTTTGATGGAGTCAAGGGGAAGTAAGACTAGAATTTTGATTGCATTTATCTCATGGAGGGTGTTATGGATGTGCTGACTGGTACTTAGCTGAGGTGATTGAGGGCATTTCTGAAGTTGATTTGACCAGTTTGGGTTCTACCTCCATACTCTGGATCATCTTCTTTGTAGCAGGAAGTCTTAAGGGTAAAAATTGGCCCTTTGGAAGATTCTGAAAGAGCTGAAGATGGGCTGGAGAAATCTAGGCGATCTAAGAGTAGATTGTGTTCTAGGCAAAAAAAAGGCTGTGTAGCTGTGTCCTCAACACAAGCTCATTTTTGTGGCTTCTTAGGGAGATTTGGGGAAGATGTTGCTGTTGGACATGCTCTCACCCACACCACCCAAGAAGGGGTAAAGTGGCAGAATTTCCTCAGATGGAGAAAAGAGGTGACTTGCAACTCTAAGTTCACTTCCCTTCTGAGGGCATCCAGATTACAAGTTGGTACTCTCAGTCTGGAGGACTGTATGGGCAGGTTCTTTGGCAGAACGTGGGATTCAGTAAAGAAGAAAAGAATTCTATCAATTGGTTCTGGCATATTGGAGTCCTTTGAGTTTTCTGAATTTTGCCTATGGAATGAAATAAAGGCTACCCTGTACCCAATATGAATTGTTACTTTCTGCACTTATATGGGAACTAGGTCTCTGGTATTCACATTTGGGGAAACCTACATTCCAGACATGGGGGTGGGAAGAGCCAGCCACAAAGCAATAGAGCAGGGAGATAGGAACGTCTTATACAAAGAACAAATGATATTTTAGGTCCTAAGGAGTAACTCTGCGTGGAGATGAAATGAACTAAAGAGAAGATTTGGGGGCTGCTCTCAGGATTAAACCTGGTCTGTGTAAGCTCTGAACTTGGGGGTACTGGGCCACAGGTAAACTAATATTTTAGGGGAAAATATAGCCAGTATTTAAATGTTCTCATGAAACTCTCTTTCATATCTCAGAGAATATTATGATTCTATAGGAAATTCTGCAACAGATAACCAAAACAAGATAGGCTAGTTGATATAATAACTTAGCAAACAGGCAAGCTTGCATGCATAAAATGTTGGTGTTTCTACTCATAGAAAACAGAACAAAAACAAGAAATCATCAAAAGTGTACAAGATACTTCTCTACTCTCACAAGTCTAGAGGCCAGACTGCCCACAACCACATTTGTATATTCCAATTTCAACCTTTGACTGAAGAAATACAGAATCTGTTGGTTAGCTAAGCAGTGACACATTCTCAACTTGTCATAGTCCATTATCAGTCCCTAGATTTAATTAAAGCAATATAATACAATGAACCCAGGGAAAAAGTATGTGACATTAAAAAAGCTGATGTGTTCTCATTATTAGAATCACACAGAAAATATTAAATTGTCTTTAATTTCAGCAGAAAAACTATACCCCATTAATAATATTCTTATTTCACAAAATCTCAGAATATTAGACACAATAGCACTACTGAAACCATAACTTTTATATCTAGAATGACACTCACACCTTGGAAACCTATAGACAATAAAATTCACCACAAACACAATATCCCCAGGAAAGCACACATTTAAACAATCAGAATAACCATAATTCAAAATAACAAGTATTGTTTTTCTCAATAAAGTTGTAGCAAAACCAGATTGCATCATTGCTATATTTACTGTATTCTACACATCCTTTAAAGTACATTCACATAGTTTATTCTTTTCAGTATTAGTGATTACCATATAATGCACATAAACTACACTAATTACGGCCCCATGCTGTTAAACATCTGTTTTTCAGGTAATTAACACAAAAATGATTTTAATAAACAATCATATGAATCCAATTCAACAAAAGAGCACTATAACACGGAACCAAATACAATCACACTTCCTTATAATCTTATATTAAACCATTAAGCTAGATGCAAGGAAGTTCAAATGTTTTAAAATAATATAATTATATAGCAGATCAGTATAAACTGTAGCTTTGAGCTCTGGGATGGACGTAGAATACATATAAAATAAAGATTAACTTTCAGTTCACTTCAGGTGTTAATAGTGTCATGTGTTACCCAAGACCACAGGTAGAGAACACTTCTTTGTACTGTTGACACAAACAACACAGTTTTCCTGTTATTAGGGCTAAATTAATACAGATATAATTGCACTCTGTCCACCCCCAGCCAAATCCCCAAACCTTCAGTCAGAGCACGAAAAGACAAACCTTTCACACAAAGTCTACAATTCAGAGGGAAATATACTGGAAAAGAGAAAAAACCAAACATCAAATGTGCTTCTAAGAGTATGGGACAGTCAATCAACCAGTAAAAATATTTTGAGTGACCACAATGTGCCCAGCCCAAAATCTCAGAAGAATCCTATGAGATAAGAATGATTTCCGAGAATCTCTAGGGATCAAAGATGTTGGTGGGAGGGTCTCTGAATAAATACCTTGATTGCTCTCTACCATCAGGACTACAAGCAAGAAAAGAAACAAATAGGAAAAATTGATGGTCCTGAAATTCTTCCTGGGGAATGAGATGCTCTGGAGTAGAATTACTCTGTTATAAAATGATTTTCAAATATTAGATTCTTAAGGAGATGAATGTGTTACAGAGCTGCCTTCTCTTTCTGATGAAATAATTTACACAGAGTGTACGTGTAATGAATGCTTTTTCATTCATTTGGTGCACTAAGGAATTATTCTTGATACTAAGCAAAATAGGAAAGCATAGAGTATGGCAGTGGTGTCAAATTAAAATAGAATTCAATTTCTGCAGGTCACACTGAAAAACCACAAACCAACATCATCTAAGTATATTTTTATTTTGTTAAGCATTTCCCAGTCACTCTATAATCTGGTGAGTGTTGCACTTGGGAGTCTGGTGAGGTTGGTATTTCTAGAGCAGGACACCAATAAGAGAAAAGCTGGGAGAGGGGCACATGAAATATGGAGACACAGGCATTAGAAAATTTCTGAGCCAGAGAAACTTTATTGCTTGATTTTTCTCTATCAAAAAAAGCTTCATTTAAGTACTAGAACCAAACTTCCAACTGTTTCCTAGAAATTGCTTCCTGCTCTTTCTATCACATCACCAAAAATAAAATTAGGTGAACTAATTTCATTCCCTCAAATCATCTACTGATTTCCTTATTTTTGTTAATGGTAACATAATTCTCAAAATCAAAGTATCTCACAGTTCAAAGAACTCTCTGAGATCATTTAGTCAAGGCTAGACTGTATAGGAAGAACCACTACACTACAGGTTCTTAATCCATTTTTACATCAATTATATATCATGGATCCCTTTGGCAATCTGGAAAAATCTATGGGTCCTTTTTCAGAATAATAGTTTTCAATGCACAACAATAAAATATATAAAACTACAACTGAGGGGCGGCTAGGTGGCGCAGTGACTAGAGCGTCGGCGTCGGCCCTGGAGTCAGAAGGACCTGAGTTCGGATCCGACCTCAGACACTTAACGCACACACACATAAAAAGCTAGCCGTGTAGCCTTGGGCAAGTTACTTAACCCCAATTGGCCCCCAAAAAAACAAAAACAAAAAAACCCTACAACTGAAAACATAGAAATAAAATTATCAAAATATATGATATATAGAACACGTATTGATATATAGAACATATATGTATGCACATGTATATATGTGTGTACTTATAGCTATATAACATATCTGCATCTCTATCTATCTATCTATCTATCTATCTATCTATCTATCTATATCTATAATCTATCTCAAGTTCACAGGTCTGCTTTGTAGATCAGAGCATTTCACAAAGGGTCATTCTGCCTTGGCTTGAAGACTTTTGGTGAGGGAAAATTTGACTCTTTCCAGAGGCAGTCCATTACAAAGTGTTTTCTTACAAATATCTCTGCTCCCTGGGTCCATGTACAATGGCCCCACACAGACAAAAGTTGGGACAACCTTTCTACTACCAGAAGATAGCAAGCAAATACCTCTCTAGGCTAAACACACCAATTTCCTGCCACCAATGTTTGCATGGCAAAGTTGTCCAGGCTACAAAGAATTATCTTTGACTTTTCTCTGTCCCCCCCACTCCAAATCACCCATAGCTACTCAGGTTCTAGGGATATTTTGTTCCAACTGTCTCTATTAAATGCCTCTGACTATCTAACTTAGGATTCATGTTAGTTTAGCAAGCTCCAAACTGGTCTTCTGCCTTTAGTCTCTCCCACCAACAATTTATTTTACATGCTATTAGGAGATTAAACAACATTACTTTGTTTGGGTCACTCATCAGGAAAAAAAAAATCAACCAATACTCTATCTTTCTCCATTGTCCTTCTATAATCTGACCCCAATCTAACTTTCAAGATTCTTTCCTCCTACATACACATACCCCTCCCAGTCCTCTAGCAAAACTGTACTAACTGCAATGCCCCCAACAAACTGTGCCTTATTTGTTTTTTTAAACAACTGCTTTATTAACTTCTGTTTTACATCATTCATTTCCGCCAGATTTTGAGTTACAATCACTTTCCCCCCGTTATTCCCCTACCCAACCTCCCAGAATAGCAGTCCCACAAGATATCGCTTCCTCCAATCTGCTCTCTCCCATACTTTCTCCCATTACCCCTTCGACTTTTCCATTAGAGGAAGGTGAATCTTTGTGTCCCAATGCCTGCACATCTTATCTCCCAATTACAAGCAAAAGAGTATTAATAATAGTATTTATATATTTTTGAAACATTTAATGTTAAGACCTTGAATTTCAGATCCATTTCCTTCCTCCCTTGTCACCCATTCCCCCTGGGGAGATAATAAGTAATTCAGTATGTGTTGTACATGTCTAGCTATGCAAAACATTATCATAGTAGATATCTTGTACAAGGCTGCTTATAATTCCCTCCCACTCATCCCACCCCCCACCTGGTCCATTCCCTACATGATCCTGTCCCTCTTCTATAGTGGGTACTTCCAACCTCCCCTCCCCTCAAGGATGCCCTCCCATCCATCATCCCTCCTCTCATCCCCCTTCCCCCTATTCTGCTGCAGGTTGAGATATCCCATTTAGTATGTATGTCATTCTCTCCCTGGACCAAATTCAATGAGAATGTGGTTTTGCCTTTTTTGCCTTCCTATTCTCCCCCTCCTTGCAACCACTTCCCCTTGCTTCTTCTACATGAGATAGTTTACCCTACCCTGTCTCTCCCCATCTCCTCTTGCCACTTTCCTCTCTCCCCTCATAATTTCATCCCTTGAGTATTCTCCCTTCCCAACAAATTCAACCTATGCCCTCTATCCATATATAACTGTAACCATATACACACACATTCACATATATATTCATATGACTACACACCCTTCTTCCATTATTTTCATAGTGAGAAAGATATCATCAGTCTCAGTTATTGCTTTTCCATATAGGAATGTAAATAGTTCAACTTTGATAAGTTCCTTTTGATTTCTTTTCCCTGATTACCTTCTCAGGCATCTCTTCCTTCTTGTGTCTGGATGTCAAATTTTCTCTTCAATTCTGTTTTTTTCCTCAAGAATGCTTGAAAGTGCTCTATTCCACTGAATGACCATATTTTCCCCTGAAACAAAATACTCAGTTTTGCTGGGTAGGTGTCCCTTGGGTTCATTCCCAGCTCTTTTGCCCTCTGGAATATCATATTCCATGCCCTTCAGTCCCTCAGTGTAGAAACTGCCAGGTCCTGTGCTATTCTGATTGTGTTTCCACAATATTGAAATTGTTTCTTCCTGGCTGCTTGGAGTATTTTCTCCTTGATCTGGGGATTCTGGAACCTGGCTATAATATTCCTGGGAGTTTCTTTTTGGGATCTTTTTCAGGAGGTGATTGGTGGATTCTTTCAACCTCTATTTTGCCTCTGGATCTAAAACATCAGGGCAGTTTTCCTTGAGAATTTCTTGAAGGGTGATTTCTAGGTTCTTTCTTTGATCATGGCTTTCAGGTAGTCCAATAATTTTTAAATTGTCTCTCCTGGATCTATTTTCCAGGTCAGTGGTTTTTCCCATGAGATATTTCACATTGCCTTCTAATCTTTCATTTGTTTGGATCTGCTTAACAGCATCTTGATTTCTCATAAAGTCATTAGCTTCCATTTGCTCCAGTCTAACTCTGAAGGAATGAATCTCCTCAGTGAACTTTTGAGATTCTTTTTCCATCTGGCAAATTCGACTTTTTAAGACATTCTTCTCCTCATTGCCCTTTTGGGCCTCCTTTGCCATTTGAGTTAGTCTATTTTTTAAGGTGTTGTTTTCCTCAGTCAGGCTGTTGACCCTCATTTCATACTTTTCCTGCATCCTTCTCATTTCTCTTTCCAAATTTTCCTTCACTTCTCTTATTTGATTTTTAAAGTCCTTCTTAAGGTCCTCTATGGCCTGCAACCCGCTCATGTTTTCCCCTGGGGCTTTTGGAGCAGGACTTCTGACCTCACAGTCCTTTTCCCGCTCTATGCCCCCAAAATAGGAGTCTAGGGTTGCATTTTTCTGTTTCCTTTGCCTTGGCATGTTGCCACTTAATTACTTGACTTTTGGGCTTGTTGCCACACTATGGCTTTAAGGCCAGAGAGAGGAATTTTTGTCCCGAACATGTGGGGGGCAACTTCCGTTTCTGGCAAGCTGTGAACTCACCCACGACTTCCACCCTAGATCACAATCCAGATCTAGGGAGGTTAAAGCAAGAGCAATTACCCCCTAAGACTGATCACTGGATCTCCCTACAGTTCGCAGGCCAGGAGCTGGAGCTGCCTCTGAAAACTACAAAATGATGTGTCTCCTCAGTGGCTTCTAGCCCCCAGGGGAGGAAGCTGATGCATTCCCCAAATACTGGTCCCAAAATCCATAGGACACTAACCTCTTACTTTGTCCTAGGCATGTCTATGTTGATAATTCTGGAGTCGCCACAGCTGCTGGTATTCTGGGGTCTCTCCAGCTGGCTGCTGGCCCTGCCGCCCTGGGGCTAAAACCTCGGCTCATGGGGACCTGGGCTCCGCTCGGCTCGGCTCCCCGTGCTCTGCGCACAGCTGGCTCCCAGAGTGCTGCGCTGGTCCTTCCTGCAGGGCTGCTGGGCTGCCCTCAGTGGGAGGTTAGCTTCTCTGTGTCGTTCTGTGGGTGCTGGGGCTCCAGAAGTTGTTCAGAGTCCCCTTTTACATAGTTGGGGGGAATCTGGGGGCAGAGTGGCTTGAATGAGCTGTTTCTACTCCGCCATCTTGGCTCCGCCTCCACCTTATTTGTTTATGCTGCCTTTCCTCCCTATCTCCATCTTGGGAATTCTGGCTATCCTTTAAGGTGTACAAGGCTACTTCTGCCAAGATGACTTTCCTGACCCAAGACAAAATCAGATGTCTCTATTCCCTTACTTTATTGCCTGGCATCACTGGTATTGGTTCAAGTCTTGTTTACTAGGATGTAAGTGTCTTGAGGCAAGAATCATGCCTCATTCATCATCTCCATAGTGCCAACACAGGGCTGTATCTTGCCCCTAGGAGATGTTTAATTAGTATTTGTTGAATGAATGATGATAGAAGCAATTCAAACACCTCACTAACTTCTTTAGTGGTTAGGTATCTGTGGCAGCAGGAAATGGGGGAGGGGAAACGTTCCTTCTAGGTAAAATATTCTATGGAACTAATGTAAAAGAAATGGGAAGGAAAGACATGGCTTGTTTATCCATGGGCCTATAAATAGTTTTTTATATTAAAGTTTATAAAGTTTTTTATATTAAAGTTTATAAAATGAAAAAAATCACAATAGGAGTTCATTTAGTTAATGCTATCACAAAAGGTACATATATAAAAGGTTAAAAAACCAGATTGAAAAAATTCTCCAAGCTACTTACATTCCTGATATTAAGAGGCTTTATTAAAACTCCCAAATTGCTATTTGCCTAGAGGAAATTATGGGTCCTCATTTGTGTTTCTTTAGTAAAGGTAATATATAGCTAATTCTTGATTTGCCTAGGGCCCCAAAGGGGGAGATACAATGTCACAGAAAATACTAACTTGTATAAAATCTAAAGATACTTGGAGTAAAAAAAAATTCTTACTACATTATGTTTGGTGACAAATAATAAATTTGGTATATACTGCTGTTTCCTACCTTAAGCAAACCTGATAACTAAAAATATAAATTTGTGTACCAAAAAAAGAATTAACTGAGGGAACTTTCTCTAGAAAAGAGAAAAAAATTAGTAACATAATCATTAGTAACATAATAAATTATTTGCCTCCATATTCTTTTAAATAATTCTCACTAGTACATGTGAAATGTGGTCTACTAAATTAGACTTAACTAACGTGTAAGAGCATATCTGTGTAAAATGAAGTATGCCTTTATTTTCTGAACAGCCACATCTTAATGAAAAGGAAAGATTAAATAGACAAGTGCTAGATAGAAAAACACAGGATGTGAATAACTTAAAGGTAACTAATAATTGCTTACATTTCTTCGTAACTGAAAATAGCCATAGAACTATTATAACCAGAAAGAATTTGGGAACAGTTTCATTTTGTTACTGAGTTAAAAGCAGACAGATCTTTGAAAAAAGAAAAAAAAACCCAAGTGTTCTAAACTAACAGTTGAACTTTGGAATTGGCTGTATGACATGGGAGACACTGTCATGCCCACATCAGGGAAGGTATTGTGCTCTATGAGCAAAGCAGAAATGAAATAGCTAAAAAAAACAAAACAAAACAAAAATGCAAGATGTGCAAATTAAGAGAATCTGCCTCCAATGTTCACACAGACTAGATAAACTAAAGCTTGACTTGAACACAGTGATGACATTTTGATCCTCTTTGAGAAAGAAGGACAACAACCAATATTTCCCTACAGATGGCAAAAATCACAGTCTTTAATGTAGTCACTTTTAGAAATGTAAACAAAATTAACTATTCAGATAATCATTAATGATTAGACAGGTTAACTATCAATTGTTTTCCACTAAATATCTGGTATCCATAGAAAGTTGCTGATCAAAAAAGCAAACAAAACAAATCAACCAACCAACCAAAGCTACACCAGATGGCCTCTTCTCTAGGATTGTGGATCTCTAGCCAACTATCTCATTTCTCAGACCCAGAAAACTTAAGTGAGATGAGGTCATACAAATAGTGTCAGAGGTGGGATTGGACCCCAGGCTCTCGACTGCAGAGCTGGCATTATTTCCACTAAAGGCCTGGGGGTGCACTGCTCTTTCTATACCAGAGATGTACAACTTTTCACTTTCTCTTAGTCATCAAGAAAGCCAAGGATTACTCTAATCTGATAAGAGCTGCCTTTTAATAATTTTAAATGAAGTTTTAAAAACATTTTTAAAATGCTCATTTACTTTCAAAAGGTATTTCTAATAATCAGTTGAAACAACCAATCCAATAGAATATGGGTGAACCATGTAGCACAGGGCCAGGCATGCAGGAGAGGCTCTGAAGGTGCTTATTCTCTTCCCTTCCTGACCACGAAATGTCTCCCCAAAATTGAAGCTGGATCACTCAGAAGGAAATGCAGGGCATTCATGGTGGCCGTAAGGCGGAACATGACACCAGCCAGTGCTGGAGTACTAAGGACAAGGATAACGTAAGAGAGACGAATGATCAGGTAAAGAGGAAAGTGAGTCATAAAAGAAAGAGGGGGAGGGTGGGTCGGTTGGTCAGTCAGTCAGTCATTATTAAGTGTTTCCTATGAGCCAGCTGGTTCAGGGAATGGAGGGCTGGGCCTGGAGTCAGGAAGACCTGAGTATACATAAAAATAATATAAAAATAAACAGTCCCTCTCTTCAGGACACAGATAAACACAGTACAAGGAAAACTGAGGAGGGAGGAAACACCCACACATGGAAAAGTGGAACAGGGAAGACTTCGTGAAGGAGCTGAGCTGTAA
Organism: Gymnobelideus leadbeateri; assembly: GCA_011680675.1. NCBI lineage: Eukaryota > Metazoa > Chordata > Mammalia > Diprotodontia > Petauridae > Gymnobelideus > Gymnobelideus leadbeateri. The sequence goes on from WOXC01009475.1 coordinate 274,011, forward strand.
ACGAAACTGAGGAAGATAAGTATTTGGAAAGGCAGAGATGGAGAGAGGGCATTTCAGGAATGGGAAGTAGGGAGATGGGATATTAAATTTAGGAAATATAATTAGGCTGGGACACAGAGTTCTTGAAGAAGAGTAATATTAAATAAGACAAAAAAGGTCCCTTCTACTCTAAATCTGTCCTCTGAATAATAAATAGATATTGTGCACTCATTACTCTGGACATAGCTCTAAGGACAATAGAATAATTTTAGAATGACTGTACTTGCTTATTGAAAGGGCAAAAAGCATCATATAAATTTTTCTTCCAGTTTTTTATAATGTACTTAATAATTAGGTTGCCAAAATTATTCCTCAAATGCTCTAATTTTTTTAAATAAGCAAAATTAAAACTTATTAAATCTTCAGTATTTTTAATATTAGCATAATCATTAGCATAATCATAATATTAGCATAATCATTTTTAATATTAGCATAATCATAGATTTATGACATAGAGTTGCTTTTTATATGCTACACACATACTTTCTAGTATACTAGGGGTTTTCATGGAATCAGTATATACAACACATTCATGCTTGTTTTATAGGACATTTTATGGTCATTGAAAGTGACTATTGAACCTGTTTCTATAACATATTGTAATATATGTGGTTTACCTGATACCTGGTCCTTGGTAAGAAACACAATTCAAATTCATAACATTGTTCTCTATGGGAAAATTTGACCAACTTTTAAGATGTGTTTTCTAGGAATATCCTATGACCAAAAATAGGTCTGTCTATATTATAATCTTGTCCTAGTGGAAATCTGGTATGCAACTTTTTCAGTATGGATCTCTTATTAAAGAAACATTTTATTGAGTATCTATTATATACATAGTCCTGTTGTTTTCATTCTTCTGGTGGATATAAAAAGCATTATTCAGTCCCTGTGCTTAAGGAGCTGATAAGTTATCTCTAGACAGGAAAAGTTAAAATACCATACAAGACAGTAGCACTGGGGAGGCCACAAAGCAGTATATGAAGTGGCAAGAGTACAGCCCCTCAGCATTCTGCAGATGCCTGGTATAACCTCCCACCTTCACTTTACCTATTTCAAAGCTAACATGTCTTTAAGGCCCACCTCAAATCTCAAGGTGTCTATGAAACTACTCAGTGATGATTTCAACTAATACCGATGCCCTTCTCTTTGTGACATGCTCTAGAACTTGTTTTCTGAACCATAGAATTTGACACAATTATGTTCCCTTTAGCATTGTATTATCTATGCTATCTTTTTAATCTTATTCAATTACTTCACCTTGTACCCAAGACCTTGCGGCCAGGGAGACCATACCCTCCTTTTTCCTCTCCCACAATGCTTTTCATAGTAACAAGAAACACTTGTTGCTTTGAGAAGGTGTGCTCTCTCCTATATCTAGCATCTGCCCTTTGTTCCTGTATAACCTTGGGCAAGTCACTGCTTATTTCTGGACCTCCATTTCACCTCTAAATCTATGCTTGGATAATCTTTTTAGCCCCAAGTCCGTGACGCTCCAATCTTTAAATTTATTTTGGTAAATGTTTTCATAGCCACAATCTTTTTTCCTTCTTCTACTAAATATTAACAATAAAAACACTCCTCTCCCCTCAAAGCTGTCACAGATATGATATTTTCCAAAACATTTTAGAAGAAAATTGCTGAAGTCTGCCCTTTACCTATAACAAGGTCACTATTTAGTAAGCAAACGTTTATTGAGTTTCTAGTGTAGAAAACAACACCACATCAATGGATCAATCACACAAGTATTTATTAAGTATCTACTATGTGACAGGCACTGAGCTAGGGGTTAACAAGTACCAAGAATGAAACCATTCCTACTGGAAAAGAGATTATTTTTTAAAGGAGGGGAAAAGTACAAATAAAAATACACACAGCAAAAATAGAAAGTAAATACATACAAATAGATACAAAGTAGTTAACTACAAGGTGATTTGGGAACTAGGATTAGCTGCTGCTAAATGCAAAAACAGGCAAGAGTTTCCTTCCCTTGTACAGTTTACAATATAATTGATTACCGACTCCCTTTAAAGGACTGGTATGTAAAGAAGTTCTGAGTACTGCCTGAGTGGGAGGTAACCAGAGACAGCTAAAGTGATTTTATTCCTAGTTTTCAGTTGATCTAGTGGTAGCTTTGGCTTACTTAAAGACTTCTTTAGTATCTCCGTTGATAAGACTTGTTTAAGACTATTGAACAAGGTAAAGGACCTACAGAGATTCAATCCTTTATTATAATGCCCAAGCTGGTGCTCTCTGGGTTCTGTTTCTGGAGACAACGCCAGAAAACCTTTACTTAGTTCTAATAGTAAAGCTATTTTTTTTTTAAAGATAGAGATGAGGCAGGCATTCTATCTTTTGGATTACAAAAAGAACTCTTATAAACAAGGGAAAAAGTTGCCATGAATGCAGGGAAGAAATTGTGCACGTTTCTCTATCAAGTTCTGTATCAGCCATACTTAACATGGACTGTCCTGGATACCAACACACCTAATATTGGAAAAAAAAATGCACTAACTTGAACTTAGATCCCCCCAAACTTTATTCCATAAATTTTCCTATTTCACTAAAGGTGTAAGTTGATTATCTGGTATTTAGGATATGGTTTTGCTTAATACATATTGGTTAAATCTTCAGGTCTGCAAAATTTATTTAAACTCATAATGTACCTGTACTCAGGTTGGGAACTACCTCTAAATCATTCATAATATTTGATGCTAACGCTCTCTTAGCTATAAACTACATGACCAAGGCTCTATTCTATAGGGAGAGGGAACAGGAGCTCCTCACATTTATATCAGCCATTTGGTTTTACAAATAACTTCCTTATAAGAAGCCTGTGAGTTAAAAAGCATATTTTTCTCAACTGACAGATGAAGAAAATGGCTTTTCTGGCTCCAAGCACACTTCTCTGTCCAGATTACCAGGAGTTAGAGGGACAGAGACTACTGTTGATGGAACCCATGGAGAGCCATGGTAATTTCTGGGTCCTGGGGTGGCTTAAGGGCAGCCAGGTGGCACAGTGGACAGAGTGCTGAGCCTAGAGTCAGGAAGACTCCTCTTCCTGAGTTTAAATCTGGCCACAGACACTAGCTATGTGATCTTGGGAAAAGTCACTTAACCCTGTCTCAGTTCCTCATCTATCAAATGAGTTAGAGAAGGAAATCACGAACCACTCTAGTACCTTTGCCAAGAACATCCCAGACAGGGTAATGAGGAGTTAGACACAACTGAACAACAATGGGATGGCTTCCTGGTCACCTCCTTTGTTTTCTTCCATCAGGCCCTAGAGATCAGCCCAAGTTCCTCATACAGCCCTTTAAAGCTCAGGTCTGTAACTCTCTCTCCCACCAATTCTTCTTTCTGATTCATTTAAACTTCACAGGGAAACATATATGCAGACGCTAATGGAATTTTGATAGAAACAATTTCAGAAGATGAGCTAACTTCCCTTATTTCATTGAAGGGACTCGATGGCTGTGCTAGCAAAGTCACATGGGTGAAATCACAGGTTTTTTTTGAAATACTAATTATGTCAGGGCTCTGCCATTTATTACATGCAAACTCTTGGCCAAGTCAAACTACACGTCACAGGATAAGGCTCTAAGGGTAGAAGCAATACATTTATATAGCACCTTACGTATATACATGACATTTAGTTTTACAAATAACTTTTCTTATAAGAAGCTTGTGAAGTAGAAAAGGTTATTTTTCTCATCTGAGAGATGAGAACTGAAACCAGGCTCTTCTGGCTCCAAGCCCACCACTCTGTCCAGGATACACCACTCACTTAAATTTGGCCTTGTTTTCACTTTGGTGAAGTGAGGGCCTTGGCCTAAATGAACTCCAAGGCCTCTTCTAGCTCTAAACTTATTAAATAAAATTAACTAAAACGATCTTCATTTTTCTGTGCTTATTTGACTTTCCAAAGGATAATTTAATGCAATCTAACACAACTTTATTAAGAGCCCACTATGTGCTATCTGTTCTAGGGCTGGGGAAACAAAGACAAAGGTCTTTGCCCTCAAGGAATTTTATTGAGGAGAAACAACATATACACATATAAATAGATGTCAATACATACCAAGGTATTTCCAGGGGAAAGAGCACAGGACCACTACAAATGGCATTTTATTAACAACAGAACATGCTTTTCAGAGGGCACAATGAAAGAACAGAAAAGAGTGGGAAGGGGGCAGTGGAGGGATATAATTGATGAGTGATGAGGGAACAGAGGTTAGGGTCTGAAGGGAACAACCTACAAAACAGAATCACTCATCCATAAGGGCAGTAAATTGTCATGCCCTATGAGCCAAAAAAAAAAAAAACCCCAAAAAACAAAAACCAACCCTAGAAAAGCAACAAATCAAAAAACCCTAACTTAATAAAGTAAAAATTCTAAAAATCAAGGAAAATATTTATAAAATTGAAAGCAAAAAAGACCCTATTAGATTGATAAAACTAAAAGTTTATCAGAAACCACTCTCCCTAATTATGTGTAAATAAAACTAATCTGTTAGATGAAATGGATGGATGCTTAGTTTATACAAATAGAAAATATTCAGATTAAATGAATGAGAAATAATTATTTATATAACCCAGTATCAGAAAAACAAATTGGACAAGACATACATCAAGTCCCAAAGTAAAAAAATAACAAGAACAACAACAAAAAAACAACCACCAAAAACCATCCAGGACCAGGCAGAATGACAAATGAACTCTGTCACATTTAAAAAACAACCCCAATATTGCATAAACTTTGCAAAAAGAAAAGAAAAAGGTATTTTTCTAAACTCTTTAAAGAAAAAGAAAACTACAGACCAATATCCTCAAGAACATTCTGAGTAAAAATATTAAATAAACTATTAGCAAAGAAGCTATAGCAATATATTACAAAACTTATATACTATGACCAGATTGGATTTATACTAGGAATGAAGGTCGATTCAATACAGGAAAAAATACAAATATGCTAAACCATATTAATAACAAAAATAATGAAATCATGGGATCATTTTCAATACTGAAAAAGCTTTTGACAAAATCTGACACCTATTTCTGTTAAAAAGCACTATAAAACATAGTTCCTAAGGGAAGCTTTCCTTAATATGGTTAAGAAGTATTTATCTAAAACTAAGAGTTAGCATTATATATTACAGAAAAAGGCTAGAGACTTTTCTAATATAAACAGAGATAAAGTAAGGATGACCATTATCATGATTATTATTTAACATAGTGCTAGAAATGCTAGATATAGCAATAAGGCAAGAAAATATTTCATAATAATAAATATTAGTAAACAATAAAATAGTATATATAAAAAGGCAAAAAAACCCCCACTTTTTAAAAAATATGGGATGGCCTCTCTAGAGAACTGAAAAGAATCAATTAAAATCAACTGAAACAATAACTTCAACAAACTTGTAGGATACAAAATAAACTCACATAAACCATTGTAATCCCTATTATTACCAACAACACCCAAAAAGGAGGGAAAGAAAGAAAAATTCTATCTTCAAGTTTATATAATATGTAAAATATTGGGAATCTACATGTGAAATATACAGAGAAACTATATGAACACAACAAAACATTTTTTTACAGCATGTGATCACTCGTAGACTAAATGCTTTTTGCTCTGTCAAACGAGGGGTCTGGCTGAGATGACCTCTGCTTCTAAGTCTGGATCTGCAATCCTATGAGTAAGTAATCAGTGACTGGTTCCAACTCTATGGGCCTTTCTATGATTCACAGCGAAAAACAACACTCATTTTACTATGCCAGGAAAAGCTTAAGGTGTGAACAAGAGACAGAACATATCTTATTTTACTCTTCATATAAGATGGTCTGAGAGTGTGGGTGTGTGTGTAGACATATTATGTGCATGTATAATATATACATATACATACATATATGAAACCAGTGTAATCAAATATTTTTCCATGTAACACTAATCTAAAGCTAAAAGACTTAATAATAGCAACTACTTACATTGATAAGCACTCTGGTCTTGCCAAAGTGCTTTTACACAAACTCTGGAGGTGGATAGTACATGTATTATTATTTATTTTCATTTTATATATGAAGAAACTGAGGTTCAGAAGGGGTAAAGAGACTTACCTATAGTTATAGAGCTATTTAGTGTCTAGGCATAATTTAAACTCAGGTCTCCAAAGGTTGGCATTCTATAATATACTGGCTCTTGGAGGCTTAAAAGAGACTTTTACTGGTTAAATATTAAAAATATCATAGCTAAAAATAGATTTTAAGATTCATAATACCGTATTTACATTTTAATATTACAAGACTTAGTAAATCTGCACAGAATAAGAATGAAGGTAATAACATTTTATCAGCTAAACATAGACTAATTAATCACCCAACTGAAGAAAGAAACAACAGTACAGTTTGAAATTGCTACGGGGCTGTACCCTGGCTCACAGGAGAAGCCTACTGATTAGTAAATATGAGCATGAAAATAAGGAAACTAAAAAAGTTAAGGAAGGTTTTAAAAATTATTCTCTACTCTTCCCTAGCACAAAACAAGGGTAAATATTTTCCCTTGGTTTCAGGCAGTCATCTACAAGTAAGCTATCAAAAGACTATCAAGTATCACAATATTTCAAAACTGATTATAAATGTAAGTTACTAATTTTAACAGATATAAGTTATGATGGACTTAATGAAATAATAGAAATTTAGCTTTGGGACAGAACTTGGCAGAATCTTCCAGTCTCTCACCCAAAGCAGAAATTCTCTTTATATAGCATCCCTGGTAATAGAATCTCTGCTTGAACACTTCTAGCAAGACAAAACTCAGGACTTTTTGAGACAGACCATTCCTCTTATATACAACTATACATGTCAGAAAGTTTTTCCTTAAACTGAGCCAATGTGACACTATACAGCCTTGTCATACTCTTTCTCCAATCTTAAACCAATCAATTTTTCCATGTTTAATTCTCACTGTTGCTTCCTGACCTTCAGGTTCCTCAGGGAACAAGTAAGATACTCTGGTACTGCTATCTCTTTTGAGGACTTGCCATATTTTGTTATGACCCACATAGTCAAAGACTTTAGTGTAGTCAATGAAACAGAAATAGATGTTTCTTAGTAAGAAACTATGGATGAAGATCTGTCTCTTCTCTTGGATAGCTGCCTGGGGCACAAAGAGGTTAGATGCCTAGGGCCTCACAGCCAGTATGTGGTGGGTGCCAGATCTGAAACTAAGTCTTAGCAGCTGAGGTCAGTTCTTGATCCAGTGCATTATGCTGCCTTTCTGTGGTGTCTATATAGTTGATAAAAATATTTAGTTGCCTACGGAGTTGCCTTTCCCTAAAATATTATAGAATTTAATCTCCCACTCATGCATTTTGAACTTACATATTTTTTCTTTAAGGCTCCCATTCTTCCCCTCCCTCACATTTTTCAAACATAAGTTCTTTGGAGAAGTCCCATTCCCAAGAATGTTAACTCATGGAGGCAATGTGTTCTAGATTATCAAGAGTTCATGTTTTCTTCTAATCCCATTGTCTTTTCTTTCCTATTCTGTTCCCTTTTTTCCTTTGGTTCACTGTATTTTCAGTTTCACGTCTGTTGTTCTCTTGTGTAGTCAGTGTGAAGGCATGGTGTGACTCCAGTGAGTGTGTCCTGACTCAAAGCCCAATCATTTACTATTGGTCAGGCCTGAGGCTGGCATCTTTTCGATTCGGGCCCATACTTCCCTATTCAGCTTTCTTCATTTCTTTGTTTTTTTTTTTTTAATAAGCAATTGGGGTTAAGCAACTTGCTCAAGGGTACATGGCCAGTCATTATTTATGTGTGGGTGCTCATTTTCTGAGGCCGGTTTCGATCTCGGGTCATCCCAACTCTGAGGCCGGCGCTCTTACTCACTGCGCCACCTAGCTGCCCCCAGCTTTCTTCATTTCTTGAATTGGTTATAGACCCAGAGCTAATTAGGAATTGCCTTCTTTAAAGTAGAGTTTAAAATGGAGGAGGGGTTGAAAGTCTACCTTCTTTCACTGAGGATTAAGCTCAGCTCTATGGTATATATATTATCATGGGGTGTAACAAGATCTTTTTCTGAATGAGACTCTCTAATTTTTTCTTATCATTTCTCCTAAGAAACAGACAGAAAATTCAGATAAATTTCCTTTATATTAAGGGTTTCTCCATAGAGGTTCTTTTATTTCATATTGAAGTTCCAAAGGTTTATCACTTTCTTGGGGTATCTCTGTTGTTTCATCTGTATTTTCCATTCTTTCCCAACTACTTCTGGGGAATTTTCTTGTATTATTTCCTAATGACACCATTCAGGCTTTCAATTTCAATGTATTTTTCTGGAATGCTTGTGACTTGCATTGTTTCTGTGCAGTTTATCTTCAGTCATTATCTTTGGCTTAAAAGGATTTCATCTTTTCTTCTAATCTTATTGTCTTTTGATTTCATTTAATTTTGTTTCTTTTTCTTCTACCACTGTATTTTTTGAGTTCCAGGTTTGCCGTTCTCTTTTTCAAAGAATCCCCTACTTTGCAAAAAATAATTATGTTCTCCACTTGTTTATCTTTCTGCTTTCTTCTTTAAAAGCTTTAAATTCTGCTTCTGTAAAAAAAAAATTCTTTACTGACTCACTGTGGAGCTTTTTGCATCTCTTCAGTTATTTCAGAGGATTTAACATACGTGAAAGATTTTAGGATAACAAGAGTTTAAGTAAAGTAATTTCTACTATTATTATGAAAAATCAAATTAATGAGAGTATTTCCTTTTTTAGGTCTTTAAATTCATTAAAGTCCTACTGCATTTGTTTCAGATCTGAAATATTACATAATGTTAGTATCTTAAATTTGAAAGAATCATCAAAAATAATCTTATCTTTGTAGTAACCCCTTCTAACTATCACTGACAGGTAATTCCCCTGCTATTGCTTAAACTAATAAAAAGGGAAGTTGAAGGGAAAGATAACTCATTACTTATATGGTATCCCATTCAGTTTTGGAAAGCTTTAATTACACATTGGAGTTGTTAATTTCCACACATGACCTCTAAACTTTCCTCCTTGTGAATCTCATTGACTCCTATAGTTACAACTGTAACATCTACAAGGAAGATTCCCGAAGCTATGTCTCAAACTTTGATCTATTTCTGGAGCTTCTGGGATTTTCAGCTATTTACCAGGCACACGCACCTGGGTAGACATCAACATTTTAAACTCAACATGCCCCAAACTGAATATAGCTTTCCATTAAAACTTATTCTTTCTTCTATTTCCCCAATTTTCCCCTACCACCTGTGACTGACAACCAGCAATTATTTCACTCTTACCTTTCCCTTAACTTCCAAAGATACTCAAATTTTTTTTTTGTTATAAACTATTTATTAACAGACAAGGCCAGGGAGGTCCTTTACTTCTTCTTGGACATACCCACAGTGCTACCTCTGCGGCCCGCGGTCTTGGTGTGCTGGCCTCGGACTCGGAGGCCCCAGAAATGCCGAAGCCCACGATGTGCCCGAATCTTCTTCAGTCGTCCCAGATCTTCACGAAGCTTATTGTCGAGACCGTTGGCCAGAACCTGGCTATATTTTCCATCCTTTACATCCTTCTGTCTGTTAAGGAACCAGTCTGGAATCTTGTATTGCCCGGGATTCTGCATGATGGTGATCACTCGCTCCACCTCATCTTCAGTGAGCTCACCAGCCCTCTTGGTGAGGTCAATGTCTGCCTTCCTCAGTACTACATGAGCATATCTTCGACCCACACCCTTGATGGCTGTGATGGTAAAAGCTATTTTCTGCCTTCCATCAATGTTGGTGTTGAGCACTCTCAAAATGTGCTGGAACTTCTCGGGGATTACAAGAGACATGGCCGCAACGGCGGCGTGAGAACCTTCTCTGGAAGAGGATACTCAAATTTTCTATACAAAAGTTATCTTCTCATAAAAATTACTGATCACATTTATAAAAAATAAGCATATTTATTAGGAAGACCATCATTCTGCCTGCTTTTAAAGGTCAAGTATATGATTATATCAGGTCACGTATATGATTATATCAAACCTAAGTTACGCTTAATCATTAAGCATAGATTTTTATTCATTATGTTCAAGAAGGTTTAAAATGAAACAACAAAACAAAACCCCTAAAACTCACAATGTTGATGATTAATTCCTTAGAAGGAAAACTTACACCACACAGACACAAATACTCACGACAAAGATGTCAAAATTTAGAATTTCACTTTAGAAAAATGAGGTAAACTCGAGCAACATAAATGTTCTAACAGTGGTTTAGCAAACAAGGAGCTGTCAACTTCCAATAACCTATTATTCACACCTCTTTAATCACTGCCACAGAGTTGATTATAAATAGCCTCATACATTTTTAAATAAGGTCATTCCGAAATGAAACAACAAAGCAGGTAGTAAATATTCCAGTACAAAAGCAATTCTAAAGATACAACAGAACTGTGCTTTTGCTCAAATGGTCAACTTAAAGAAAGCTAACAAAACCTTTTATTAACTAGTACAGCAAACAAATGTCAAGGAGGTGCTCTCCATAGGATCAGTGGAATAGTTAAATTACAACATAGTTTACAAAGCAGCGGCTTTAAAGAGATCTTACTATTAAAGCTCACCCACAAGAACTGCCTTATATTCACAATGCAATAAAACACACACACACACACACAAATAAAGAAACAATCTGTATATCTAAAGTATAGCACAGTACATGGCATGTAGGAGGTGCTGAATAAATGCTTGTTGATTGAATGCTACTTTGTAAAGTCATGATGACACAGCTGAGACCCTTAAGGCACAGTCCTCTAAGGACTGTACTCTGCAAAGGGGTCAAGTACTGATAATATAAATACATATGCATGATGGGTATATAGAAAATAATTTGTAAAATATTTTAAGAGGATAGCAAAAACACTTCAAAGGAAACAAAATAGAACTAGAGAACAGAAGCTCACTTAAAAAGCAAGAATTTCAGAAATCAAACTCTGAGCCACCAGTGTACTCCTGATCACTACTGTACATATAAGAAACTACTTTTACTTCAGAAAGTTTCCTTTTTCATGGAATTTTTAAAACTTGAATTTAATTTTATTTTTCCTTTATAAATTCTCTTCCTTTCCTTCCATACATATTGAGAAGGCAAGAAATACAAAACATGAAGTCACACAAAGCTAATTTCTGCCAAACCATCTTACAACATTTCCTTAAGGGGTTTTAAGACAAATCCAAACAATGAGGTTAGGACTGATGAGTAATGCCAAGAAATCATAAAAAATATTGGAGTTTCATGGATATCAGCAGTCTTCCTATGGAGTTTTTGGATTTCAAACAACCAAAGAGATTGGTGGAATTCACATATTGGATATGATCATGCCTTTTGGGCTGTCCCTTTCCCCCTCTTCACTGTATTCAGTTTAGTCAATCACTGGAACAGTTTGACACAAATTATAAATTAGTCAGAGGCTGTGCCAAGGTTAAATGAATTGAAGCATATTTTTTTTTTTACTAATATTTCCAAGTCACCCTTGGAATATGCATGGACATGACCTTTTAGATCAGAAAAGAAAAAAGTATTAACATTCTGTTTGTCAGGAGCAGATTTTTTTTTTTTTTTTGCTTTTTGGAGGGCAATTGGGGTTAAGTAACTTTCCCAAGGTCACACGGCTAGGTTTTTTTTTGTTTTGTTTTGTTTTGTTTGCTTGTTTGTTTGTTTGTGTGTGCGTTAAGTGTCTGAGGCTGGATCTGAACTCAGGTCCTTCTGACTCCAGGGCCGACACTCTACTCACTGCGCCACCTAGACGCCCCAGGAGCAGATTTTAAAAAGAACAAATGTGAGAGCATAGAAAGAACATACAGTTACAAATTGGGACAGTTCTGCCTCCATCTCAGCAAGTCCCAGGTATGGGACAGAACATGGTACCATGTTCATTCTCACAGAATCCTAAGAGATGTGGAAGGGACCTCAGCAATCATCTCACATATACCTACACATTTTACGGAATGACTCTTATAGCTAGATTAGAGGTTCCTTCTTCAAATGCATCAAATTCAGGTTCTGGGGATACAATTAAAGAGTTTTGCCTATAAAGTGTTTATAACCAAATAGTTATAATTAAACAAGTAGACATTCAGAATATAATAACTGCATGGAAAATTCCAGAGTGGAGGGAGAAGTCACTTCTAACTGGAGGGAGAAAATGAGGAAATACATTGTGTAGGAAGGAGCCACCCAAGATAATAAGCTTTGGGGAGGTGGAAGGGGGTGCGATAGAAAGAGATAGAGAGAGAGAAGACCCAGCAACTACAAGAAATTCCATTTGACTATGATAGAGAATTCATGAAGATGGCTAGCATCTGGTAAGTCTGGAGAAAGGGGAAGCTGAATGTGGAAAACCCTGAGTGCTAGATCTAGACATCTGTATTTTATTCAGTAAAGTAATCATGGTAATAGCTAGAATTTATAGGTCACTTACAGGGCTGCAATGTGTTCCTCATGCCAACCCTGTGAGGCAGGTTCTTTTATCAACTTTTACAGATGAGGAAAATGAAAAGGACAGCAGTGATCTGTGACTTCCCCACAGGGCTAGTAAGTCTGAGGTAAGGATCAGATGTGGATCTTCCTGCCTTCAGGCCTGGCATTCCAGGTACTGTGCTGCCCAGGTCCCTGGCTTGAGAACACTGAAGGTTCCAGAGCAGTGGTCAGATTGTGTGCAGTAAGAAGATAACTCTGGCAACCATGTGGAGAAAGGACTAGACAAGGGAAGGCAGGTCATCACGAGACAGAAGGTCATCACGAGACAGTCAATCCTCAACGTTCAAGCTTTTAACTTTCAAGACTCAAAAAATCCAACCATGCACATTTGCAGCTATGTGCAGTAGAGAAAAAAGGGAAGGCATGACGCTAGCAAGTTTATAGCTATGAGAAAGATGAAAATATTCATAAAAGCATTGGTGAATCCACACCAGAAAGTGCTAAAAGTAAGCTCTCAAATATGTGATGAGAGATTTGAAAAAAATGGAAAAGTGGTTAGTTTGTGGGTATGTGAGACAGGGGTCACTCCTGCCCCGAGCTTGGCCCAGGAGTGGGGACTCACTCCAGGCATATGCTTTTCATGGGGGAACAATTCAACTACAGAGCCAAAAGGGAGATTAGAGATGGTAGCCTTTCCTTTTCCCTTTTTTACCTCAGGGTTATTCGGACATCTGCCCCTGCCCTTCCAGATCCTGTCTCTTCTCCCTGAATTTTATGAGTCATTTCATGATTACTGTGCTAGGAAAAGTACACGAGAGATGAAGAAATACATTAAAATGCCGCACAATTTAAAATTTAAAACAAGATTCCAGAAGTGTAAAATAACACACAGTAAAAGTTCATTCAACATAATATCAACCAGGAAGCTTACTAACTAGTGTCAATAAATCTATACATTATAATGACTGACACTTAAAAATTTTGAATCAAACCACTTCAGTATCTGCCAAGAAAATCCCCAAATGGGGTCACAAACAGATGGACACAACTGAAAAAAAAAAACCCAGATATAATAACACATCTTGTATATGTACATAATTTTTTGTATATTGTCTTCACCCTTAGAATGTGATTTCCTTGAGGGTAGGAACTATATTTTTGCCTTTCTTTGCATCCATGCCCTGGTCCTTGGCACACAGTGCTTAATAAATGTTTTTGATGACTTTAACATATCAGAATTCTCTGAAATTGTTTAATGATATATAATTTTCAGAGAATATAGTATTCCATCCTTTTGCCCACAATGTCACCAAAAAAATTTTGCTGTTACAGACGGACTTCATAATAACCTGAAGAAACTTATATAAACTGATGCTGAGTGAGGGGAGCAGAACCAGGAGAACATTGTATACAGTTACAGACATATTGTATCTATGATGACTGACTTTGATAGACTAGGCTCCCCTCAGAAATGCAAGGTCATAAGACAACTACAAAGGACTCAAGAAAGAAAAGGCTATCTACATCCAGAGAAAGAATTATAGAGTCTGAATGCAGATTGAAACAAACTACTTCCTCTCTCTTTTACATTTTGTTTTCTTTTGTTTCTTCTTCCCTGTATCCATTCCATTGGTTATAACTCTTCTTTAGAACTTGAGTGATGTTTAATGTGAAAATATATGCAGAACCTACATGGGATTGCATGCCACCATGACGGCAGGAGGAGAGGGTGGGGGGAAATTTGGAACTCAAAAACTTGTGGAACCGAATGTTATAAACTAACAGTAAATACAGTTTTTTTTTTTTAAAAAGAATACTGCTGTTAAAAAAAAAAAAGATTTTTGTTTCAAAGAGACTTTGGTTGGAGAGGTTGTGAAGAGCACTGCCAGAATGCCATCTTGGCTACTCTCCACCTCCTGTTTAATTTGGGAGCTCTAAGAATAAAGTAGGTAGACTTTAAGTTTCAGTTTATTAAAAGGACAATGGAAAGATGCAGAGGGCATGAGTAGGTTGTAGCACATTGCCCGCAACAAACTGAATGAAAATGATGCAAAAGATATTATCACTTATTAATTTCTTTATATGCTCTAGAAATAGGACTAATTTTTGTTTACATTAACATAAAATACTGAGCAATATGTATAATCTTTAATATTCCCATTAAAAAATCTCCAGAGTGGGCGGAGTAGAAACAGTACATCCAAGGCACTCTACCCCCAGATTACCTCCAAACTATGTAAAAAGGGACTCTGAACAACTTCTGGAGCCCCAGCACCCACAGAACGACACAGAGAAGCTAACCTCCTGCTGAGGACAGCCCAGCAGCCCTGCAGGAAGGACCAGCGCAGCACTCTGGGAACCGGCTGCACAGCTCTTGGAGAGCCGAGCCCAGGTCCACCAGAGCGGCTGGAGGGACCCCAGAACACCAGCTGCTGTGGCGATTCCAGAAGTATCAACACAGACATGCCTAAGACAAAGTGAGAGGTTAGTGCCCTATGGACTTTGGGACCAGTATTTGGGGAACCCGTTGGCTTCCTCCCCTGGGGGCTAGAAGCTGCTGAGGAGACACATCATTTTGTAGTTTTCAGTGGCAGCTCCAGCTCCTGGCCTGCGAACTGTAGGGAGATCCAGCGATCAATCTTGGGGGGTAATCGCTCCTGCTTTAACCTCCCTGGATCTGGATTGTGGTCTGGGGGAAGGTTGTGGGGTAGATATCCAGCTTGCCAGAAATGGAAGTTGTCCCCCCACACGTTTGGGATGAAAACTCCCCTGTCTGGTGGCAAAGTCATACTGTGGCAACAAGCCCCAAAGTCAAGTAATTAAGTGGCAACATGCCAAGGCAAAGGAAACAAATTAAACAGAAAAATGTAACATTAGACTCCTATTTTGGGGAAAAAGAGGATCAAAGCATAGAACTGGAAGAGGACTGTGAGGTCAGAAGTCCTGCTCCAAAAGCCCCAAAGGAAAATATGAGCGGGTTGCAGGCCATAGAGGACCTTAAGAAGCAGATAAGAGAAGTGGGGGGAAAATTGGGAAGAGAAGTGAGAGGGATGCAGGAAAAGTATGAAATGAGGGTCAACAGCCTGACTGAGGAAAACAAAACCTTAAACAACAGACTAACTCAAATGGCAAAGGAGGCCCAAAAGGGCAATGAGGAGAAGAATGCCTTAAAAAGCCAAATTTGCCAGATGGAAAAAGAATCTCAAAAGCTCACTGAGGAGATTCATTCCTTCAGAGTTAGATTGGAGCAAATGGAAGCTAATGACTTTATGAGAAATCAAGATGCTGTTAAGCATATCCAAACAAATCAAAGATTAGAAGGCAATGTGAAATATCTCATGGGAAAAACCACTGACCTGGAAAATAGATCCAGGAGAGACAATTTAAAATTATTGGACTACCTGAAAGCCATGATCAAAGAAAGAACCTAGAAATCACCCTTCAAGAAATTCTCAAGGAAAACTGCCCTGATATTTTAGACCCAGAGGGGGAAATAGGGGTTGAAAGAAGCCACAGATCACCTCCTGAAAAAGATACCCAAAAGAAAACTCCCAGGAATATTATAGCCAGGTTCCAGAATTCCCAGATCAAGGAGAAAAATACTCCAAGCAGCCAGGAAGAAACAATTTCAATATTGTGGAAACACAATCAGAATAGCTCAGGACCTGGCAGCTTCTACACTGAGGGATCGAAGGGCATGGAATATGATATTCCAGAGGGCAAAAGAGCTGAGACTGAACCCAAGGGTCACCTACCCAGCAAAACTGAGTATTTTGTTTCAGGGGTAAATATGGTCATTCAGTGGAATAGAGGACTTTCAAGCATTCTTGAGGAAAAAACCAGAGTTGAATAGAAAATTTGACATCCAGACACAAGAAGCAAGAGATGCCTGAGAAGGTAATCAGGAAAAGAAATCAAAAGGAACTTATCAAAGTTGACCTATTTACATTCCTACATGGAAAAACAATAACTGTGACTGACGAAACCCCTCTCAGTATGAAAATAATGGAAGGGTGTATGGTCATCTGAATACATATGTGAATGGGTGTATATATGTTTACAGTTATACATGGAGAGAGGGCATAGGTTGAATTTGTCGGGAAGGGATGATACTTAAGGGGTGAAATTATGAGGGGAGAGAGGCAAGTGGCAAGAGGAGATGGGGAGAGACAGGGTAGGGTAAACTATCTCATGTAGAAGAAGCAGGGGAAATGGCTGCAGGGGAGGGGAAGAATAGGAAGGCAAAAAGGCAAAACCATATTCTCATTGAATTTGGTTCAGGGAGAGAATGACATACATACTAAATGGGATATCTCACCCTGCAGCAGAATAGGGGGAAGGGGAATGAGAGGGGGGATGATGGAGGGGAGGGCATTCTTGGGGGGAGGGGAGGCTAGAAGTACCCACTATAGAAGAGGGACAGGATTAAGTAGGGAATGGACCAGGTGGGGGGTGGGATGAGTGGGAGGGAATTATAAGCAGCCTTGTACAATATATCTACTATGGTAATGTTTTGCATAGCTAGACATGTACAACGTATACTGAATTACTTATCTTCCCAGAGGGAATGGGTGACAAGGGAGTAGGGAATGGATCTGAAATTCGAGGTCTTAAAATTAAATGTTTCAAATATATATAAATACTATTATTAATACTCTTTTGCTTGTAATTGGGAGATAAGATGTGCAGGCATTGGGGCACAGAGATTCACCTTGCTCTAATGGAAAAGTCGAAGGGGGTATGGGAGAAGATATGGGAGAGAGTAGATTGGAGGAAGCGATATTTTGTGGGACTGCTATTCTGGGATGGTGGGTAGGGGAAAAATTGTAACTCAAAATCGGAAATGAATGATGTAAAAGAGAAGTTAATAAAGCATTTGTTTAATAAAAAAAGAAAAGAAAAAAATAAAATAAAGGAAATGTAGTCTAAATAAAAAAAAATCTCCAGAGTACTTGTAATCTTTTAATTTTCCCAACAATCTGTTCAATACCAAGTTTTTCTTCTTATTTACCTTTCTGTTAGGTTTACATGGCTCTGAAGCATGCAGGAGATATGCTACCTGCCCCCCACCCCCATCCCCCATCCACACCCAAGTTTGTCACTAGATTAAGAAAACACTTGTAAAATGTGTCAACAGTATTTGAAATTAAGAACAAACTTATTATTTCATTTGAAATAATTTTGACAGAATGTTAAAAATACTGGCCTATTCCCTCCCTCTGTAAAATATGTTCTACTTTTAGATATCAGACAAAATGTTATTTCCACTGAAGAGATATTATGAAGGTTAGTAAAATTAAAGTACAGCAAAACAAGTAACACAAGCATGTGGCTGAGATATTCCTTTTAGGCAGATATTTACAGTGAACCGACTTAGACTTGTACAATACCTTGTATTTTTAAAAATGGAAAGCACAAGGCTTTGTTTTCAGGTAATTACATTTATACCTACTAAATCATAAAATCAATTATGGAGATCTTATGAGGAAGTAACTTTAAAACGTTCAAATGTAATTTTTCAGTAACTCATTTTTGCCTTAGGCACGGAATAAGAGTACAAAACCCCACACAAGTCATTAGTGTTTACATGCGAAGATCAATACAAATCATTACAGCCTCAATCAACATCAGGGCTTCCCAATGTTCTGAAGCCCTCTTATTTTTCTGAGTGTTATCTTATGGAGCTCTCAGAACATTAGGGAATTCTAACTGGCTCCTTGCTCATTATGGAAGAGAAAACTAACATTTGCTACCACTAATCATGCAGTTATAAAGACCTACCAAACAAAACTACCAATTTAAAATTACTTTACAAAGCAATTCTTAAATTGCTACGTTGCTTTTCCTCTGGGCACAATCTTGGCAATCTAGAGAAAATTATGCTTAAAAGACAAAAATGTAAAAAAAAAAAAACCCAAAAAAACTTCTAAAAAATTTGCACCAAAAAGGATTTTTTTTATTGTTCCTTGCAATTAGAATGGAAAACAAAAATAGGGATTCTTAAAAGAGTACCCATAGACCCTATGAACTTGGACAGAGAAAAACTGCATCTTTATTTCATTAATCTCTAAGTAAAAATTGGCATTTCCTTCAATTATAAATTAAAAAGAAAACAACATTATTTTGAGAGAATCCATAGGTTTCATCAGACTGACAAAGGGAACCTGACACAAAAAAAGATTAAGACTCTCTTGTTCTAACATATAAATAGAACATACTGGGGGATATATCTGTAAGGTCAAGATGATGGACTTCATTAGGAAATGATTTATCTAGCAACAGTTTTAAAAAACCTATCATTGATAAGATTCCCCTATTTACTTAAAGAGAAACACTAAATACCCTTAGTCCTGCCCTGCCTTTCTTAGAAAAGTACAGGGATAGGATCTGGCCTTGTTATTTCACTGGTATAAGGAATGGCCAAGTGAGAAGCCTCTCTCTACAAATGCAGGTCAGGATCTTCTCTGCAATGTAGGAGATTCAGAGAGTTCCCTGAAGGGTTAAGTGACTTGCCAAGGGTCACACAGGCAGGATGTACCAGAGATGCATTTTAATCCAGGGTTTCCTGACTCTGAGGCCTCTCCAATTATACCATACACTCTCTCTCTCTCTCATATTGGTTTTCTTTATCATCCAATGTATTTTATTGGATGCTTTTTTAAAATTTTTGCTTTTTCGGAGGGCAATTAGGGCTAAGTAACTTGCCCAAGGTGACATGGCTAGGTTTTTGTGTGGGTTAAGTGTCTGAGGCTGGATCCGAACTCAGGTCCTTCTGACTCCAGGGCCCGTGCTCTACTCACTGCGCCACCTAGCTGCCCCATGCTATCTCTTTTAAAAAAAAAATATGTCAACAATGGTTTCATCGTGCACAGATCTTCAATATCTTATAGAAAATTTGTTTTCCAAAATTAAGCCCATGTTATTATTTCCCAGGTGCTATGTTGTGAATATTAGTTTAGTGCTCACTGGATTTCTTGGGTGTTCCAAACACCAACTAAATTTTGCTACATCAGCAAGTTTTTTGATAATCACTTTAGCAATAATAATGGCAGAATAAAAAGCTTCCTCAATTCTGTTTACTCACAGGTATAAACTTTCCCTTATAGGGTTGCTAATGCTTTTGGGGGGAAAATTTTATTTTGCACTCTAGTGGTAGACTTCCGTTAGATGAATTTTGTAATTTACTGTAACTCAAAATGGATTCAAATAAAGGTAATGAAAATAATAACACTTGGAAGTTTCCAACGAGCTTTACATACATCATTCCACAACAATCCTGTGAGCTAAAAGTAAAGGCTTTTATCATCCCCATTCTATGGATATAACATAGGATAAAAGAAGCTGTGACTGTCCAGGACTGCAAAGCTATTTAGAGTCTAAAGCTTGATTCAACTCTCAGTCTTTCTGGTTTCGAGTCCAACATGCTAAATGTTCACATGCCAAGTGCCACTTTGGTAGAGACTAGTGATAGAAGAAGATCAGAAAGGCAAAGTCATAGCAACTGAAGAGATGAAACATAAAACTGGCTTAGAACAAAATCTTGACTACTAGCTCCTTATATGGGGGTCTGGTGCAAGTCCAGACCCAGTAAGAGGGCATCAGCCATGTGGAAGATTCCGGTGGACTGCTTTATGAAGACTGAAGGGATTCAGCATGTACAGACTTTTGGAATCAGCCCAGCACTGTGGCTGGGAGGAGTGTGATGCAGATGGCTGCATAAACAGGACTGTCATCTTCTTTAAGATGGTTTCCCTCGGCATCTGGGGGGCTTTCTGCAGCATTTGTGACTGACACTGGCCTTCTTAATGGTCCTGAGCTCTGAGTCTTGTGTACCAGCTGCCTTACATGCCCAGAATGGACTTTCTCCTTACCACCACCTGACTGCTCCAGCATCTAGGAGCTACTCATGCTATGTGTAAGGGACTCTCCCAGGATGTGTAGAACCAGAGAAAAGGGCCGGTATATTTGCCTTTTTCATTCCAGGTGCTGTGATTTAAGTTTCCAGTGTGGCTTGGGACTGTGACTCATGAGATCTGGAGTCTCAGAATCAGGGCCAGATGTTACAGCCAGTCCAGCAGTGAGGAGCAAAGGTCCTGGAGATGTCAGCTCCAGCACTGTTGGTTCTGGACTTAAACCTGATGCAACCAGTGCTATGTAGGACTAAGTTAAACTGTGAGCCTAAACCTAGCCCACCCTGCCAACCCCCAAAATTAAAAAAACAAAAATCAACAAGGTGGCATGGGAGAATTATTCCCTGGTCATACTGAAGGAAATGTAGGAAGATGCATTCGTTAAAGTAAGTGTCTCTTTGCAAAAGCCAATCCAATGTTAAAGTGGTTAAATGGAACTTGAGTTGCTAGTCATTAGTTCTGACAAAATAAGGGGAACGTAAAATTACCAGTGGGAGCTTGAACTGATGAAAGAGAAATTCCTCAACCCAGCTCCCTCCTCCACCCCCTCCCCCAGGTACTGGAGAACTGTAAGAGAGCCTAAAATGTAACAGGCTTGGCCCTGAGAGAGTGGGGTTAGTATCTACTATGTTACATTTATATAAATTGTGATTAGGATGACCTTCACTGCTAAGTTGAATTTCCTGTCTTTCACTGCCATTTGAGCTTTGCTACTTTTATAACATTTCAGAGACAGTTTTCTCATTATGAAATATGCAAAAGAAGTCTAGTGCTGATAAGGCCATTTCCAAATACACGTAATTAAAATGTGTATAGTTAGTAGTATTTAATTTTATTTTGCAGGAGGACTTGGAAAGTGGGGCAGGAAAAGCTAATGATGCAAGGAGCAAAAATTTTGCTTGAGACATTTTGGATAAAGGTTTGCCATTCTCTGCTGTGACTTTCCACATGGAAGACCATGACACCCACACAGTTCTGATTAGTCAAGTCAGGAAGGCACATGCAAACTGTCCTACTCTGGAGCCCTCCTTGATCCAGAGCCTATCTCAGCTCCCTGCCAGCCTCCTCACCCCAAGCCCGGCACAGTGGCCTCAGCATCGGCATCCCTGCTCCACATCTCCTTTCTTCAATCTATCAGTCTGGGGTGATTTTCCCCAAACTAGGTTTGACCTTTTAATTTCTTTTGTCAGTAACTCCAGTGGCTCCCTGTTTCCTCTAGAGTCAAACAGAAACTTTGTTGTTTCCCCTTTCCAGTCTCATTACACTTGACTCCCCATTCTTGCCCCTAAGAGTCTAGCCCAGGGATGGGGAATTTGAAGTTTGGACTCAAAGGGCTACACTTGAGGACCTAGGGGGTCACATATGGCCTCAAGGCTGCAGGTTCCGAAGCCCTGGTCTAGTCCAACTGGCCTCTTGTGCATTAGCCCTGTCCCATGTCTGGAATGGGTTTTCCCCTTCCCACTATGTCCTAGAACCCCAAGTCTCCTTTGAGACACTCTGGTGCCTCCTTCTACGTAAGCCTTTTCCTGATCACTCTAGCAGCTAGTACCTAAAGGTCTGATGTGTGTGTGTGTGTGTGTGTGTGTGTGTGTGTCTAGTCACCCCTAGGTAGGTATGCATGTGCACAGACAGACAAACAGACACACACATGACTTTTGGGACACTATATAGGGTGCTCAATTCCAACTTGCCACATGACTGCTTTGCTGTGCTTGTCTCCTCAAATAGAATTTCGACTCTGAGAGGCAGCAGTGATTTGCTTTTAAAAAGTCTTTGTCTCTTCAGAACCTCAGCCTGTGTCTAGCCCAGAGTAAGTAGATTTCTTGATAAATGCTTGATTGATTGTGCCAAGTAGCAAATGCAGCAATACACTGGCAGGGTTAATTGTAAGACTCAATTAGTTGAGATTTCTGAATTTTAAATTAATAGCTTTTTAGTAGCAAAAAAAAAAAAAAATCCAGCATCATGTGTAAAAATAGAGTAGTGACTTATTAGTATTACTAAAACTTAGGATTTCAAATTTTACCAAGGGGTAAAGTGCCAGTTGGCTGACATTAAGGCAGTTTCTTAAAAGGAAAATTCTCCTGGGTATAAATGAACATTTGATAGGAAGTTCTGGACTCTTGAAAATAATTTAGTAAATGAGTATTCTGATAATTTTTCTTGTCCAAACCGTCAATTCACTACATAAAAGAATAACTTTATAAAAAGTCTCATCACTATAATGGTGCATCTGATATTCTTGAGTTAACTTTAAATTTCCCCCAACATTTAGCAAGAGACTTAAGTGCTCATGGCCTTTAAAGATGGCTGATAATAAAGAATCCTTTTTGAATTACACAATTTCTTTCTTTCTCTCTCTCTTTCTTTCTTTTTTTTTTTGAAGGGCAATTGGGGTTAAGTAACTTGCCCAAGGTCACAGGGCTAGGTTTTTGTTTGTGTGTGCATTAAGTGCCTGAGGCTGGATCCAAACTCAGGTCCTTCTGACTCCAGGGCCAGCACTCTACTCACTGCGCCACCTAGCTGCCCCAAATTACACGATTTCTATAGCATCCCAATTAAAACAATTAAATTAAATTAAACAATCCCAATTAAAACAACAACAACAATTTTTTTCTCCTGCTCTGGCTAAGATGGAGAAAGAATGGAGGAAGAACAGAGGATGCTGAATTTATGGTAAAATTTCTGTTCGGTAGCATACTCTTAGACTGCTTATATTTTCCTTCTCACTTGGGTCCCTTTCACTTTTATTCTCACTACGTAACTGTAACATCTTCCTACAAGGATTTTTTTCTTGGCTTAACCCTTGGTCTAATCTTCCTCTCAACATCAGCTACCTGGTTTGGATACAAGAGACTGAAAAGAGCAGTGATAAGTGGAAAAACAACAACAGGTGCTCTGGGAAAGCAACGGCTTCAGGCTGTACTTGAGGCATATTAATTAGAACCCCAGTCAGTCCTCAAAGGACGAGGTCAAGACTAAAGGAAGGCGTAGTCCAATAAGAAAGAACAGAAAGAAATCATAATAAATGTGACATGGGCAGCATGGTAAGGACTCTAAATAACAATACACTATTCAATGACAGGATTTATGAATTTTTAAAATGATCTATGATTCATGAAAATCCTATGTAGCAAGAGGCATCCAAATTACATTAAGGGGAAGGACAAATCCGGTTTTTATTTTTGAAAGATAGACTCCATGCAAAACTGGTTAAAGAAAATAACTGTGTAAACTGTTACTTGGTAACAGAAGAAATGACAACAAAATGTTCAGTTCAAGTATGTATCACACAGCATCTGTGTGAGGAATTATGCTATGTGCTGTCTCTGTAAATTTATAAGAAGGCAGGGAGGAACAAAACACATAAACAGGTAAGTAAGACCAAGAAAATTGGAAGGAGAGAGTACTAATAGCTTGGGTGGGGGTGGGAGGATCAGGAAAATTTTCCTGTAACAGGTGGCCCTTGAGCTAAAGCTTAGAGGAAGCTGAGGATGCTAACAGATAAGAGTCAGTATGGAGAGGAACCTGAGCAGTGTCAAGAAGGGAAATTGAAGGTTAAGTTCAGGCAACAGCTATCTACTATTCTGGCTGGAACACAGAATGCTCAGAGAGAAGTAATCCAGTTTCAGGAATGACCAATGGGATGGTGGCAGGTGAAGAATCATAAATGCTGTGGTTGAAGAGAGGGGAAAACCAACCAACCAACCAACCAACCAACCAACCAACCAACCAACCAACATACCAAGCAAATAATGAACAGGGCAAAGGAAGGAGTTGGCTGCTCAACCAATGGCTCACTAGATTTTTTGACAAGTCATTCACTTTTTTGTCTCTTATCTCTAGGTTGATAAAATGGAGGCTAGGTGGCCTCCTGACAAAATCACTGCAATTATGTTATAAATCATTCGTGAAATATTCTGGATTTTAAAAGCACCTATTTTTCCTAAAAGTATCATCCTTGTTTTTAAAGGTAATAATAAGTTTGCAACCAAATTAAAACAATAAGCCACAATGCATTTCTGTAACTATGTTTGTTCCAACCTTTGGAATTTTAAGCTTAGATGTTAAACTGTTAACTTCTGGAAAATTCAATATATGAAACCAATTTTGTTTGTGAATAAGATAATTTCCCTAAATTATGGAAACTCAAAGTTGCAAGGGACTGCAGAGGTCTCACAGTCAGCCCCATTACCAAATATAATTTGTCAATACAATATACTGAACAAGTGGTTGCCTAGTCTTTTTTCCCGAAAACTTTCAAAGAAGAAGATGGTAGTCCATTTTCCTTTAGAGCTAATCATTAAGATTCCTCCCTTCCCCCATCTCTTTAAGTCTATATTCTCTTATTTTGCAATTTGCATCTACTATTGCTAGTTTTGTACTTTGTGGTCAAACAGATAAAGTTCAGTCTAATTTGTTTATGTAGTTTAATTTATGTTAGAAATTTCCCGAGTGAATTTTCAACAATAAGCTAGAGTAATATTCAAGGCTTTTGCTGCTAATAAGTTAAGAGGATACCACCATCAAGGAAATGTTCATTTACAACTCCTAGAGCCACCATAAGAATTAAAGGTATATGTAATGAAGACATCTGAGAGGAGTAAAAAATGGCTCCAAACAAAATCAAGGGACAAGTTAGGGGGAAAAAGATGCATTCACCCCTGTATTTTTTTACTATAAAATTTAATTAAAAATATACAGAATGACCCATGTACAAGTTAAATATTATACCATCACATACTAATTTGAAGAATCCAGTAACATAGTATGTGGGAAAAATCTTCAAACACACATATTAGAAAAGTTTCATTTTTTTAAAAAAGCAATTGGGGTTAAGTAACTTGCTCAAGGTTACATGGCTAGTTATTTATGTGTGGGTGCTAAGTACTGAGGCTGGAACTGATTCCGGGTCCTCCTGACTCTGGGGCTGGCACTCTTACTCACTGTGCCACCTCACTGTCCCAAGAAAAGTTTCATTTTTAATTACCAGGTTTGTGGTTACATATTCAAACAATACAAATATATTTGAATAAAATATTTAGCTTTACAGCAGAAAACCTTTTCTACTTTATGCATCTATTTTCAGGGGTGTTTTTCTTATTCCAAATTATGAAAATATATGAAATACAGGATTCATTAAGAATCATCAAAACTTAACTTTTGGTCAAAGCAGTCATATATTGGGGGAGGTAGTTAAACATTTCAGAATTTTAGAATATTTCTTTAAGGGATTTAGGTTTTTTGCAGTCAGCAAAATGGAATAATGTAGCATCAACACTTTTAAAGAAAACAATGTTTAGTAGGTTATGTCCTTTTTAAACTGAATAAAACAAAATCTTTCCCCCTCCCCACAAAATCCCATTAATAATCAGCTAGAGGGACGGAGCCAACATGGCGGAGTAGAAACAGCACTTCCAAGGTGCTCTGCCCCACACAACTTCCAAACAATGTAAAAGGGGACTCTGAACAACTTCTGGAGCCCCAGCACCCACAGAACTACACAGAGAAGCTAACCTCCTGCTGAGGAGAACCCAGAAGCCCTGCAGGGAGCAGCGAGTGCAGAGCTCTGAGAGCAGGCAGCACAGCATGCTGCGAACCAATAGCGAGCACTCTGGGAGCTGAGCCCAGGCCCACATGAGCCACAGTTTTAGCCCTAGGGTGGCTGGGCCAAGCAGCCGACTGGAGGGACCCCAGAACACCAGCAGCTGTGGCGATTCCAGAATTATCAGCACAGATATGCCTAGGACAAAGTGAGAGGTTAGTGTCCTATGGACTTTGGGACCAGTATTTGGGGAATGGCTCGGCTTCCTCCCCTGGGGGTGAAAAGCGGCTGAGGAAACACGGCTACTGAGGCCATTTTGCAGTGTCAGTGGCAGCTCCAGCTCCTGGTCTGCGAACTGTAGAGAGATCCAGCAATCAGTCTGGGGGTTAATTGCTCTTGCTTTAAACTGCCTGGATCTGGACTGTGGTCTGGGGAGGGGAGGTTTGGGGTGGGTATCCAATTTGCCAGAGCGGGTGGAGGCTTTACAGAGGCCACCCAACCTCCGGAAGTTGTGAAGACCCCATGTTTGGGATGGAAGCTCTCCTGTCTGGTGGCAGAGTCCTACTGTGGCAACAAGCCCCAAAATCGAGTAATTAAGTGGCAATATGTCTAGGCAAAAGAAACAAAATAAACAGAAAAATTCAACATTGGACTCCTATTTTAGGGGCAAAGAGTATCAAAGCATGGAGGAGGCCTGTGAGGTCAGAAATCCTGCACCAAAAGCCCCAAATGAAAATACAAGCTGGCTACAGGCCATAGAGGACCTTAAGAAGCAGATAAGAGAAGTGGGGGAAAAATTGGGAAGAGAAATGATAAAGAAGCAAGAAAAATATGAAATGACAGTCAACAGCCTGACTGAGGAAAATAACACCTTAAAAATAGAATAACTCAAATGGCAAAAGAGGCTCAGAAAGGCAATGAGGAGAAGAATGCCTTAAAAAGTTGAATTTGCCAGATGGAAAAAGAATCTCAAAAGCTCACTGAGGAGATTCATTCCTTCAGAGTTAGACTGGAGCAAATGGAAGCTAGTGACTTTATGAGAAATCAAGATGCTGTTAAGCAGATCCAAACAAATGAAAGAATAGAAGGCAATGTGAAATATCTCATGGGAAAAACCACTGACCTGGAAAATAGATCCAGGAGAGACAATTTAAAAATTATTGGACTACCTGAAAGCCATGATCAAAGAAAGAACCTAGAAATCACCCTTCAAGAAATTCTCAAGGAAAATTGCCCTGATGTTTTAGATCCAGAGGGCAAAATAGAGGTTGAAAGAATCCACAGATCACCTCCTGAAAAAGATCTCAAAAAGAAAACTCCCAGGAATATTATAGCCAGGTTCCAGAATCCCCAGATCAAGGAGAAAATACTCCAAGCAGCCAGGAAGAAACAGTTTCAATATTGTGGAAACACAATCAGAATAGCACAGGACCTGGCAGCTTCTACATTGAGGGATTGAAGGGCATGGAATATGATATTCCAGAGGGCAAAAGAGCTGGGACTGAACCCAAGGGTCACCTACCCAGCAAAACTGAGTATTTTGTTTCAGGGGAAAATGTGGTCATTCAGTGGAATATAGGACTTTCAAGCATTCTTGAGGAAAAAACAGAGTTAAGTAGAAAATTTGACATTCAGACACAAGAAGCAAGAGATGCTTGAGAAGGTAATCAAGGAAAAGAAATCAAAAGGAACTTATCAAAGTTGAACTATTTACATTGCTACATGGAAAAACAATAACTGTGTCTGATGAAACCTTTCTCATTATGAAAATAATTGAAGAAGGGTATATGGCATATGTTTACAGGTATACATGGATAGAGGGCATAGGTTGAATTTGATGGGAAGGGATGATTCTTAAGGGATGAAGTTAAGAGGTGAGAGAGGAAAGTGGCAAGAGGAGATGGGGAGAGACAGGGTAGGGTAAACTATCTCATGTAGAAGAGGCAAGGGGAAGTAGTTGCATGGGAGGGGAAGAACAGGAAGGCAAAAAGGCAAAACCATATTCTCACTGAAGTTGACTCGGGGAGAGAGTCACATGCATACTGAATGGGATATCTCATCCTGCAGGAGAGTGGGGGAAAGGGGGATGAGAGGGGGGATGATGGAGGGGAGGGCATTCTGGGGGAAGGGAGGTTGGAAGTACCCACTATGAAGGAGGGACAGGATCAAGGTGGGGAGTGGATCAGGTGGGAGGTGAGATGGGTGGGAGGGAAATATAAGCAGTCTTTTACAATATGTCTACTGTGGTGGTGTTTTGCATAGCTATACATGTATAACACATACTGAATTGCTTATCTTCTCAGAGGGAGTGGGTGACAAGGGAGGAAGGGAATGGATCTGAAGATCAAAGTTTTAAAATTACATGTTTCATAAGATGTCCAGGCATTGGGGCTCGGAGATTCACTTTGCCCTGGTGGCAAAGTTGAGGGGGGTATGGGAGAAGATATGGGAGGGAGCAGATTAGATGAGGGGATATCTAGTGGGACTGCTATTCTGGGGTGATGGGTAGGGAAAAATGGGGGAAAAATTGTAACTCAAAATCTGGTGGAAATGAATGATGTAAACTGGAAGTTAATAAAGCATTTAATAAAAAAATAATCAGCTAGAAATATCTGACCAGAACAATGGCAATAAATGTTCATAATTATGTCTCTGAGGCTCTGCAAGGTCCTAAAGTTATTTCAGAAGTAATAAAGACCAAGCAATGTATAATACTGATCCAAGTATTTTTCAATTCTTTGCAAATTGGTAGTTCATTTATGGTAAACAATAATTGTCCGCTAATAACTACAATACTGGCTAGTATATATCCCATCATGTCAGGTGTTTTTGTTTTTGTTTTTGTTTTTTTCTGGCAAGATAAAACATAATATTAATTTGAAATAGGATTCAGGTACTTTTATAATTTACATATGCTTGTCATATAACAGAGTAATTCATAATTGAATTTTTTAATGCAGCAACTCAGAATGGAAAGCCAGACTGGTTTTAGGATAACTTATCTTTGAGAAGAAGGCAAATACTACAAATTAACAAACTAATAAGCTTAGCAGAAATAGACCAAAAGACACTCATTCCAGCCACCTGGGACCAGGTCATCATTTGTCTCTGTGGTCTGCTCAGGTGATACTGAGTCACAATAATACTACGTGTAAGTAAAGATGTGACTAATTCTGATTCTTGCTGGGGGGAAAAAGTAAAGGTTTGGCAGTCAAATTACTGAAAGAAATCTTCAGTAATAATGAATTCTCTTAAATAAAATGGTCAGAATTTCAAATAGCTTTTACATGATGAAGTGTCCTTAGACCATTTTCAAGTGGTCTAATGCAGATAAATGGGTGAACAATCCACCTTTGGTGGGAGAAATTCTGGAATCTCATGGTCGGGGGCGGGGATAGGGCAGTTGGCTCTAAAAACTAAGTGGCTAAGCATGCCTGCCAGAGGATCTACAATGACACCCTTTCTCAGTCTGTATTTCTACCAAAACCAGGACCAAGGAATCTTTTACCCTGCTAATTCATAGGAGGTGTCTGTCCTCCCTGAGGCTGCCTTAGGACAGGTGTTATCTTCTAGTGTGGTCTGATCTAGTACCTGGAACCAGAAGCGAAAGCCACTCAGGCTAAGCTTCCTTGGTTAAAAAAACAAAACAAAACAAAACAAAACAAAACCAAAACAACACTCTTTTACACCAAAGTTCCACTTACAAGCCTCATCTCATCAGTGTCAAGGTGATCTTGAATTGTCCAAAATTATTCCAGGGGAATACAAGTTAACAAGTCAAAAACAAGCATTTATTAATTTCCTACTATATACCAGGCACTGTGCTAAGTTCTAGGGATACAAAGAAATGAAAAGATAGTTCTTACTTTCTAAGAGCTCATAGTCTAATGGTGGAGACAACATGAAAACAACTGTGTGCAAACAAGAAATATACAGGATAAACTGAGGGTAGTCTCAGAGGTTAGGCTCTGGGAAAGGATGTTTATAGAAGGTGGTGTTTGAGCTAGGACCTGAAGGAAGTTAGGGAAACTTGGAAATGGAGATGGAGATGGAGATGGAGATGGAGATGGAGATGGAGAGGGAGAGGGAAAGAATTCGGGCATGGAAAATGCTCATAGCCAGAAAATGGAGTGATTTCTGTAAGAAATAGCAAGGCGGCCAGGATCACAGGATCACAAATGGGAAGACCGGAAAAGCAGGAATGGGCCAGGTTATGAAGGGTTTTAAAATCCAAACAGAGGATTTTATATTTGATACCAGAGGCAACAGGAAGCCATTGACATTTATGGAATAAGGGCACTGACATAGTTAGACTTGTGTTTTAGGAAATTCAATGTTGATGGCTGAGTGGAAGGCACACTGGAGTGGGGAGAGACTTGAGGCAGGAAGGCTAATTCTAAGGCTATCACAATAGTCAAGACATTATGGACCAGGGCCACAATCAGGGTGGTGCCAGTGTCAGAGGAGAGAAATACATATGAGAGATGTTATGAAGGCAGAAGTAACAGGCCTTGGGAGCTGTCTGGATATGGGGAGTGAGAGTGAAGAGCTGAGGATAACAACTAGATTGAGAGACAGGATGACCAGACCTTAGTCTCCACGTTAACAGGAAGTCTTGGGGGGGAAGTTCAATTTTAGATACACTGAGTTTCAGATGCCTATGGGACATGTAGTTCAAGATGTCCAATAGGCAGCTGCAGATGTGAGACTGAAGGTCTGACATCATTTGCTTACAGATGACAATGAGCTCATGAAGTGAAACAGTATAGAGGGAGAGGAGAAGGCCCAATCCAGAGCCTTGGGGGACAACCATGGCCAGTGGGCATGACCTAGGTGAAGAACCAGCAAACGAGAACTGAAGGAGAACCAGGAGAGAGCAATATAATAAAAACATAGAAGGGAGTATCCAGGAGAATAAAGGGATCAAGAGTGTCAAAGGCTGCCAAGAGGTCAAGAAGGTTGAGGACTGAGAAAAGGCCCCTGGATTTGGCAATGGAGAGATGACTGCCAGGTGAAAAGCTTTGAGTACAGACCTGGTGGTGGGCTCCATGTTCTGAAAACCAGTCTAGCTAAAATTGGATTTTATCTCCAGGTGAGTGGCTTATAGGGTGACAAATTTTCAAAGCAGCTTTTAGAGTTCATCTACTGAAGTCAAATCCTGGCTGCAAGCTCCTTTAAGGATTGAGAAACCATAGGCACAAAGCCTTATTTTCTTCAATTTCAAGGGCAGATCAGAACAAACCACGAAATATTGCTTTCAAAAAGAAAAAATGCTTTCATAGAGTCTGAATCCCAGCCACTAAAATTAAGTGCCTTTACTGTAAAATGAATTTAAAACCTTTTAAGACCCTAATCTGAATTATAATGGTAATCAAGTTATATAAGGGTTTCAGTGAAAGATCTAGTATTACTGATTTTGTCCAAAGTTAAGCAAATTCATAGAATGGTTCTTTACAGGATAAGCTGTAAGAACTAGAACACCTTATCATACAGGCTGCCTACTGACTATGAATGTACTACAATACTTCAAGGACTGCTAATGTCCTCTATGTGGATATTCCATTCATTGATGCAGAGATCTTGAGATCTCACTGATCGGTATATACCCCAAGAACCTCAGTGATAAAAGGAAACCTCCACATGCCAAAATATCTATAGCAGCAATTTTTGTGGTAGCAAAGAACTGGAAACAAAGAGGCCTGTCAATTGGGGAATTATGGCTAAACAAACTATGGTGTATGAATGTAATAGAAAATTACTGTGCTGTAAATATGATGAACACAGAGGAGAAGCATGAGAGTACTCCTATGGACTAATACAAAGTGAAGCAAAGTGAACAAGAAAAACAAGATACACAATAGCTACAAGGAAATTATGGAAAGAATAAAAACAACACAAATCAAAACAATATTGCGACATGACCAAACTTGGTCTCAAAGAAGAGTTAACGACAATCATCTCTTTCTCTCCTCTCTGCTGAATTGGGGGACTATGGATGGGGAACATCACAAATAAAGCTCTCTGTTACCCAAAGAAACAAACACACGCTCCCTTGTCTGGCATTAGTAGCTCTTCACAAGCTAACTCTTTCTTACCTTTCCAGTCTTCCACTTAGATCTTTCCATCCCCTTCTATGACCCAGCTACATTGGCCAACTTCTTATTCTTCACATGATGTGCCTTGAAGCTCTCCCTTCTCACCTCCTGCTCTTGATTTTGCTGGCTCCCTTCAAGATTCAGTTCAAACACGACCTTCTGTAACAGACCTTTTCTGATACCTCCCCTTTCTGCCACCACTCATCCCTTTCCTCTCAAAGCACCTTCCATTTATATTGCATATATATTTGTGTGTGTGTGTGTGTGTGTGTGTGTGTGTGTTTTAATGCTTTTTTATTCATTTTGTCAAATATTTCCCAATTACATCTTAACCTAGTTTGGGCAGGATTCTTTTTTTTTAATTTTATATTTATTTTTAGTTTACAACATTCATTTCCAAAAGATTTTGAGTTACCAATTTTCTCCCCGTCTTTCCCCTACCCATCACCCCCAAACAGTGATCCCACTGTATACCCCCTCCCCCAATCTGCTCTCTCCTATATCCTCCCTCATCCCTTCCTCTGACTTTCTTGTAGGGCAAGATGGATCTCCATACCCCAGTGCCTGTGTATCTTATTTCCCAGTTTACACTGCATATATCTTGAATTTATATAGCTATTGGTATGCTGTCTCCCCCATTAGAATGTATGCTCCTTGAGATCAGGGGCTTTATGTTTCAAATGGTTAGCATAGTGCTTGGGAGTGAGTCAACAAAAATTAAGTTTTTACTGTGTCAGGCACTACACCTGGGGATTCAAAGAAAAGGCAAAAACAGTCTGTGATCTTACATTTGAAAAGAAGAAACAAACTTAGAACTATTGCAACACTTTTAGGATATATACAGAAAGGATGGAAAGTGATCTTGGGAAGGTACTGCTGGAGTACCAAGAAAGGCCTGTTCAAGAAAGTCAGAGGGATCTGAGCTAAGCATGGAAGGAAAGCAGAGGAACTAAGAAGTAGAGTTAAGGAGGAAGGGTGTTCGAGGCATGGGAGCAGTCAGGATAAAGACACAGAGACCAGAGATGGAGAATTGTGAAGGACCCTTATGTCTCTTCCCCTCCATGCTCTAGAGTTCAGACAAGTGCAAGAAGGCCGGGAAGGCAGCAAGGAGCTGGTTGTGAAGAGGTTTAAGTGCTTAACAGAATGTTTCTTAACTGACTGGTAAGCTTTGCTGAACCCCTCTTTTAATTCTCTGCTATGTGGAGGTGGAGAGAAGGCTGTATTAGAAAATGTACCTATTTAAAAACAAAATACACTAAAAAATTTTAAAAAGTAGATATTCAAACATTATCACAGCCAAAAAGCTTACCCAGTGGCCAGTCTAGTGGTAAATTTCTCCAATCTTATCTAGGTTGGTCCTCAAGAAAACAGACATTCATCACTGGACCCCAATTTTTTAATAGAAAAAAGTATTAACTTGGAATAACAAATGTAAAAATAAAAACCTGAAATTTGCACATGAATTACTTTCAGATCCAAAGGAAAAATCCTTGCAAGCCCTTTAAACTATCAGAGAAATTGAATGCCCAGGGAGATGTGCCAACTAGACTATTAACAGATAACTACATAATTAATGTTAATCAGTGGTTCATATTTTTTCCAAGCAGGATATTTTTCAGGGAACATTTCCTTAAATAAACTGAGAAGAGACATAGGTTTACCTACAAATAAGCACCAAGTTAGGAAAACATAGAATCTCAGAACTGAAAGGGCCACTTTAACAAAAATCCCTTTGATGACATCTCCGACAAGCAGGCACCTGAAGATTCCCGTGAGGGCGAGCTCCCCACTTCAAATCACCCCATCCTTGTGGACAGCCTCTGAATGGCAGGAAGCATTTTCTTATAGAAAGCCTAAGTATGATTCTCCACAACCTTCACCACCTGTTCCTATTTCAGTTCTATCTGGGGCCAGGAACGAGGGCAACCCTTCTTCCACTTCACAGATCTTCCAACACTTGAAGGTTCCCATCATTCTGATGACTTAAAGGATCAGAACCAAATGGGGTGTATATTCTACAGGATCTGGGGAAAGGCCTGCACATCAGAACATCTTAGGGTGGAAAATGGTAAGGCAGAGGAAATAAATACAAAAGGCCATGTGCCAATGCCTTAACAACTCTGGAATTCAGGTGATTAAAGGGTTTGATCATCTGAAACCATTTGTCTTTCCTATTCTGGCTTAATGGAGTCCAACACTAAATATACAGTTCAGATCATTTCAGACAACTTATCTTTTTTTGCAGACTTTTAAAGAAAAAAAATTAAGAGCTTCTTTCATGTCAATAACATCTATCCTTATAGAATGAAGGTAAATGTAGTCTTTTCTGAGTAATAAATTGAAGGACTACTGTATAGTTTTGTCTTTTTAGAGAAAAATCTCCTTGCTCGGCCTCTTTCTACACACTGGAGGTATTTAATTTTCTCCTGGTTCAATTTTCACTTTCGGTGGCACAGCATTTCAGGTTAGGTTACATAACTGGCTTCCTGGTAAGATTCCTATTCTATGCATTGAATACTCCTGAAATACTCTGATTTGTATACTTTTTTTTTTTTTTACTGAATCCTTCCTTATGACTAAGTCAGTTTCCTCAAGGTCAGCTTTTGTAAAATTAATTTTACTTTTATTTACTGTCCTCTTTCCAAAATGTTCTTAGGATACAAAATTATATCTATCTTTTCAATTTAAATTTTTTTTTAGCAATAAGAAGATGCCCTGGAAAAGCCCCAAACCTATTAAAATATTACATACACTTAGTACAAGTAGATTCTAAGTACTTTGTTGGCTCTCTGTTTTTTATTCCTAAGATGTTTATCCATAGTATATGTTTGTGGTCAAAGCTATGACTTTTGGTTTGTATGTAACAAAATAACTTTGATAACAGTTCAAAGAAAATTCAATTATTTTTTCTTCATAGTTTTGAAGTTCATGATATAACAATTCCCTTTACCTTTTCCAGACTGTTTAGTTGGTCTTACTCAAAAGTATACATCAAATCAATGAAGCATGTCTAATTTCTTTGGGTTACTAAAGCAATTAAATCTCTTATGAGGAAGAAAATAGTTATGCTTTACCAAAGGATGTGTGCTGCTTTGTGAAAACACCTTTAAAAAGAACATTTAACCTCTCAGAGTCAAATTGCCTTGGAAAGCACATATTAAGTCTAACCCATTTTTGCTTCCCACCCATGATTTAGCACTAATCTGTCAGTTACCTTGACCTAAGTCTCAAGTGATCCTTGATTTCACCTTTTCTTTCATCTGACCTCTTCAACCAACTGAAAAAGCCGCCCTTTCTTCCTTGGTAATGGAAATGTTATTTCTTCCTTTCCATTTTTGTGGAAAGACCTTGAGTAGAACCCTGCATATAAAGACAGACTTGAGGTCCAAATTATGAACAAACTCCTACTTATAGGGATTCTAAATCTTTTCAGTACCATGGACCTTTGGGCCTTCTGGTGAAGCCAATGGACCTTTTCTCAGAATCATGCCTTTAAATGCATAAAATAAAATAAACTAGATTGCAAGGGAAACCACTTCCACTGATATATATATTTATCTACATATTTTTAAAACTTTCATTAACCTCAGATTGAGAATAAATTCTTCATTTTGATGATGGCAACCATATAGAATTTAAGGTCTATCACAGCTGTATAGGACTGACTTGTTTGAAACAGATAAAGGATAGAACAGTTGGCTCATACCAATCCTCAAGCTCACTCTCAAAGGCTTCTCTTGAATTATCTTGGGCTCTATTTCACAGCAATGACTTTTATTCTTTTAGTCATTTTTTAAAAATTAACATGTATACTAAATGGGATATCTCACCCTGCTGGAGAGTAGGGGGAAGGGGGATGAGAGAGGGGATGATGGAGGGGAAGGCATTCTGGGGGGAGGGGAGGTTGGAAGTACCCACTAGTAGGGAATGG
Source organism: Gymnobelideus leadbeateri (assembly GCA_011680675.1). Classification (NCBI taxonomy): domain Eukaryota; kingdom Metazoa; phylum Chordata; class Mammalia; order Diprotodontia; family Petauridae; genus Gymnobelideus; species Gymnobelideus leadbeateri. The sequence goes on from WOXC01009475.1 coordinate 310,017, forward strand.
ACCAGGTGGGGGGTGGGATGGGTGGGAGGGAATTATAAGCAGCCTTTTACAATGTATCTACTATGGTAATGTTTTGCATAGCTACACATGTACGGCATATACTGAATTGCTTATCTTCCCAGTAAGGGTGGGTGACAAGGGAGGAAGGAAGTGAATCTGGAATTTGAAGTTTTAAAATCAATGTTTAAAAATATATAAATACTATTTTACATATATTTGGGAAACAAGATATACAGGCATTGTGGCATAGAGATTCACCATGCCCTACTGGAAAAGTCAAAGGGGGTATGGGAGAAGAGATGGGAGAGAACAGATTGGAGGAGGGGATATCCTGTAGGACTGCTATTCTGGGGTGGTGGGTAGGGGAAAAACAGGGAAAAAATCGTAACTCAAAATCCGGTGGAAATGAATGATGTAAACCAGAAGTTAATAAAGCATTTGGAAAAAAGAAATTGTTATTTCTATAAATTAATTTACTTAGAAATAACTTCACATAATATCAATTATGCTTAATCAATATCTTACATATTGCATCTAAATAATTTTAATATTAGAATACTGATTCCCAAAAAAGTATCAACCAAAACCAAACTAAAGGTTACAGAAGATATTCAAGAGGATTTGTGACAGTCTCTAAGAATTAAATGAAAAGTTCTTTTAAGTGTTTAAAATTCTGTATGATGGTGTTAAAAGTTTTATAGATGGAACCAAAATAAGACACTTCAGTTTGAAATATTATCACAAAAGACTCGATTGTGTACATGATTTTTTGGTAGATTAATCAAAATAGTCAAAATATGGGGCAGAGTCAAGATGGTGGAGTAGAAACAGCATTTCCAAGGAACTCCAGCCCACACCACTTCAAAATTATGTAAAAGGGGGACTCTGAATGACCTCTGGAGCTCCAGAACCCACAAAATGACACAGAGAAGATAACCTCCCTCTGAGGACAGCCCAGCAGCCCAGAAGGGAGTGGCCAGCACAGCACTCTGAGAGCTGAGCCCAGGCCTGCCTGAGTCAGAGGTTTTAGCCCCAGGGTGGCCAGACCAGCACCTGGCTGGAGGGACCCCAGAACACCAGCAGCAGTGGTGTTTCCAGAATTATCAACACATAGATGCCTAGGACAAAGTGAGAGGTCAGTGCCCTATGGACTTTGGGACTGACTGGGCGAGTGTGTCAGCTGGGGGCGAGAAGCTACTGAGAAGCTGGCACAGCTTGTGCCACACAGCCACATTGCAGCTTCAGCTCCTGGCCTGCAAACTGTAGGAGGATCCGGCGATCAGTCGGGGATAATTGCTTTTGCTTTACCCTTCTTGGATCTGGATTGCAGTCTGGGGTGGAGGTCCTAGGGTGTGTGACCAGCTTGCCAGAGTGTGTGGAGGCTTCAGAGAGGCCACCCAACTAATACCTCCAGCAGCTGAGAAAACCCCAGCATTTGGGATGGGAGCTCCCTTGGCTGGTGGCAGAGTCCTACTGTGGCAACAAGCCCAAAAGTCAAATAATTGAGTGGCAACATGCCTAGGCAAAGGAAACAAAACAAACAGAAAAATTCAACATTAGACTCCTATTTGGGGGGCAAAGAGGATCAAAGCATGGAATGGGAGGAGGACTGTGAGGTCAGAAATCCTGCACCAAAAGCCCCAAATGAAAATACAAGCTAGTTACAGGCCATAGAGGACCTTAAGAAGCAGATAAGAGAAGTGGGGGGAAAATTGGGAAGAGAAATGAGAAAGATGCAAGAAAAGTATGAAATGACAGTCAACAGCCTAAGGAAAATAACACCTTAAAAATAGAATAACTCAAATGGCAAAAGAGGCTCAAAAAGGCAATGAGGAAAAGAATGCCTTAAAAAGCCAACTTTGCCAGATGGAAAAAGAATCTCAAAAGCTCACTGAGGAGATTCATTCCTTCAGAATTAGACTGGAGCAAATGGAAGCTAGTGATTTTATGAGAAATCAAGATGCTGTTAAGCAGACCCAAACAAATGAAAGAATAGAAGGCAATGTGAAATATCTCATGGGAAAAACCACTGACCTGAAAAATAGATCCAGGAGAGATAATCTAAAAATTGTTGAACTACCTGAAAACTATATCAAAAAAAAACCTAGAAATCACCCTTCAAGAAATTCTCAAGGAAAATTGTCCTGATGTTTTAGAACCAGAGGGCAAAATAGAGGTTGAAAGAATCTACTGATCACCTCCTGAAAAAGATCCCAAAAAGGAAAACTCCTAGGAATATTGTAGCCAGGTTCCAGAATTCCCAGATCAAGGAGAGAATATTACAAGTAGCCATGAAGAAACAATTTTAATATTGTGGAAGTACAATCAGGATAAAACAGCATCTGGCAGCTTCTACACTGAGGGATAGAAGGGCATGGAATATGATATTCTGGAGGGCAAAGAAGCAGGGATTAAAACCAAGAATCACTTACCCAGCAAAACTGAGTATCTTGTTTCAGGGGAAAATATGGTCAAAATAGAGGACTTTCAAGCATTCTTTTTTTTTTTTTTAAGGAAAACCACCAAACTTTATTTTGGTTGTAACTGTTACACAAGACCACTGTCTAAACACTATGTGACAACTCCCCCCCACCCTTTTCAGCCTCATTTCAGGGAGGAGACCAAGCACTCCTTCCCCTCTGGCCTCACTTCTTGTCCTCCTTTTTCTTTTCCTTTTTGCCATCCTTAGTAGCTTGTGAGGCCAGCAACCCCATGGCATTTTGGATGGCCTCATTGTTGGGGTCCACACCTGGTAGATTCTCCAGGACACTCTGGAACTCAGGGTCTTGCATGACATCGTAATCATCCTCCTCCTTGGCAGGCATCAATGTCACCTGATTCTGCCTGACCAAACTCAGCTCCCTGGAAGAACATCTGCATGGCATATGCAATCTGCTCTTCTTCAGTCATGCTACTTAAGTCAGGGAGCCTACTCCAACCAAATTCTTGCTGGCTGACGGTCATCTTCAGCAGGGCATCATATGAATCTTCGGTCTCAGTCGTGGCAATCCCAGCCTCAGCAGCAGAGGCTGCTGCTGCCTGTCTTGCCTCTTCCTCTTGCCTCTGTCTCTGTTCTTCCATGGATACACGAAGGGCCAGGGCCAGTTCAGGATCAGCACTGGGATCCACTCCAAACTCGAAGTCGCTGGCCCCTAGTCCCAGCATGGTGCCGCCTTCTCCAGCCAGGATAGGGGAGCTGATGAGGGCATCAGCCAGGCTGGGGCCAGGGGGTACTGTCATCAAATGAGAGCCAGTCCCATCCTTGCCATTTAGTGTGTTCACGATGGCTGTCAGTTTGTCTGTGTTTGCTTCCTCCTCCCCAAAGCTGATAATGTCAACATTCACTTTCTCTTTCTTTAGTCGCTTTGCTAGCTTCACCAGGTCCTTTTCGTTGTCTTCCACTGGGCTACCCACAAAAGCAATGATCTTGTGATTTTTTCCTTGTCTGTGTTTCAGAGCCAAATGGGCAACTTGGATACCAATACAGAAGGTAATCTTGCCCTTGGGTTGAACTGTGTGGAGCTTGGACAAAATTCGGCCAGTGTCAGGGGTTAACGTAGTAAGTACCTCACAGTCATTGGCCAGTGTGAGGAGTCCCACATTGTTCTCAGGGTTGCTTCAGGTCTTGGAGTGACATACTATGTTGATTGTATCCTGCTGGGCCTGTAGCAGTGTGGGCAGGAAATCCCCATTCTGCATGTACTCGATGTTATCAACACACACCATAGTGCTTTCCAACACCATCTTGCTTCCTTCCTCCCTCCCTGACCGGCTCGTCTGGACTTTCAAGCATTCTTGAGGAAAAAACCAGAGTTGAATAGAAAATTTGACATTCAGACACAAGAAGCAAGAGATGCTTGAGAAAGTAAACAGGGAAAAGAGATCAAAAGGAACTTATCAAAGTTGAACTATTTACATTCCTACATGGAAAAACTATAACTGTAACTGATGAAACCTTTCTCAGTATGAAAATAACTGAAGAAGGGTATATGGGCATATGAATACATATGTGAATGTGTATATATATGTTTACAGGTATACATAGAGGAGACAGGTCGAATTTAATGGGAAGGGATGACACTTAAGGGGTTAAATTGAGAAGTGAGAGAGGAACATAACGAGAGGAGATGGGGAGAGACAGAATGGGGCAAACTATCTCATGCAAGGGAAAATGGTTGCAGGGGAGGGGAAGAAAAGGAAGGCAAAAAGGCAAAACCTTATTCTCATTGAATCTGGCTCAGGGAGAGAATGACATACATACTAAATGGGATATCTCACCATACAGGAGAGTGGCGGGGGAGGGGAATGGGGGCAGAGATGATGGAAGGGAGGGCAGGCTGGTGGGGAGGGAAGTTGGAAGCACCCACTTTTGAAAAGGGACAGGATCAAAGTGGGGAGTGGACCAGGTGGGAGGTGGGATAGGAGGGAGGGAAATACAGTCAGTCTTTTACAATATTCCTACTATGATAATGTTTTGCATAGCTATATATGTACAACATATACTGAATTGCTTATCTTCCCAGTAAGGATGGGTGACAAGGGAGGAAGGGAATGAATCTGGAATTCGAAGTTTTAAAATAAAAATGTTTTGAATATATATAAACACTATTATTAATAGTATTTTACATATAATTGGGGGATAAGATGTGCAGGCATTGCGTCACGTGGATTCACCTTGCCCTACTGGAAAAGTCGAAGGGGGTATGGGAGAAGAGATGGGAGAGAGCAGATTGGAGGAGGGGATATTGTAGGACTGCTATTCTGGGGGCATGGGTAGGGGAGAAAGGGGAAAAATTGTAACTCAAAATCTGATGGAAATGAATGATGTAAACCCGAAGTTAATAAAGCATTTGAAAAAAAATAATCAAAAGATGAAATATTTTATATATACATACATTCCCTCTTCCCATATGAGACACCTATGACTGACTGACTGTCTCCTAAATTTTGCTAAGTAGTATAAGGATAAGAAAGCATTCTGGAAGCTAATGAATTTATATTTCCTATGGTAAACTGTTCCTCTTTGGAAAAGAACAATGACCGCATTGGTATAGTGAACTCCCACTGAGGAAATTCCCTCTACCAATGCAGATTTCTATGTGCTCTGCAACTTATGGCATGCCTGGGGTCCCTGAGAGGTTACATGACTTACATGGCCAGAGTCATGTATGAGGGATGCTAGGTGAATGCAGGTGCTCTGATATAGTTTATTTTTATTTATACAGCTACAGCAATATATGTACAATAACAGGTAGGATGACTCTAGGAACAATTTAAATCACAAAGTCCTATGACTTGGATTGCTGCTTAGACACTACCAAATGATTTCCTTCAAGGACAGCTCTGACCCTGCCACCCCATTCCCCCATAACTTCCATGGCTCCTAGCATCCTCATATCAAACAGAAATTCTCTTGCTTGACATTCAAAGCTCCTCCTACACTGGCCTGGTGACACATTCCTCCATTCCATGAGGTTTAGTCTGGCTGTCTTGGCCTTCCTGCTGTTCCTCACATGTGCCATCCTTTTTTTTTTTTCTTTTGGGAGAAGGGAGGGCAGGATAATTGGGGTTAAGTGACTTGCTCAAGATCACATGGCTAATAATTGTGTTAAGTGTCTGAGGCCAAATTTGAACTCAGATCCTCCTGGCTCCAGGGCTGGTGCTCTATTCACTGTGCCACTTAGCCACCCTTACATGTTCCATTCTTATGGAAACTTCTGTACCTTGTGGTGGCTCTCCCCCACACCTGGAGTGGGGGGAGTGAAGTGCCCTTCCTTCTCCCTTCTTTGTTCCCAGAATCCCTGATTTCCTTCAAGATGCTGCTCAAGTACCATCAGTTACCTGGCATCAGTTTTACATGTGTTTTGCATATGTATATATCACAGTTAACAGTAGTCCTATGTAGTGATAATAACATTATATATTAAGGATAATTAATCAGCCACAATAACCAGTATATAAACTTTGCTACTTTAGTCCTACTGGATGAACAAATGGTCTCTCATCTATCAGGAATACTTATCATAAACCAGAATATCTTTTGTGGAAACTACACACACACACACACACACACACACACTCCTTATTAACCTTGTACTAACATAGGGGGAAAAACACTTTTCATAGGTGAAATAGAGGAAACTAAAAATGACTTATCGCAATGCTTAAGGAAAAAGAGATTACAGTCAAAAGCCTTTAGTTTATAGTATGTAGATAATTCCTGAGTAAATACTTTGATATACATAAACACATTTCTCAAAATTTAGGTTCCATTTTGCTTACTGAATCTCATAATCATAGAATCTAAGTTAGAAGGAAACTTGTACAACATTAATTACTTAAACATGTTATTTTTTAAAAATAAGGAAGTCTGCTGTAATTTGTTATTTACATTTCCTTGTCAAGAAAACTCAAGGCACAAAAACCATCAACAAGAAAGTAATAATATAAACTGTCAATTCTGCATAGCAACTTTCAAATGATATTTATGTCTATATGACATAATCATCAAAACAATCTCAATTATTTCCTTAAAGAAAATGTGATTTTATTAGTTCTTTAATGTACTGATTTATATAGTTTTATTTTTATTTTTATTTTTTTTTAAGCAATTGGGGTTAAGTAACTTGCTCAAGGTTACACGGCTAGTCATTATTTATGTGTGGGTACTCATTTTCTGAGGCCGGATTTGATCTCGGGTCATCCCAACTCCGAGGCCGGCGCTCTTACTCACTGCGCCACCTAGCCACCCCTTTTAGGGCAATTAGGGTTAAGTAACTTGCCCAAGGTCACACGGCTAGGTTTTTGTTTGTGTGGATTAAGTGTCTGAGGCCGGATCCAAACTCAGGTCCTTCTGACTCCAGGGCCGGTGCTCTACTCACTTCGCCACCTAGCTGCCCCCATAGTTTTTTTTTTTAAAGGGAAAAACAGAATAAATTTTTTTCTCTTCTCCATGTGACTGATTTAGGTATGATAGAAATAGCCAGGGAGAAAACTGATGAAAAATAATCAGAATTTTGAAAGGTTATTTAAGGTTATCCAGGTGACCAATTCACTTAAAATACAAGCTTAAAAGTTTTAGAAAATATAAAAAAGACTTTTAAAAGGCCCTGTTGTCTACAGCAATAAGTCTGAAACAACATTTATAAAGTTCCCCCCCTTCCTTTTTTGGTTGCCTTTTCAAGTAATGTCTCTCCCTCAATTTTGGCCAACATAATTAACATCTGATATATTGTCCACAAAGGTTTGGGTATGATGCATTACTTGGGTCATAGAAATATGTATTAAATGCTTCTAGTATTACTCAAGTTAGAGTTTTTACTTTAAACTTTAAAACAACAAATTGAAAACTAAGTAAATCCTGAAGAAAAGTAAGCATTGCTTTCTGCATTTCTGGCTAAAATGACACAGAAGATTAGACTCATACTGGTGTATATCTTTGAAGGAAAAGTTATAAATAATCAATAAACAACTAAAAGGCAAATCATAAATACACAGGTGCTCTAGGCACCCTTTCCACACCCACATGCACCAACCTCACTGAGGAGTCCCAGATCATTCATGTACATGTTTCCTTACTGTCTGCACAACAGTAACATGATTGTCGGCTTCACCGTACCCCTCCTACCCATAAATATCCTTTTGGTAGAAAAGATAAGAAATACAAACTCACTATCTCCAAGTTTTGTTTTTCCTTTGTGAACAGAGACAATGGGAATCTATGCTGTTTTTAATATGATGAGTGTTGGATGAATTCTAAGACAATGTTTCTAGAATAGGATAGGTTAACTACACTTGTTCTATGTTGCTAAATGAAGCCTGCTTTACCAGCCTTCTTTTTTTTTTTTAAACAAATGCTTTATTAACTTCTGGTTTACATCATTCATTTCCGTCAGATTTCGGGTTACAATTTTTCCCCATTTTCCCCCTACCCACCACCCCAGAATAGCAGTCCCACAAGATATCCCCTCATCCAATCTGCTCTCTCCCATATCTTCTCCCATACCCCCTTTGACTTTACCTTAGGGCGAGGTGAATCTCTGTGCCCCAATGCCTGTACATCTTATCTCCCAATTACATGTAAAATAGTATAAATAATAGTATTTATATATATTTGAAACATTTAATTTTAAAACTTCAAATTCCAGGTCCATTCCCTTCCTCCCTTTTTACCAGCCTTTTCTGATAAGATGAAGGTACCCACTTAGAATTGCTGGTATTTGGCTGGTAAGAGTGAGTAATGTGGGATATTAAGACTATTTCTATTACTGATACAGAACAACAGAATTCTTCATTTCCATTTATGGCAAAAAATCTCTACCATGGGCAAGCCTGCTGTTTAAGCTTATTAATGATAGCTCTCCTTTGATGTGGTCTTTCACTTAAGAATCTCAAATTTTGCAATGACAAGAACCCACTATACCACAATCCCCTGTGGTGATATCTAATAGCTACCACTGTGATTTAATCAAAGAGATCCAAAGAGATTAAACAGCTGGGTCGTTATTTGCTCTACCAGAGGATTCAATATACTATATGGACATTTAACAGACAGAGGTATCTCATTCAAGGTGGATTTATCGGAACCTAAGTGTTAGCTTTACATAATTTTTTTTTTATTTTTTTTATTTTAAAGCAATTGGGGTTAAGTAACTTGCTCAAGGTTACACGGCTAGTCATTTGATTTATGCATTTTCTGAGGCCGGATTTGATCTCGGGTCATCCAAACTCCAGGCCGGCGCTCTTAATCACTGCGCCACCTAGCCACTTAGGGCAATTGGGGTTAAGTAACTTGCCCAAGGTTACACGGGTTAGTTTGTTGGTGATTGTCGGAGGCCGGCTCCGAACTCAGGTCCTTCTGATTCCAGGGCCGGCGCTCTATTCACTGCGCCACCTAGCCTCCCCTTACATAATTTTTTAAAGAAAAATCATTTAAACATTTCTCAGGATACCTGGACCATTGGTTATAATAAATTTATTGTAGAAGAACTCCAGATAATTACATTTAAGGATCATGATTGAATTCCTTTTCTTAAACTCATTTTGAATTGTTTCAGAGATTTCAAAAATGAGTGATTAACTTGAGTTACTACATTTACAATTCTACACGTATAGATGTATAATTATGGTAAAAATTTTAGTTGAATGACAACAACACTACCATTAGTAATTTTCAAATACAATAAATTTCAGATCTCTTTGAAGGTGTTAAGAAAATTAACCCAACAACCATCTGTCCTAACTTCTCTTTCCTGCATCTATTCCAACCTCTCTCCTAGTCACTAGAAGGAAGAGCAGAGGTGCTGGTCATCAGTAAGGTTCTTAACAATTCACGCCCAGTGTTCACTGAGGGGGGGTGACCAATCTAGGAGGATGTCCTTTGCTATGAGCACTCCACGAGTATTGAGCTTTTCTATTTCTGTGCTTCAGAGCTTTATTAGCAAAGTCAAGTTTATTGCCTTGAGGCATCTCTGGTTCTTATCACATCATTTTTAGTAAACTATATAGAAGGATGCCCCATTTTGCATAACTTTTCACAAACTGGGTAGACTAATTTCTTAGGAATTCAGCACAACTGTGGCCATTGGAAAAGCCACCTTAAGTTCTTCTCATTCTCTCCAAAGAAGAAAACCTTTTCTCCTTGAATAGTGCTTGGAGAAATTACTATAATTTCAGATGTAGTGGATCATTGTTTCTAATATCACCTAAAATATTAAGTTAATCATACTATTCAGGATTAGAATCTATTTTTAAAAAGTTCCACTGAAAACTTAGGCAGTAAGTAAAATCAACAAATTACACATACAACTTATAACACTAGTCTTCTGCTTATCAGGCTGATACTGCATTGCTGCTGAAGTAATGATAGGGAAGGGGGGTATACAAACTTTTCATGCTGGTAACCCAGAGGCTCATGGCCAATAAGGCTGGTCTAAAATATCCTCAACATCTAAAGAATGATGTGTGGCTACTTAGGTATTTAAAATCTCAAATTTATATCATGCTAATTCAGAACTTGTCATAATTCACAATGAACTAAAGTTCATCATTACACTATAAAAGAAGGATTTGCTAAGCACATTTCCAGCTAAATAAGACTGCCACTGGAATATTTAGAACTTATCTAATTTTTCAAGTACTCCGAAAACATTCATGTAAAATAACTCATGTTTGTAACATACTGATTACAAATTTCTCTTATTTATATCTAATGACTTAAGCAGGACTTGAATGTACTTGGGAACAGTGTAAGTCACCACGGTGTGTGTTTCCAAACAATACAACTATGTCTTTATACTTATTCTGTAATGGATTTAATTCCCACTATTTCAGACTCATCTTTTTTGATCTTGGTCTGAAGCTACAAGGCTCCACAGCACTCTATGCGTTTCTAGGCATAACATAACATTTCATCTTTTAGATTTAAAGTGTTTTAAATCTTGGTTTCATGACATAGTTTGCAGACCACTGAAGTTGTTTGTTTAAATTCAGATTCTGCTACTTAGATAATCTTTCTGAAAGATATAGATTAGATGATATGTAGAGATTCTTCTAGTTCTACATATAATGATTTCTTTAGCCTTCCTACAACCCCAGCTTTCTAATGTATTAAAAAAAGGGAGGGGGATTACATAATAGATTACTATCCAATTACATTCAAAGTAAATGAACTAAGGAGCTCCTGGTAATTTGTAGATTGACATTTTGGAGAACTGTGAGTCTTAAGAGAATCAACATATTTAAGGAATAAGTAATTCTTGGTTGAAATTTGTAATGATTATATGTATGCATTCACAGGATGAAATGACAAACATTCTATCATTCAAAATAATAAAAATTTGAAGTAAATGTAAAAACCAGCCCACTTTAAGTTCTACCAATTTAAAATTATTTCTTAAAGTATAGAAAGAAAATAGAGGTAAAGAGGAGTTTAACATTAAAAGAAAATTTCTTGATAAAAAAATTAATTCAACACTGACCTTATTCCAAATTTTACATAGAATTCCACAGTAAGAAAGATACATAAATTCTCTCCTTTGAAAACATATATCAATATTCCAGACTTTAATATCTAGGACTAGTAAGAAAAACAGCAAGCAAAACTTTAGCTAAAACAATTTATGTAAAACCTTTGACTCATGGCATGGGAACTAGTTTTAAGGAATCATCAATCTTCTACTTGATAATCAAATCCCCTCTGAAGGAAACAAAATATTAATTAAAACATATGAAAAGCTGTTCTATATAAATATTAAATAAAGGAAGTCAATTTCCAGTAAGATTGGTCAACCAGCAGTTTTATAAGCTTCACAGATTTGTTATCAGATAGTTTGTCTAATAAGAAATCACTCTTTGATAATCTAAGTACCAGTAACAACAACAACAATAAAAAGAACCCTCTTCTACAGGTAAATAATTAACATTTTGTGCCTATCAAAATATGCACATTTTTTCACATTTTGCTCCAAGAAAAACTGGCAGGAAGATGAGCCAAGTTATAAGCTATCACAGCATGCCCTTGCTGTTTGCCCAGGGACAAATTCTAGACATCTACAAATATAACAGTAATGAAGATTTAAGATGACCGTTGGAAGGAGATGAACATTTCGAAGCTATTTAACATGCACCTTTATACAAAATCACTTTTACATTAGTAAGGAGATTCCAAAGTGAGTGACAAAGCAAAAGTAAGCTTTATTATATTTTTAGGCAGGAAGTACAGTTTAAGCCTTGAAAAATCAATCCCTCGGAGCTAGGCTATTCTGTGTCCATGGGAAGAGAGATACAGAGCCCAGGAAGCACACTGAGTGGTAAAGACTACCACTTCTCAAATGGGAAAACAAACACACAAACATATAGAAATAACCAAGTAGAGGATTAAGATCTTATAGCTTTTGGAACAAGAAGGTTTCGAAAGTGAAGGCAGACCAGGGAAAACAATGAAAACATTTTCAGGTCAGTAAAACACAACTTATTACAGGGCTATGCTAAACAGAAAGGTGCCATAAGAATGCAACATATCAAAGTATTTCCATGGTTCTTGGCTGGGAGAGGAAGATCTTGAATTACAAATAACTGAAAACCAACAAATCCATGGTGTTTCCTGTATTTTCCCTACCTCTTGTCAAACCTTTACTGGAAGTTTTCCAGAAATACTAATTTTAATGACAGCAGAAGTGAAAGTACAGTACTTTGCATGTAGTAGGCTCTAAATGAACTTAAGTGGTTTCAGTGAAAAATAAGGCGAAATTATGGTTAAAGAGAAAATTCAAATCAAGACAATAAACTCAAACATATCCCTACATCTAATGACCTTTCATGTCAGCATGAACTCCCAATATGCATTCTGAATAAATCCAACTGAAATTTATTGAAGTGAACTTCATAAGAAAACATGAGTGCAATATTGCCTCTTTACCTCAAATTATAATGGTATACTAAATACCCAGTGTCTTTTTTTTCCTCCAAGGAAACCAAAATGATCAACAGAGAAGACAGTATGGTTTGGCTAAGTTCATTTGAAGTTGGTGCTACTGAGGTCAGAGTTAAGAACACAAATACTGTATAAATTTAGTTAAATATACATATAGGAAAACATTTTCAGAGACAAGTTATTATCACTAACTACAATGACTATCTCACAAACTAAAGATTAGATTGTATTTAAAAAGTTAACACTAATCCCTTCATATTTAAAGGGACAATTTAACAAGTTATGATTTTTTAAAGAGAATAGAAACAAGATGCCGAGGAAAGAGCCCTGGTCTTGGTACACAACTGCTTATTTACTGCTCATAATCAGGCAAGTCACAAACCCTCAGCCTCAATTTCCTCATTTGTGGAAATGAGATTAGACTAAATCAGTGGTGTCCAAAGTGAGTGCCCCGGCTGTGCCCCAAATCTCTCTCCCTTTCCAGCCACAGAAGCAGCAGCAGCAGCAGCAGTTACCACTGGGGACTTCTCCCCGTATCTCCACTCACACTGTGGCTACAGCAAATGCCTCTCGAGGCACTGGCTCTGGGCCTCAGGAAACGAGCCTTCTTGTTTTTCATTATAGGTGGGATGGTGAGTCACAAACAATGAGCAGGCATAGACGGGTTCCATGTTCCTCAGATGACATTTCCCCCTAAACCTCTTCTCTCTTCATAATTTCCCTATTTTTTCCAGTCACCCAGATTTGTCACCTGGACTCCTCCCCTTTCACTCACCCCCCCATAGTCAATCAGTTGCCAAATACTGTCATTTTTCTCCCCAAAATCTCTGGGGTATGTGCATCCCCTTCATCACTTAGTTCAGGCCAAGATCTCCTCTCAACCAGATTACTGTAAATCTCATCAATACTATTTCTGCCTCAAGCACTGCTGCCCTCGGAATCCATACTCAATGCACTTGTCAAAATGATTCTTCTAAAGTGTAGGTCTGACTTTATCAGCAATCTACTTATTTAATAAGTATAAATGACTTCCTCACTGAATATAAAAAATTTTAAAGTCAGCCTTCTCATCTAGTTATATTATTAGTAATTAATTAAGTTAATTAGATCAAATAATTATTATTTAAAATCCACCATTATCTCCCCAGGCCATATAGAGGAATTTTTAAAAATGAAAATATTCAATTCACATTGCTTTCACTAAAATATTACTAATACATTAATAAATATGACAATAAATTATTAATGACTTAATAAGAACAGAAATGTACTTTTGTCCTGCTAAAAGTGGTTAAGGATAAGGACAGGGAAAGGATATGGAGTTGTAATTTCCTAAGAATAGGAAAATCCAAGGTGAGGAAGTGTCTTCTATCAATGCAGGTCAATGACTTGTCCAAGTTCATGCAAACAGTACTGTCAAAGGCTGGACCTGAACCATGGTCTTTCTGGCTTTGCCACTGGTTCTCTCTCCAGTAAGCCACGCTGTCTCTTAGCTTCTCATCAGTGAGTCCCTCTTGGGGAATTCCATTTTGTGGAAGGGCTTAGGTCAGCCAGCCTTCATTCCCACTGGGTTCTGACCCTGACTTATAGACTTCAAAATCACGATGCCCCCCTTCCCCCCCTAGATACCGCTTCCCCCTCCCTCCCCTTCCCTTTAGTATGCTGTTTTCTCTCATTAGGATGCAGACTCCTCAATGGTAGAAACTACCTATATTTTTGTTTGTATTTATATCCCTAGTACTGAGCAGTGTTTCACACATAAAAAGTGCTGAAAAAAACTTGTTTCCTTTTTTCCACTAATAAAAAATTTAAATTCATAAGTATTATTTTTCTTTATTCCATTTGTCTATTATTTTATATTTAAACAGTACAACTAATGCAAGGTACATCTATGAAATTTATACATGAATATACATTAATGGGGAGGTGCTCAAAAAGTTTTGACTGATAAGGTTACATGATCAAAAAAATTTGGCAACCATGGCACTAGAAGATCCTAAGGTCCCTGCCAATGCAGAATCTATTCTTAGATAATCCTATTACACACACACACACACACACACACACACACACACACACACACACACACACACACCCCCACACACACCCCTCTATGCAAGATCACTTGTTATATACAACTGGAGCTAAAAAGGAAGAAACAGAGGCTCAGAGATGAAAAATGAATTGTATGTACAAGGTCACTCCTGCAATAAATGTGAACTTGATCTGCACCCAGAACCTCTGACTCTAAAACTAGTACTCTTTAAAAGTTGCCTCAAAGGTCAAACCATTTTAAATTTATATCTTTTTTTTTGGAGGGGGGAAGGCAGGGCATTTGGGGTTAAGTGACTTGCCCAAGGTCACATGGCTAGTTTTGTGTTAAGTGTCTGAGGCTGGATTTGAACTCAGGTCCTCCTGACTCCAGGGCTGGTGCTCTCCATTCATGGCGCCACCTAGCTGCTCCAATTTATATCTTTTACCATTTGTGTATTTATCATTTGTGTAATTCCCTCCCCACCCCCATCCCCAAATTCCCTCCCTACCCCCAAAGTGTCTCCTTTCTTTCTTCTCACAAAGCTACCACCCTAGTGCAGGCTACCTCGCACCACTGGAGCTTGGGAATTCTCAAGCTTAAATAGGTCTAAACCTCATTGGGTGTCTACACTGTCTGGCACCAGGTAGGAAGTCTCTGAGATAAGAGGACCACCTGGCTATCTGAGGAGTACAGTAGTTCCTGTGTTGCTGATGAGTACTGTGATCTTTCTATAAGCAGCTGCTGCACTCCCAAGCCTCAAAGATACATACCTACACTCAACCATAATCAATGTACAAAAATTGAAAATAAAATGTTCCTAAAATCTTTTTATAAAAAAGATATAGGTTTTTTTTAAAAAAGAAACATATAAAAGGTAGAATTCACTCATCTTAGAAATATCCTGTCAGCGTAAGAGCAAGGAAACAACTGAGATTTTTCTGACTCCTAATATGCTGATCTCTTTGACCACAAATCCTTAGAAAACACATAGGAAAGGCAAGAAGGATTAAAATAATGAAAATATATTAAGTACTGAAGATATTTTAAACTACATCAAAATAGATCAGACTTGCTATGAAAGCCCACTCTACAGAGACCCAGCTGGAAGAAGGTGATTAAGATTCTATAAACCCTATGCCCACTCGGAGTTGGAGGGGATCTTTTTGATACTCACACACCAGGGAGAGATATGTTCTACCACATTGCTACTTCACTTGACGGGAGTCAATGCCTCAGTTTCCACTCTCCTGAAATATTAGAAGAGATCTGACAATGCAATTCAAAATGAAGATTTATTAAAAATTTACTGTGGGAATTTCTACCTCAAAAGCAATATTCTCTGATATCTAACGGACAATAAATCTCCAGACTGTGGAACACCATGCACAACTTCCATAAATACATTTTCAAGGTATTTTTTCCAGGGTTTTTTAAATAAGAAGATCTTACTGAGGCTATGCATTGGCTAAATACATATATTTTTGTTTCTGTGCAGATATAGGATTGTGTTTTTGCAAAATGTAAAAAGAGCCAGAAAAAAACCCCCACTACATTTTTAATGACAGAGGAATGTCTGAATAAGTTGTTATATAGTTTATGTAATCATACAAAAATGACTGCCATAAAATGAAAATAAATACAAAAAATATGTTAAGACACAAGTAACTGATACAAAGTAAAGGAAGAAGGATAAGAATATACACATTTACCACATATGGGGGAAAACAGCAACAAAACTTTCTAGGTCCCTCCTCAGAGGACAGACTAGAACGGCTCTGATAATGAGACGTACTTGTAGCAGCAGTTCACTGACTTATCAGTACTTATACCTTGGGAAGATACATAACACAGTGAAGTGACAAAATGTAAAGGGCCCAGGTTTTATGTTTTAATTTTTATGTTGTTCTTTATTTGGCTTGCTTATTCTATTATTCATACTTGTTCAGATTGTTTATTCAACTTATAATAAACTTTTTTTAAAAAGCTATGTATCAGCAGATTGGTACCATTTAAACATTATAATGAATATTCAGGATTTACTACTAAATATTTCATTACTGAATATTTGGAACAACTCGGTATCCCACACTTCTTACTGTAGTTAACTTAAAAGGGTACTAAGCCTTTTTGGACATACTGCATTTATGTTATTATTTGTATTATGGGATTCTGATATCTAACAACATGAGTTAAGCCAATTTTTCCTTGACAGGTGACTGAAGGTATCTCTGAGATTTGATGGGCCCAGGGAGTTAAGACTGAAGATGTAAATTCCTGGTAGTCTCTTGCCATAATGATTTGGCTTTCTGGTCACTTAAGGGAAGAAAAAGGCCCACAGAGAATCAGTGGATAACCCAAGATTGCAGAACTCACCAGACCCTGTCTCAGTGCCCAGATGTGTTTCCCTATGGTGATGAGCACATTTTCAATTTTGTGGCAAGGAGACCCGAGCTAAGTGCTAGAGTACTCTTGTAGAATAGCCCTTCTATGTTATGTAAACTTCAGGTTGTTAACAGTTGAATGAACAATTATCTCATCTTGTTCTAAATATCAAACCAGAAGAAAGTTTCAGTCTGGGTCAGGCCTGACCCTTACAAAGACCTTAATGGGAAGAGAATTTCTTGAAAGCTTGACTCAAGTACCACCTCCTCTGGACAACCTTCCCTGACCCACTCTCCCTACTATTTGCTAATGGTTTCTCTCTCCCCAACTTGTTCTCAATGATCTGTAAATATGTTGTACATACACCAATAAAATGAAAACTCCATGAGGGCAGGAGCCGTCTCCTATCCCCAACATTAGGAGAGTGCCTTGTACATAGAATGAGTTTAATATTTCCTGAACTGAATTACAAACAGTTCCAAGATCTCTGAACAAAAAAGAAGAGTATTCAATACAGTAGATAAGACTTTAATACTGATGACTAATTTTTAATAAAATAAGTATCTAATTTAGTAAATGAAATAATATTAGTGTAAAACTTTGAGCCTTTATAGAAAAGAACCCATAAAGAGAAAATGAAAACAGGAGTCTTAAACCGAATTTTCTGTAAGAACTCTAGGGTTTTTGCCAAACAGGAAAAACATTTTCTAACCTTTTCCCCCTTTAATCCATTCTGCATACTGATGCGAAATCATCTTCCTAAAATGCCAGTCTACTCATGTTACTTCCCTTAATGTAGCTCCATTACATAAAGAATAACATTTAAACTTAAACCTTTCTGTCCATGAGGATGCCCCATTCCATACCCATCCCTCCTTACCTCTCACAACTTCTTAACTCGAACCATCTATTTGAGTAAAGACCGTCTTCTCATTTTCTCTCATACACAGAATTAATCTTGCTTCTGAGATTGTCTTGAGGATGCTCTCCTTGCTTGGAATGCCTAATCAAATTCTACCCATCTCGCTAAAATCCTACTTTTCATGACTCAGATTTTCATCACTAGCCTACAGTGATCTCTCTTTCCCTCTGAATTCATAGAACTCTTTGTATTACAAATTATATATTACTTTGTGCTATTTGATGTGCACATGCTATATCTCCTCAGGGACCCCTTGTCCTAGAACATATAAAGGATAGGATATGTGCACTCAGAAGCAGGATTACTACTGTATGTGAGAGAAAATGAGAAGAGAGAAATTGTGAGAAGAGGACTGCCAGCAAGTGAGGTGATCTTAATCTTAAACACTGTCCAGACTATACATCTTCACACATCACCATTTCAGCCTTTACACTATCTTATCTCTATGTTCCCTATACACAGCATTATTGGCTTTGTTTTTCATTTAGGAAGACAAGGTCTTGAATTATACATCCAAAATCTAAAATGAACTCATTTAGAAGTTTTAATAAAAAACTCTGCACATAAAAGCTCCCTATTAATATTGTATGAATTATTGTATAGAATATGAACAGATTTGGGGAGGGAGCAGTCATTCAACTCAAATTCCTTTGAATCTTGGTAAACTTATGAGCAGGTAGGTGGCAAATTGGACAGAGTGCTAGACCTGGAGTCAAGAAGAATCATTTTCCTGAGTTCAAATCTGGCTTCAGATCCTTACTAGTTGTGTGACTCTGGACAAGTCACATACCCTGATTTGCCTCAGTTTCCTCATCTGTTAATTGAGGTGGAGAAGAAAATGGCAAACCATTCCAGTATCTTTGCCAAGAAAACCCCAAATAGTGTTACAAAGAGTCAGATGTGACTGAAACAATGAACAACAACAAACCACTTACACAAGTCTTTTATGACCTAAAACAAACCTAAAAGAAAGCTGTTAATATGTAATTAGGATTTTTATATCATTTTCCCAACGAATTTGTATTGAATTCCTCTTCAAAATTCTTAATTCTCCCAATGTTATAAAACTGATTTATAACATACATGCAACTCCTCAGTTTCCATTTCTTTTTGGCGTAACATTTATTATTATTATTAATAAGCTTATTCAATAAAATACTAACAAGAGGCAATTGTGCACCACTACAACACTTTGGCGTTTTCATCTGATGTTCTTTTTTCTGAGGTATGTAACTTTTAAAGTTCTTTAGGGGCAGTAATTTTGCATTTAGTTAACAATAGAAAGCTATCCACACTCAATCCTGTCTTTGGTGGCTCAATTCAAGTCAACACCGAACAGAAAATCATTGATTAAAATTCAGGAAAAATTGAACACAGAGGTCTTATACTACACTGATAGCCATGGAATGATGAGGGATTCACAGGAAGGACCCGAGTCCTGGGTGGAGAATTAATAGGAAGATATGGACAAGAGTAAGAGAAGAGGAGAGGGCAGAGATGAATAGTGACCCATACTATTAGCAAGATCAATGAAACATCAGTGAAATCACACATCCATTTTAGTAGAAGATCCTGATTTTAAACATATAAGGGAAGAAAAAACAAGGTGCTTTATTTCTCCAAAAAAACTAAAAGCAAATTAGAAAAAAAATTATTAATATGCTTTATGACTTACAAGCATCTATTACTGTTGATGGTACCATCCTCCTCGTCCTACCTTCACCTAACTTTTCAGCTCTCTCTAAATCATGACCCCTGCACTCTATCTTTCAGCCAGATCTCTTCCCTGACTCCACTCCTGCCCGAGAAAGTTGTACTTTCCCCAGGAACCGCCTTGTTATCTGAAAATGGGCTTTCACCTTATTTTGCCTAGATATAGACCTCATCTCACTTTCTTGCTTTTTCTTTTTCTTCTTTTTTTTTTTTTTTTAAGCAATTGGGGTTAAGTAACTTGCTCAAGGTTACACAGCTAGTCATCATTTATGTGTGGGTGCTCATTTTCTGAGGCCGGATTTGATCTCGGGTCATCCCAACTCCGAGGCTGGCGCTCCTACTCACTGCGCCACCTAGCCGCCCCTAACTTTCTTGCTTTTTCTAGACCATAAAACCTCACAAGTATCTCTCCCGCTAGTATTCCTTTATGTGTTATCTTCTTCCATTAGATCTTCTTGAGGGCAAGAACTGTCTTGGATGCTTTCCCCCTGTATTCCCTATGCTTAATAAATGTTCTATCTATCTAGGCCTCAAGTCTCAGTCATCTGTGACACTTTCTTCTACTTTGCTCCTCATATCCATTTGACTGCCATATCTTAAAAGTTATATACAGGAGAGACAATTTAAAAATTATTGGACTACCTGAAAGCCATGATCAAGGAAAGAACCTAGAAATCACCTTAAAGAAATTCTCAAGGAAAACTGCCCTGATGTTTTAGATCCAG